>CAUJNA010003691.1:0-32500 GCA_963377175.1 Effrenium voratum | reverse complement strand
GTAGCGTTGTGGGGGAGATTCCCTTGTACAAGACCCATTATCACACCAGTGGGGATAAACCCTTGATCCCCCAATCTGTTTGCGTTTGTCTGTTTGTTTGGTGTGTTGTTTTTCCTGTGTTTTTTTTTCCGCGGGGAGATTGTACAATAGAACGAAAGCCCTGCGGGAAAGGTCCCTTGACTTTTTTTTCGCTCTATTTTACAAACCCCTGCAAGTTTAAGGTGCCTTGGTTTCGAACTGTATATGTATATATGCGTACATGTACATTGAATTTCGTATAGCGAGAGAGAGAGAGAGGTGACAAACAGAGATAGACTGCAAAGCTTATTTTCTCAGTCTCCACTTGAAACATGAAGCGATAACTTATCAGTCTCTTTCTCTTCTGTTTTCATTTTCTTCAGACCGAAACCCAGGCAGAGGCCCCTAGAGGGGGGTTTGCGCACTGGGTTCCCAAATGAAACCTTTGCGGGCGCGAACCCACACCGACCCGGTCTCAGGCCAGAGGGAAGCCGGAAAAAGGGTGTTGCCACATTGGTAAGAGCTCCAAATATGGGCTGTGGTTGTCAAAAATAGGGAAACCCCAAAATGGGTTGCCCGATCGGGTCAATGGAAACATGGACTAAAACCTGCTGTCCGAGTCCTGGTGGTATGCGCTGTCGGCGTGCGTCTTGCAAATGTCACACGCAGCGATGGACAAGGTGTCTTGCAAGCGTGTCCCACATGAGGTTCCACTCTTCACTTGTCTCCAGACAGGTGACTCAAGTGGCCAGGGTGTGTGAGACCAAACATTCAGTTCAAAGCAAGCCCCACAGAGCTGCGGGGCTGCGACAAAGCGGCAAGGTGAGCCCAAAACGCATTGAGTTCAGCTTAAACATCGCCACCTGACAGAGTGAACTCATGGCCCTTGCAAAAGACTTGCCGCGTGCACGTGGCTTTGCCGGCTTAGAAACTCTCACGTGGTGAAACTCTGCGCCTCAGCTTGCGAGCGACATCAGGCAGCGCGACGAATCCGTTGCGTGTGCAAAGATGCCTGCCAACCTCTGTGAAGGGCTTCCAACCAAAACCAGCTGCCACGTGTTGGGCTGAAGAAAGCCGTACACACGGGCACCCTTGTCAAAGAGCGAGGGCGACCACTGGTGGCCACTCGAGTCTGATTGGAGGCCATCATTTCCCGCCAATCCCGCCGCGTGGCATATGCGGCATGCATACATGCTCGTAGTGTATCGTAGCTTCGTAGCTCGTAGTGCTCAGGAAGTTCGCCTCACACCAAAGCGACCGGAACCCGAAACGCCTCCAGATTCACCAGGCGCCCTACCCCCCAAAAAAAACAGAATAAAAACCGGCGCCTGATCCCATCCATCTACTCGGTGGTGAGCTTCACCACAGGAGTGTTGCTGAGCACGTTGTCATAAGCGACTCTCCAGACGATGAACCTCAAGGCGAGGATCGAAACAAAAAGATATGCGATGCAACTCTCTGCCGGTCGGCAGGCAAAAGTCCAGCATGCCAAACATGGGCAGCACATACATTTCCCAGCCGAGATGCGTGATAATCACCAGCAAGATGGTGAGCACGGCGCAAGCAACGTACGAAGCAGACATGGCCTGGAAAAAAGAGGGAGGCTTTTCAGGGGCCTACAGGGCAACTCTTGACTCGAATCGATACCCCAGAAGCTCCGCCGGAAACAAGAAACAAAATCTGCGGTCTGGGCCTTGCACAATTTTGAGACACACTCAACGCGCCAGTCCTGGAAGCCCCAAACACCACCGTAGCAAAGCCCGTCGATGACACCTCAAGTTGGGTCAAAGAGGGGCGATGCTAGAGCCCGACAACCCGGCGCCCGCTTGTTCGGCGAGGTCCATGTTCAACATGAGATCAGTTGAAGGGGGTTCTTTTGTGTGCCTTGGGGCGATATTCCGAGCCTTAGGCGTCCACCTTGATAGGAGGCTCCCAGAAAGCCGCACGTCATCCCGTCCGCAACGGTGCTGATCTTCTGCATCACCTCTGCGCGACCAGCGAAAGCCCCTGATCTCAGCATCCAAGTCACCCCCAATCCCGATGAAACCAACTTCGATGCGCCGCGATTTGGTCAAAATCACGTTGACATCCCGATGCGGACTTTCATGGCCCAGGCTTTTCAACCAAATCATGGGCTCAGGACTCACAAGCCTGCTGAGCAAATCATGCCCCACCGTTACAGAAACGCGACGACAAGTCATGCGATGCGGACACTGAGGGCCAGGCTTGCTGGTCAACGAGGGCTGTCAGGGGCGCGTGTCACTGGTTCAGCTTGGGTGCCAAAGATGGGCTTAAGTGTTCTCATGTCGACACCGAATAGAACGCAAAAAAAAGGAACAAAAACATCTGAAAGCAATCTGCAGTCCATGGTTGATGATAGCTTTGCTGGCGTCCTCTGGCGGGATGATACTGCACATAACGCTTTCACTCGGCAAACATCACCCAGGGCCTTTCAGGTTCGTGGAAATCTGGTCCTTCAGAGTGCTAGTCTTGGTGTCCAGGTCAGTAAAAATGTCCTCCAGCGCCTGACCGTAGTACCTGAGAAACGACTAAAGGTAGGCCTTGTAAACAGAATTAGACTCTCCCAAATATAGCTCGGAGTGGCTTTCACAAAAAGTCATTTCTTTCTGGTTTGCCTCCAACGGGGAGTCGAGAGTTGGTTGTTCGGTTCAAAATAGGCCCAGGTGATCCCCAACAGCCTCGGAACTGTCCGGAACCCTCCCTGAAAGCTGGGCCAAACCACCCCAGAGCGTATCTGGCAAAGGCCCCCTCCCTTTCAGCTGCTGGGGGAAGAAAAATAGGGAGGAGACCTTCCTCCCTGTTTTTGACCAGGACCGCCCCCCGAAAAGCAAACGAAATGCAACTCAGATGCTCAGTGGCCATGGGAAAAAAGGGCCTCCTTTTTTGGTGGGTTGAGTTTAAAGGGGAACCTTCCCCAAAAAAAAGGAGAAAAAGGATGCAACCCACTGGGCAACTGGGGCAACTCTGAGCCCAGCGCGTGCTGAGCAGGTCCTGGAACTGGTCCACCGTGCAATCGTAGGTCTCCGGGACCATGGCGCCGTTCACCAGGCAGTTTTGCCTCAAACCGCGATCAGATCGATGAGATGGGCGGATATGGCTGTGGGTCAAAACCAATGGTACCCATTTTGGGTTAGGTGCACCACGCGTGTTTACCGGGGTATCCCACATTTGTTGCTTGATTGCGGCCAGTGGAAACTCGCGCAGACTCCGACAGCTGCAAAATGGCTACGGGATCCTCACTTGCGGCCCAGGCGCGTGCCCGGGTTGCAAGGCATTCCGTTCTTCGTGAACCTGCGCAGGGTTCAATCCTTATGGGGTCTCTGGTTTTGAGCCTTGGTACCTTTTTTGAGCCTTGGGGTGTTCAAGGGAAATGACATGGACAACCACCATCTTGTGGGTTCCCCAATTCTGAGACACGCCCAAAATGTCCCTTTGAAACAGCATGTTCACACTGCAAAGCACAAGTTGAATGAAGTGTTCGCGCTTGCGGGAAAACGTAGAACAACCTGCACACATGCTTGGGACTCCAAAAAGAGTCAAACCAAAGGAGTTTGAGCGACCCCCTGCCCCAGCCCCCAGGCGTGAACGCCCGGAGGTGCCAGTTGCCTCCTGCACTTGAAGATGCTGGATCCAACGGGGCCTCAGGACGCTTGCCCATTTCTCTGGTGGGTTCCCCATGTGGCGGGTCAAAAATACGGCAACCCCAAAAATGGGTTGCCCGGGCAAAAAAAAAACTGGTGTTCACTGGTGGCTTCATTTTGACCCACCCCCATGTCAGGTGGGAGGGTCATTTGTGATGTCAAAGTAGGGCCCGAAAAGGTTTCCCCCATACAGCGCCGAGGTTGTTTGCCTCTGAATGCATCTGTTGCACCTCTCAGGCTCACGCATAGCGCCTGAATGCTTTCTTCGTTTGCTGGTGCTGCATTGAGATGTCATTGCACAAGGTAGTCATCGTGGCCGTCGCCACAGTTGCTGTTACTGCTTCCAACGTTTTTGTATATACAACCCCCCAGACTTCTGCATGGGGGAATGTCTCGTTACAAGGGCCGCAAAGCAAACCACCTGTTGAAGCTTCACAGGAGATGGACTGCATGAAGTAGAAGGAAACCTCCCGCACCCTATGAACATTTTTTCTCTGATAGGTCCAAATATTTGTTCATGCCGATGATTGGGGTACTGACAATTGACGCGTGGTTCAATGCAAACATCTGACACAACTTGTCTACCGGCTGAGAGGCTGTCATGAAGCAACGTGCCCCAAAGTTCGGAGGCCCAATGGTGCTTCTCTCGTTGATTTGCGCATGCGCAAATCAAGCCCCGACGAAGACGAAGAAAAAGAAACAGAAAAAGATAGGAGAAAAAAAAACAGCACTTTCGGATAGGCCCCGGGCGGAGCCCAACCTTCAGATCCATGAAAGCATTGCTGGCGGCGCATACTGCAGCCTTGGGAATCCGTTTCTTGCTGGACTGATACAACTGCACTTCCACGGCAAACCGCCGAAATGAATCAGCTTCCAGGTGGGCGGTTTGGATTCGTTCTTCGGGATACCTCCCATTGAACCACCAGTTGGCTCGAATCCCGGCAACAATCCCAACCGCCCAAGGGCAACCTGAAAATGAATGTCTATGTTGACCCTTGAAAAACTCCTGGCACAAGATCACGCTGTCCATCAAGTGGACAGGCCCCGGCCGGGCCAGGGCAAGAAAAGGAGGCCGGAGCTGGCTGGAACTGGTGGAAACAATTGAATTCGGGAGCCCGTGCAAAGTAGCTGGAGATGAATACTTGCTGTGGTGAGCATCCAGCGGGCCTAAATTTTATATTGTTACTCGGGCCGGCCAGCACGTGAGGCGCGACTTTGCATCTAGCCTCTTCGCGATCTGCAGCTCAAGCTATTTGGGGCCCAATTCCCGAAACATAAAACATGCCGACCTCTGCCAAGCAGCCTCAGTACCAGTCTCACCGGTGCAAAGAACCTGCGGAGAAGGAGCACTCGTGAATTCCACCACTGCCTAAGGCCCTTGCGCTCCCTACCATTTGAGGCAAGAACGCGCACATTCACACAGCCTTCATGCGTCCACGCGGATAATCTAGCTGACCTGGTGTGTATATGTGCCAGCATTTACACAACTGTTCACATGCCCGCATGTAAGAAAATTCAAATAGCGGCTATGTTCAAAACGCGCGCATATACTTTCTCACACGCGCGAGCATGCATGTGAGTTTGAACATGTGTATGAGGGAGCCATAAGTAAAGAACGCAGATCATGCTGATCTCGTTTTACCCAAATGCGAGCTCCC
Organism: Effrenium voratum; assembly: GCA_963377175.1. NCBI lineage: Eukaryota > Dinophyceae > Suessiales > Symbiodiniaceae > Effrenium > Effrenium voratum. The sequence continues at coordinate 27,162 of CAUJNA010003691.1, read as the reverse complement.
TAACAGGTATGCAATGCCTTATAACTATGCACTTCATTGTGAGAACTTAGCTCGTTCCTCTCCTCTTGCAAACATGGTAGCCGAGATCCACCTCCGAACAGAACGAAACCTATAGTCAGCCTTCCTCCAATTGAAGTGGCTTTGATTGGTGGCTTGGATGTCTGGAAGTGGTTTCTGAACTTGCTTAAGTCCACAAACCACATCTTCACCACCTTGGGCTCAACACTTCTCCCCCTGCCTTCCCGGTCGCGCACACAGAGGAGGACACATCCGGTGCAAAGCGCGCACGGATGGCGGCTCCCTGGGGGATTTTCGTGTGCAAACATGGGCTTGCAGCTCCAAGCTGGGTTGCGAAAAAACTGGAATTAAGACTGCAAACAGCACCAAAACAAGTACCCTCAAAAAACAGGTGGGCAACATAGTCAACAGGTTCCTCTTGTCTGTTTTTCCCCTGTGATTTGCGCGTGAAGCTTTTCAGAAGTTGTTTGGACCTAAGCAAAAAGGTGACTCAAGCCGCCGAGCTCTGTGCAGCAAAGCAGCAAAGGTGTTGATGCCATAAATCGTTTCACCAGCCAACGAGCCATAGCTTGCGGTGTTTGGCACATTCATATCTGAACCTCAGCTCCACAAAACAATCTTATGCCCTGCTCCTTGCCAAAAGAAATATTCGAAACTGGCATCTTCTCTTGCGGGAAAGTGGCAGCCAGCTCCAGACATAACATAGCCTTGCAGGGCGCCATCATTGAGCATGGCCTCACAGCTGAGGCTTGAAAACATTTGAAAACAATCGCAAGGATTGAGAACGGCATGTGGTGGGTCTCCCTGCCCTTTGGTTTCCCTTGAAACCCGAATCCCCAAAAGGGTCGCCGCGAAAATTCGAAGATGAACCTGTCTGCCATTCGACTTGCAGCTTGAAGCCGGTCTCAGGGTCCTGCCCCGTAGGTGGCAGCCGCACTGGTGAGCTTGGATTGCTCGGGCAAAATCATGGAGCTCATCGGAGTGTTCCTGGCGAAACTGTGAGCTTCGGCCATCCCAAATCAAATGGGGTCACTTCCAAGGGAAGCCAAAGGGAAAAAACACACATTGTCCACGGTTCCAGTGAATTGACCTTCCGGCACATGTCACATCATCCTTCGGGGCGGACCTCGGTAGTGCCACTCGACGCGAATTCGGACGAATGCGTCCTCAATGTTTGCGTCAGCGTGTAGATCGGCGAGCCGACGGTGTACAACGCCCTAGGACTCACCGTCGTCCGGACACACCAGAAGCTGGAGAAAGTGAGACGATGCAATGCTGCTCATCGATTTCAGGCTTGCAGAGATCTGAAAAAATACGCTAAAATCCGCCCAGCAGCAAGTCGCCTAAGTAAGCACGCATGCACACACAATCTACGGAAACCATTTGAGCCCACCGCCAGTGTCCAGCAGAGCGGTCAGAGAATCGAATTGGGCATTGATCCTTGCACCAATCGCAGGGCCGCAAGCCATTGAAAGGAGAGAAAAACAAAAAATGACAACCTGCACCCGGTACTTGCAACCTGGCGTCTGGTCGCGCGTCTGATTAACCTTAGCGACGTAATTTCCAGAACATGATACCAGGGCTTTTCGAAGCCCATACTTTGGGTCAAAAGCTATTCAATAGAATGCAAGCAAAGCAGCGATCAATTCATACATAGTGCCGTTGTCCACTTTGATCAGATTCTGCGCACAAGCAGGAAAATCGCTCTGCGACTCAGCGAGATGCAATCAACTCACACACGCTTCGGTCCAGAAGCAGCGGGTTGGCGTTGGGATCGGGGTTGCGGAAGCACTCCTCGATCATGCTGATCATCATGTCACCTGGAACTCAACACCGGAACGGGGCCACGGAGGTCGACTGGAAAACCTCTCTGCCAGCATCGGCGAATTACTCATAAGGGTTCCAGCAATGGCGCGCTTCTCTATCAGTTGTGCTGAGAGCTCGGCCTCTGATACTTCTTGCGGACATGTGCTGTGTTCTGGTTTGCTTGCTGTCTTGAACGCCCGGGTTGGGCATTGGTCCACTGTCAATAGAGGAAAATTAAAATGGTTTATCTCCTAGCCATCCATGCCCGGCCGAAAACCCGCGAACCCGCACCTGCCTGTAGCACCGGTCAGATTCAATTCGAGCGGGGCCGAAATATCGGTGATCGTCTGCCCATCCACCTCATTGCAAAGAGAGTGGAACCGAAGACCAATGAAGCAGCTCCAAGAAAAACCGCCAGGCCATTCCCGCCAAGCAACATCTTCCAACAAGAGGCACATGCTGGACAAGGGGATAGCGGCAGCCGTCATGATGCCGCTGATCAGCAGCACAAACCTGAGAAACGAGAAACCGGATTCGAGTATGGCGCTGCTTTCAATTCGAGGCCGGTGCAGCATGTAGAAGCAACCACAGCACCAGGTGCAGCATGCGCACCTGTGGGTGACCCTCCTGCAGTTGACAGCGCTGCATCCATTTGAATCGCTGTAGGTCGGTACCATTCTGGTTGGTAGGTGCACCCATTTTGGTCTATTTTAGTGGGGATTGGGATGTTCACTGGGGGTGCGGGATTTTGACCCATGGCCATTTGAATCAGAATTGCGACGTCCACAAAAAAGCGCCGTCCTGTGCTGGCTGGTGCCGTCTGTGTCTTTGCTCTTGTCCACGCAAATCCAGCACACTCCGGTGAGAATACCTCGGGCCAGATCAACCCCCGCCCCCCCCCCCCCCACATCTCTTGGAGGAGGGGCCGGGGGCGAAATCCCCATCATAAAGCAATCTATGCCATTCCATGCCTCAGCCCCCTTTGAACATGTTGGAAGCGAACGCCGACATGGGTGTGGTTGGCGAAAAAAGGGAAACCCCAACATGGGTTGCGCTGGTAAGTGGAAACAAGGACCAGACCCTGCGGTCCGATTCCGGGTGGTTTAATTTTGACCCACACCCACATCCGGGTGGGACACATTCCCTTTGCGCCGGGCTACTGCACGCCGCCAAAAGCAGCGCCACACCGATGAGCGCCACACTGGACAGGGTTCCCCCCGTCGCCAGGCCATCCGACACGGTCGCCAACGTGTCCTCCAACGCGCAGGCTCGCGGCTCGGCACCCGGCATGCGGCAAAGGGCACCCCACCGACTGGAAACAGCCGGGTCGATTTCACCGAATTTCAGCTCGCCGAATGGCAGAAGAAATCCGAAATGCGATCAAAATGCATTGCTTCTGATTGTTCTGGCCCATTGTTGCTTGGGGTTCGCTCATCAGTGCACATACTTCATCTTGCGATAGCTGAGCTGGAAGCACGCAAGTAGAATTGCGTGGCCAATTAGTTGTTGCTCTGACTGCAAATTTGTATGCAATGCCAAAAAGGGAGCCCGAACACTGGCGGGTCTTCCTGCCGGGTAGCATGGTGACACAATCCCCGGACCGCGCCTGTTCCACCTCGGTGATCAATTTGGCAACGAAAACTGGGCCGTGGGCGCGTTCTTGAAAAAGGGCGCTAAAAATTGGCTGGCTTCCTTTTGGTCTCCCTTATCAGACCCAACGTGATTTCCTCAAGATTACCCTGATGGTGTTTTGGAGGAATACCACCCAAAAGAATGAAGCTTCTCGAAGTCCTCAAAACATCGACCCCTTAGACCCCGCCCAACGCGCCAAGGCGCAAAGGGTCCGAAGGCTGAGTGCACAACGCTCTTCAGCTCAATCAAAGGATCCGCCCCAGACAGCATACCTGGCTATGGCGGAGGATACCCTTGTAGCTCGTTCACAGGGCAACCACCTCCACGCACAGGCCGTATCCCCTGCGACCCTTTGCAGCCCTGGAACCGGAACAGCAAATGAAGGCCACTGAGAACCCAGCAACTGCTTCATAGAATTCTGCGGAACCCTATCACGCCCAGGAACCTTCTGGAACCCTGCCCAGTGGGAAAAAAAAAGCCTCCAGAACCCTGCCTCGGAGACTCCGGACCACTCCGGAGCTTCTCTGAGCACAAACCGCACAAAGGCTTCCCCTACTTTGAATGGTGTTTCTTCTTGAGGCGTCTTTTCCACCCACCCAAAAAAAAACGGGCGCCCAGAAAGAAACACCACCCCCAGTGGCAAGACGAGTGGCTATCTGACAGCGTCTGCAGGTTGGGCCCCGTGAGCTGCTCCTCCACCGTGTTTCGGGTCGAGGCCAAGGCGGAGCCTTGCCATCCGGAGCGACCAACGCCCGGCGGAGGTTGCTCAATCCCCACATGGGCGGCCGTGTTTTTTCTTGTTGTTTCTTGTTTTTTTTTTGTGATGTTTTTGTTTGTTTATTATTATTATTATTTGTTTTGTTTTTTTTTTTCTGGGAAAACACCAAAAAGGGAGGCGGTTCTTTTGGTTTTACTTTTGAAGAAGAAAAAAAGCACCAAACAAGGGCATCGGACACAGCCGTAGTGAGATGGGGATTCTCTGGAGAGGATCAGGGCTGGTGTTTTGTAGGTCTGCGTGGTCCCTCCCCACCACTCCCAAAGCTTATTGCTCGCCTGCTTCGTTCAAAACCTCGGCCGCGCGAAACTCCGTCCAAGGCACCAACGCCCGCATTCAGGGCGCTTACGGCGTCTTGAATGGGCGTGGCCAGGATGGCACACATCTCGCACTTGTGGAGCAAGTCAGTCCCTGCCAAGTTGAGCTCACCAGGGGGGCTGTCAAAACTGGAGGTCCCGTTTTGGTATCCCCTGTAAAAGCCGGCAGGCCGCACCAGGGTGCCTTTGTAGGGGATAGAAAAAGCTTGCCAACCATCGAGGACAAGTCCAGGTGGGACATCAGCGCAGATCTGGAGACATCCCGTCCTGAATTCATGGGATTCACGTTCGCGGAGTCGGACAGCATGAGCTGGATGTTGGTCCTGTGACCCGAGCGTGGGGCAACAGTGGACGTCTTGAGACCTGTTTTGTCCAAAGAGGGTTCCATTCCTTGACCCCAAAGTGTTTCACTCCCTGTGCACAGAATTCAGTGCGGATCGTCCACCAACCACATCTTGCTGCTTCATAGCCATGGCCATGTTCGGGACCCCTTCCTTCGGTCCACTCTACCGACACAAACATAACTTCATAACCCGAGGCACATGGTCTCGGAGGCCACGAGCACGGAATCGGAGATGGGCTTGGTGTTGGTCAAGATGGCGGTGAGGCTGTTCAGGAAAGAGGAGCCAGTGTTCAGGGAATCTTTCAGCTCCTGGCCACCACTTTATGTGCATGTATCAAAAGAATCGGCTGAGGAGGAGATGGGGGGGATTCGGCTTGGACGAAGGGCGCTAGCCAGCACGCCTTTCTACCCACAGCAACGATGACCAGTCACACATGCGGGTTCAGCATCTTCAGCCAAGGCCGGGACTTCTGGGACTTGTCGCGGGAGAACCATCCCCCAACCAACCAAGCCCAAGCCCAACCCCAAGCCCAACCCCAAGCCCAACCCCTCGCCCCTTTGCAGAAAAAACATCCCCCAACCAACCAACCCAACCCCAACCACTCTCCAACCACTCCGCCCAACTTGGGAGGAACGTCTCGCCTGAAAGATCTCCAGGGTGCGGATCACCCCCAGGAACTTGGGATCCGAATTCCCCGCCATGGTGCTGTTCACCAGCCGCGCCGCGGTGCCTCCGGCGTATGCGGCCACTTCCCGTGTATCCGGCGCCGCGAGAGACGCGGGAGTGGCGAAGAAAAAAAGCACCAACTCGTTGATCCAAAGGTCCAAGATACATGGGATGACCACTACGGAGAACCACTAAAAAACAACGATTCCCACATGAGAGAAACGTTACCCGTGGCCAAAACTGGTGTTGTCCTAGATGGAAGATGGATCAAGCCCCACGCTGGGTGTCCCCTTCGGCCCAAATTTGTGGCTCCCGGAGTCCGAGCAAAGCGCACTGCGTGTTCTCGAAGCCGTTCACTGCCGAGTCGAAGCCCCGCATGGACAGGGCCGCGGCGATGATCAGCCCCAGGATGATGCCTGCGAGTTTTGTTTCAGCTCGAATGAACATGGGCCAACCACTTAGGCCACTCGGCCTCGTCTGTCCACAAAGTATGGGTGGTTTGACTTTGTGATTTGGAGGTGAGTCGTTACAAGAACCGGTTCAAATCCCATAGTTCTTTTGCGGGAGATCACGCAGCCTTCAATCATCAGAAGAAGTGTGCGAGGTGAGTAGATCAAAACGTTCCTTCAGGTGGAGTTCTTGGAAACTGAGCACAATCTCCTGAAACCCAGGTCATCCCGTGGACAAACAAGCAGCACAAAGCTGGCCTCCAATCAAGACGATGAAGACGAACCTGGCAGGCAAGCAAAATACACTGAAAGCAGCACTGTTTTGTCACAGTCAACATCTGCTTCAGTTGCAACCAAGAGGCTTCAACACCATTGGGCAGTTGCGCTTCCTTGGTAACGAAATGCATAGCATTGTAGGTGCATGAGGCGCTCTGACTTTAAGCTCTCAGATGCGGCCAAGCATCCTGGAACCTCAGCCATGTTCACCAAGCGGCACGTGCTTGCACGCACAAGATGCAGTTGAGCCAACCAAGCTGCAACTGGTTCTGCAAAATCCGCCCAAAAGATGCGGAAAAAACCGGCCCACGGCCACCGACATGCCTTAGGCATCACCCACATGTTTTGTTTCCCATTTTTTGCCACGGCGCAACACCAGCAGCAGGGCAACGGCGCCCAGCAGAAGTACAGGACGTAGACGACCAGGAAGAAGATGAAAGCGAGCAGAGGCCCCGCCTGCAGAGTTTCTGGAACTGCCGCCATGAGCCGCTTTTCGCCGACCAAGACGTGGACATCCCATCGGTTTGCGCCTGGAACAGCAAGAAGCTGGGATTCAAGGCCTGATCCTGGAGATGCGCCCGATGCGTCAAATTGGGCGCCGAAGGGAATACCTTCTCCCTAATCCGTAATGAGTCAACCATCTGGCATCAAGGATCAGTGGATTTTGAACAACTCAACCGCCTTTGGCCTTAGAGCCACCTGAGCTACGCGATCCGGACACCCGGACACCCGGACACCCGGACGCCTGCATCTGAACTGTCAGGTCATCGGGGCTCGTGGAATCCTTCAAGATCTTCCTGACCGAGACATCCAATCCTATGGGGTCCAACAAATGGATTCATACACCTGGTGCATATGGGGTCCTATGGGGTCACCTCTGGGGTCCATGCCCTGTCCAATCGAAAGCCCTTTGTTAGAGCTTCTTCGGGCATCCGAAGAGGCCTTCCCAAAATGCATAGCGCCACGTCAAAGGCTCGGACAGCTTGCCGCCCCTTTTTGGGACCCTACCCGGGCTTTATTGTGGCTCAAACAGGCCCTAAAACTTGCGTGTTCCTGTTGGCTCGCGTCAAACACTGACCAACCAAAAATGCCCACAAACCAATGGTCACTGCTGCTGCCAAGCTGCAGGATGATGTTGTCCTTGGATCGAATGGATTTAAAAATGGGCACGCCGAATTGGGTGTCTGTGTCCCTTTTCCTTCAAACCACGTAAACAAAGGAGACCCTCGAAAAAGACCCATCCAACTTGGACGGCCACTTGCACAAACAACGGCAAGCACGCTTGGAGGCCGAAAACCAACCATTGGACAAATCCACACTCTTGGAGGGGTCTACTAAAAAAGAAATGAAAAAGAATCGATGGAGGGATATTTGCACCAATTTGGGACAGTCCCCATACCGAACTCCGAAACCCGTGACTGGGTGTTTACATTTGCCATCCTCAAAATGTCCCTCACGGCTGGGGGACTGTTGCAACCTTGTGCAAGAAAAACAGCCCGAGCTAGCTGAGAACCAAAAGCCCCTTGATTCTGGACTCTAACGTGGCCAAGGTTTTATATGGGCCTGACTTTTAATTAGGGTGGACATCATTAGGTGGGGATTTCTGTCCGACAACCACTGTTCAGGGGGTTCCCCATTAAGATTCAGTCATATAGGCTACACCACTTGAAGATGTAGTACGTTTCACCCGCTCGCTGACTTTCTGAACAGGCAGAAGCACCTGCTACAATGGCCAATGGAGGTTTGGTTGCTGTCCCCACATACTGGCAGGTAACATGGACGTCCCAACCACAAAACCCTGGGAAGTGCGCTAAACTACTGGGTTGTAGAATTGCTGAAGTCCACCTGAGTCACAATCAAAACCCGGCAGAAAAAAAGGTCCACCCAAAACCCTGTAAGGAAATACAAAGGCGGCAGCTGTTTCTGGCCGGGACTGTCCGCAACCTCATCTACCCGAATCGGTTTCAATTGAGTTCCTTCCCATTTACCCTCCACAAAAGCCAGGGGTTCAAATCCAAATCCAAACAACTAATCCAAACCAAGCCAGGGGGGGTCCTGTAAGCCTATCTTAACCAATCCAAACTACAAATTAGAGAAAACTTAAAAAGCTGTTTCATGGCTGTAATTGAGGGTTGATCAATACACCTGCCCAACACAATCATGGCCAGCTTTGTCCATTTAGCGAAGAACCATCATCCTTTCTGGGCGGTTTCCCTGGTCGTCCCATGTAAACTGAATCACTTCACAGGCGCCGCCGAAGCCTTCACGAGGTCCTCCTTCCGCTTCGCCCGCTCCTCCGCGTCGATGTCCTGGGCCCGTTACGGCCGAGGAGAAGGGACAAATGTCAGGAAAACCCATGAGAAACCCGAAGCCCTTAAAAGAAAGCACAAACCTTGGGAGAATGGAAACTTCGATTCACTCGGAGACAGACATTTGGAGGCTTATACCCAGCAAATCTTTTGGTGGCTTGGGTCTAACAATTGAAATTCACGGAGACTCCCAACTCGCGCCGAGGCACTGGGTCGACCGCTAGAGCACACGATTCCAGCGCCTGCCATCAGAAACCACCCTTCACCCTCCCGGTCCGATGTGTGACAAGCGGGTTCCTAGCGCTCTGAGAAGTTCTCGCCTTGGTGTTCGCCTTGGAGGCCAAATCTCTGTCCTTCTGGTCGATGAAACTCTGCCCAGTCGCGTATAGCGCACCAACCTCAACTCCAGGACGAGTTCCCAAACGAAGAGAAAACCAACCTGCTTCCCAAACCTGACCGCCCGAAAAGGGCTCCACGAAACACCCCCCAACTCTCTGTTGTCCTTCTCTGCCAAGCTGCCCATATGGCCTCGCGACAGGCACGGTCACATGCAGTGTCTAAAACAGGAAAGGTCCCACAAGTTCCGATTTGGGCATCTCCTGGCTCATAGGGCGTTTTATGCCGAGCAGCAATCGCAGTCTTTGCGAACCACATGCTTGTGCTGCAACACCTCGGTGCAGGCATGTGCTTGACAATCGAACCTCACATCTCAGTTTGGCTTGTATTGTAGGCATGCGAGCAAGCCAAAGCCCCCCCCCAAGAGGCTTGGCAGGAGCTGACAGCCAAGTAGCAAGGGCGAAGGAGGACCGTTGCTGAAAGGTGAAGGCGAGCCGAGGAGCCAAATGCAGCGGGCAAAACATGCAAACCACATGACGTCTTCGACTTCTTGGTCCAGCCTGGGCACTCGACCCTTTGCAAGAGGAGACAGACATGGGCACGCTTGTTGACATACATGGAACGCCAAGGTGGAACAATGCATCTTGAACAAATCCGACATGTTTGCATTGAGGGTACCCTTTCAGGTTGGTTGCAAGCCAAAAGGACCGCCAGCATTGTGTGGGTCTGTATTTGGACAATTGCCCGCAGCTGGAGCGATTAAGTCACGGCCCCTGCTCCGTGCCTGGCTGATAGCGTGCCATCTTCAGGTATCGCGCGCCGGGACCTTCGGACATCTTTTCCTACGCATCCCTCAAAACATATTTTACATGTCTATATACATGATATATGTGTACACATATGTAAAAAGTGTAGAAATATATATATATATATACGTATATATCATGCATACTACTTGGAAGCCGCTGCCTTGACATACTGGAGAAAAAGGCCAAAGCCCGCCAAGATGTCTTGCAGCATGGGCCGGAAATGAATCGTTAGACCAGCCACAGAAGCTGCGCAGCCGGAGCAACAATGGGGCTTTCTGGGGCTCCTGCTTTTCTTGCCGGTGCCGGAGCTTTTGCGACCTGGCCCGGTGCGAGCGAGCCATGGTCCAAATATATGCTTCCCGCACTGGGTGTGGAAAAACGGGTGGGGGGATTTTAAGATTTTGATTGAGTACCCGTTGGTGGACATCGAATGTCGGGATTTGTGTCCACTCCGCTCGCCCGCCTTCCGGAGCCATGGAGAGCGGAGGCAGGTTGAAGCCTTGCCAGTGAGTCGTAGTCAAAACCTGGTATGTGGTCTACCCAAAACCTACGGCAAAGAGTCAGGGCGGTTTTCCGCACCAAACTTCGGCTGGGATCCAATGTCAACTCCGAAAATCCGTACTCAAAAAAATTATCTGTTTGGGGGCGGGGGGGTGCTCTGAGGCTCTCCACACGTTTGGTTCGCATCCCACTTTTGACGGCTCCAACGGACCGCGTCGCGCACGTCGCGTCGCGAAAGTCGCGCCTTTGGAGCCGCCGGCGTTCTCCTTACCGAACCCCGATGGCCTGAAAGGGAACCGGCCGGACGGTTCGGGGGGGTCCAAGGTGAGCGGGGGAGGTCATTTCTCTGGGAGTTGGTTCTTGGGCTAACTTTAATTGGGGTATCTTTTGAGAGGTAACCGAAAGGACGCCGGAGCCGTCAAAACCCGGGAAAGTGAAGGTTAGGGACAGTTGCGTTGCGGATATCCGCGGATCAGTAGTTAATTGGTGGTAGGCCATTCTAACCTTGACTGCTGGTGGGTTGTATCTTTATATTTTAGCTTCTTGTGTTCCACTCAACCCACACAAAAAGAGACGTCAACTTTTGGCAGAGACGTCAGCAACAAAGTGCCCACCTTCTGCCAGAGTTCGGATGGCTGCCGTGGCTCCCATCTCCTTTGAAGCCTCACTTGCAAGAGGCTGCTAGCTTGTAACTTCCACAGCACAAAGTAGTACATTGGAGAAACAACCAGGTGCAACAGCTCCTTCCCCAAAAAACCGAGGTGTGTTGTTTTTTCCTTTTTGGGTCAAACCAACACGAATCGAATCTCTCCTTGACAGCTTCCCCGTTGCTTGTGCTAAGCTGGGTGCTTCCTTTGGTGTTGAAGAGCGCGTCCCCAGCCAGGCTGTTGCTGCCAGTGAGGCTGTTGCCCATGTTGCCCATGCCCCCAGCGAAGCTGTTGCTCCCCGTGGGAATGGACCTGGCAAGCTGCCAAGCGCGTGACGTAATCCCAGACACGACATAGGGTCAACCCCTGCATTCCTGCAAGCAATGAAGACCAACAGTCATGGCAAGGGATACCTTTCCCGTTGACCCATTGAAGCGAACAGACCTCTGGAGTGTCCGAACTCATCCCTGCTGTTCCTCAGCAGCTGAATCAACCAGCTTCCGACCAAACCAGGCAGGCGCGCGGCATGCCGGGCTTTGGCACATCGGCCCGTGACTTAGCCTCACATATGGAACCCTGGCAACTGGAAACATGGACTAAAACCTGTGGTTCCTTGCTGGTGAAATTTTGACCCATACCCACACGGAACGAAAGCACCAGGTCACCTTGACTTGCTGGCTTGCTGGGGTCCGGGCGGCGGAAGCCTGCGCCATGGAGTGTCACTTCATGAACCCCATCCATGATAAGGGAAACATCTTGACGTTTGTTTCCCCAGGTCTGGTTTGAGCAATGGAAAGTGCCCACGCCGCTCTGGCAGCTGGTGGCGCCTTTTTCTCTCCACAGGCACGCTCCGAGGCCTCGGGCCGATGGTCAGCGAAACCTCGCCATGACTTCGTCAGGGCAGAATCAAGCGCAGCGCCACTTCCGAGCGAGTGGCCTTCATGTTGTGCGCAAAGCGCGTGGTCTCCGACTCCTTGATGCCAAACCGCGGCTTTCGCAGCACGCTGGGCGTCTCCACATGCCACCCGATCTCATGAGAAGTCGCCGCTCCGAGGTTGTACTTGTCGATTGGGCTGCAGGGAGATCGCACGTGCTTCCGGATCTTGTCCCTGGCGCTTCGGACAGGGCCCAGCTGTTGCGCCAGAAGGCTTGGATCGCGTAAGAAATGACTGGAGCTTCTGAAGCGTGTTGTTCATAACACGAAAAGTGTCTTAGAAGCAAGATTCTCCTGTTAGCTGTTCCGGCCGAAAAGGAACCAAGCGTTTAAGGAAGCCTTGCCACGTTCTTCCATTCCCTGCATGAGGTTTGGGGCTTAGAATCTCGAATTGCACTTCATTGCCTATTGGTTCCTTCCCTGTGACCCTTTGAAAGTCCGGCTGCGCAGGCGGATGCTTTCTCGCACGACGGTGCCTGCCCAAAAATCACGCTTGGCCCTGGCCGAGAAGCGGGAAGCGGGAAGCGTTTAAAACCAACTGTCAATAGACCTCCCCCTCCCCCCCTCCCCCCCCCTTCCCCCTCCCCCCCCTTCCCCCTCCCCCCCCCTTCCCCCTCCCCCTCCCCCCCCTTCCCCCTCCCCCTCCCCCCCCTCCCGCTTTGTTGCCTGTTGTTTTCGGCGCGCCTGATGGTGTTCACGGACACAAACTCCCTGGACCGCGGGGAAGCGCTCAAAGACCCACAGGTGGCCGAGAGGCGATTCGGCAGCGGACAGTTCCCCTCCTCCCGCAGCCGCCGGATCTCCCGCGCGTCCGGACGCGCCTGCGCGGGCGGGAGCCGGGGACCCCCAGGAGCCTTGATATCTTGAGGCTTCCCAAAACCCCACACCCAAATTTAGCCGCCCTCAGGGTTGGGCCTCGATTTCAGGAAAGCAAAACCAAACAAGTCCAACTCATTTGAGTGCCCGTTTCGCCCACGGACTGTTGGTTTTTACAAACCGAACCTACCAAAATGCCAAATCAACCACCCCCCTCAGCAATGGGTGGTGTCGGTTCTAAGGAAAGCCCTTCTTGGCTGGTTTTAAGGGGAAACCCCCATTTCTCAGCTTCCTTCCAATTGCTGGTTTCGATTGGGGGTTTGACAGGGGGGTTCCCAGTCAACCCTGCACAAGAACCACAGGTTCAAATCCGAATCCAAACCACAAATCCAAGCCACCAACATGGGGTTGTTTGATTCTTTCTTTTTTTAGTTTGTTTGTTATTGTCATGAAACATATGTTATTTTGTTTGGGCCACCGCCGCCTCCAGCCCCCCAAACCCAAACCGCATCTCGCGGGGCACTGCCATGGGGTGGGCCGGGTACAGCGCAGGGCGGCTGCCCAGGCGTAAGTCCAGCGACATGTTGCGCGACACAAGTCCAGCCACCAGAAGCGGAGAAAAACCTCCCCGATCTTTTTGCTGACCAGGAGTCAGCGGAAATCCGAATTTGGGAGGGTGAGTTCAAAGTTGAGCAGAATGTGATATGTGAAACATGAACTCCTTTCTTGTGGGGTGATCTCTCAAGCGGTCATATGAGGAACGCCTGTATGAGTTACCCTTCACCCTCAAGACAATAGCTCTGTTGCCCAGTTGCTCTGCCAAAGGGGACCATCAAATTGATGAACTCTCCGTTTCAACCTGAAAGGGGTACCTTTCGCCTCCAACAGAACACAGGCCCAAGCAGCGGAATCTGGCTGAGCCAAATCGGCGGGTTCCCATTGCTCAAGGCGCAGGTGCCTGGAAACTCCACCAACATCAGCACCCGCGAGTCACCCATGAACTTTTGGTTCTACGGAAAGGTCCCTTTATCCCAAAAAAAGAGAAGCACCTACCATGGCCAGGGGATGAGCGCTGAACAATTCAAAGCCCAATTCGAGGCATCCAAAGGGGACACATAAGAGTGTGTGTGTGTGTGGCTCGCCCCTACTGTGGATGGACGAAATCCTGCACCACCTAAAAAAAACTGGTTTCTGATGATTCCCCCGCAAAAACCCACGAACAATGCCTTTTCTATGGCTTCAAAGTGGTGCGAAATGGATTTCGTCCATCCACGGCATTTTGACCCATGCCCAATAAGTCGCCGCTGGTGCCAAACCGAAGAATTGGCCTCCGAGGGGACCGCTGGCAAGGCGCTGGAGCCGAACTGGGCCTGGGCCGCGAGTCGCTTCTGGGGAGGGGGGGGGGGGGGGGGGTGGGGGGGAGGGGGGGGAGGCCCTCTTGGTTGTTCTTTGGCCAGTCCCCTCGCTTCTGGTTTTTGGGCCAGTTCCAACATGATCCATTCCGCTCCGCCCTTGGCACAGAGCGGTCTCATTCAGCGCATCAGCCTGCGATGCGGGCGCGCCGCTCATGCGCAGCCCGACTCACATTCTGAACAAAGCGAAGAACAAACGAAGCCCTCGATCAGCAACCTGGAAGGGCAAACACGGGGATGCGTCCATACACGCCAAATGGATCCATGAAAGAGACAAGCACATGGCACGAGTCGAAATAGCCTCTTGATACAATGGTACCCTCAAAATAAAGCGACGGAGGGAGAGAGAGACAGAGAGAGAGAGAGAGAGAGAGAGAGAGACAGAGAGAGAGAGAGAGAGAGAGATATATATATATATATGGCTGTGTGTCAAAACCCTGTACCCCTGGTGAACATCAAAATAGGTGGCACATGGATGTTCATCCACCCCAAAATGGAGCCACTGGCTATGCCCCATGGCCATATCCTTTGCCCGTTTTCGCAGTCGGAGAGGCCGCCTCGAAGTAGGGATGGTGCAGGATCTTGGTCGCAGAGTGCCGCCTATTGGGATCCCACTGCATCATGGCCTGGCAATTTTCTGCTCGCATGCCGCGTCCAACAGACGCTGCTCATACTGTGGATGGACGAAATCCTGCACCACCTAAAAATCCCTAGAACGATGGCTCCCCTGTAAAAAACAAAAAAAATGGTTTCTAATTTCAACAGTAGGATGTGCCACATTTTTCAAGGACAAGCCGACAACATGCCGTGCCCGAAATCCCGGCTGATTTCTGGTAAGATAGGTAGGAACGGAACCAAAGATGACCAAGACGGGCTGGTGCTGCTCACATGTCCACTTGTCTTGCCTGCATGAGCTGAATGCCCTCCGCATTGGCTTGAGGGACGAGCGTCTCTAGCCTCGTAGGAACAAACCTCAGCGTCCCAAAATCGGAGGATGAAAACTGGCCGTCTCTCTCTCTCTCTCGCGAGATTGGACCCCTTTGATGGAAACCAACAGGAAACCGGAAGCCAAGTAGGTGTGCACTGATGTCCAACTCCAATGTCCAACTGTGCAAACATTATGTGCGCAAAGTCCAAAAGTTACCAGCGCCCGAGCCACCAAGTGAGCTCCCCAAACCATGTTTGGTACATGAGGCTCATAAAAGTACGAAGCATCAAAGTATGAACCCCTGGCGGACCTCAAAAAATTCGGTGGGGTGTCCACCAACCACTTTTTCAGGGCTCCCGTGAAACTCACGGGCCACGGGCCCGATTTTGTTCGAGGCCGCGGCTGGGGGAACTTGTAGCCCATCTGGGCTGCGAGCTTGAAGCCCTCGGGCCAGCTGACCTCGCCGGATTGAAGACCGGAGTGAAGACCCTCGGAGCTGGCCATGGGCTTTTCAAAATCCAAATCGGTTAGCCCCCAGTAAACATCAACCAATCCAACCAAGATAGGTTCTAGAACGGGTGGTGAATTCACCTACCAACCAAAATGGGATCCCATTGGTTTTGACCCGCAGCCATCCGTCGGTTCCAATGAAAGCCATCCTCAGGGATACCCAAGATGTAAACACAATGGGCAACTTGAAAGGTGTTTCAAGGACATCGAAGAACATGTGGATCATGCAGGGCCGCATGAGCTCCAACGGTGCTCTCGGGCCAGGGGCCAGGCCGTGGTGGGTGTGCCAAGAACAGAGCAAATCTTGTAGAGCCTTGAGCGCAGGCATGATGCAACTCCACAGGTACCAACATGTATCAAACGCTTCACTCGCATCTTTCCAACACTGAGGCGTCCGGGCTGGTCGCTCTCAGATGCGCCTGGAAAAAGGGGCCTGCGTCAGTGTGTCGCGGGCGGCCCTTCAAAAGATCCGTCACACCAAAGGCCAGCCGTGGACACAGACATGAGATACACTGATCTGAAAGTGCTTGTCACGATCTTGGGACTGGCAAGGCGGTGGGGCATCGGAGGGAAAAATACAAGGTTCCACGCCTGAGGGTGTAAAGCTCAGCCATGATACCGCCACAAGCCTCGCAGCTTCCAGCGGCAACCAACATGAGACCCCAGCATTTGCCTTTGGCCCTGGCAAAACACTACGAAGCTGCACTGAGCTGGAGACCCAAATATCTAAAGGCGAGTTGTAGATGGAACTTCTCAGCAGCACCTCAGTGTAATTCCGAAATTGCGTGGATGGACAAAGCTCGTGTGCCTCAGGCGCCCGATACCAGCGTGTGGACACATAGTCTGTGAAAGGCGGTCGCCTTAGTGGGAAGGCGAAAGCGGACCCACGGGTGTCGCTGAAATTAGTGGCTTTTTTCAGCTGTTGGCTTCAAAAGATCCATCCACGTGTTCTTGAGTTGTTTTTTGCACACGCTGGGATCGCCTACAAGGAGACAGACATCCTGGGCTCTGCAAGCAAAGCCGAACTAATTTTGCCAAAACCTTGGCGTCTAAATGAGCCATTTTTCGAACCTCCCAAGGAAAAAAACAACAACAAAAACTTCACGGGTGCCTTCGTTCCACTGGCCATGGCGGTTTCATGAACCCGAGGGCCATGCGCTCGAATCTCTCGCGCCAGGCCGAAGTCGGCTAGCTTCACCGTCTCGCCACTGACCTCAACGTCTCGTTGCCCAATGTTGACCCAGGATTGATAAGCGCGTCCCAATACTAAGGGGGTGTTCCCTCCAAAAGTGGTCTGAATTCCCACTTAAAGGCAACACCCCCTATGAATCAACCAGGGGTTTATTAATCCGGGGTTAACTCGTAACCTCAGACAAATTCACATGGAACCTGACAGGGGTCCCTTAAGGCTGTCAGGTTTCATGGCAATTGGTGGCACCTTTTTGGAAAGTGAAAGGAAACCCCCCAAAACAGCTCCGATCGAATCCCCATTCTGAGACAAACCGCTCCGCTCGCAAGCCGAAAGCGCCGAGGCAGCGACCAATAGGTTTTCGGGCTTCATGTCCCGGTGAAAATAGCCGTGCTTGTGTACATGGTTCATGGCCTGACACGAGTGGCCGCCCAACGTTTTTCTTTTCCCGTCTCCCCGTCTGTGAAAAAAACGGCATGAGCAAAAAAACATGCTCTCATGGCAAGACTTGAGGCGATCCGGCCTGCATGGTCTGAAACATGATATTTCGAACCTTGCTCTCGGGTATTGCGCGCACCTGAGCGCGGCTTTTTGTCGGCTTCGGTGACTCTCTCGGCATGAGGAGCGGGCCCGGGACTTCATGAACTCATAGAGGTTGGCCTGCGCAGTATCAGCTTGCCCCATTTGTGTGTGGGGTCAAAAATAGGTACCCAAAATACAACCCTGGTAAATGAAAACATGGACTAAAATCTGCGGTCCAATTCCTGGATTGGTGGGACAAGGGCTTCAATCCCCATCAATCCAGACCACAGGCGGGCGCCCAAACCCGCGCACGCACCCACCCACCCACCCACCCACTCACCCACGCACTCACTCACTCTCACTCCCTCCCTCACTCACTCCCTCACTCACTCCCTCCCTCACGCACTCACTCACTCCCTCCCCCCCTCACTCCCTCACTCACTCACTCACTCACTCACTCCCTCCCTCACTCACTCACTCCCTCCCTCCCTCCCTCACTCACTCACTCACTCCCTCCCTCACTCCCTCACTCACTCACTCCCTCACTCCCTCCCTCCCTCACTCACTCCCTCCCTCACTCGCTCACTCCCTCCCTCACTCACTCACCCTCACTCTCACTCTCACTCCCCTCCCTCCCTCACTCACTCACTCCCTCCCTCCCTCCCTCACCTCACTCACTCACTCACTCCCTCCCTCACTCCCTCACTCACTCACTCCCTCACTCCCTCCCTCCCTCACTCACTCCCTCCCTCACTCGCTCACTCCCTCCCTCACTCACTCACTCCCTCACTCCCTCCCTCCCTCCCTCACTCACTCACTCCCTCCCTCCCTCCCTCACTCACTCACTCCCTCCCTCACCCTCCCTCACTCACTCACTCACTCACATACCACGCGCATGCCATCCTACCTTTGGCCCCGGCCTCCATGAACTCAAAAACCAAATGCAGCTCATCGTTCTCTCGGATCACCTGCGCTTTGTCCCGGAGGACATCTCATCCAAGCGAGGTCTTTTCATCACCTTCCCATTCTATTTTGAAAAGCCCTGGGGTTATTTTATCAAATGTTTGTCTCTCTATACAGTACTTTGCAATTCTGTTGAAAAACATTCTATTTAGAATATCCAATGCATCAGGGAGAATATGGGCTTGTCTCATGGTCGCAGAACCCGCAAAATGGTTGGTTTCCCTGTGGCCTTCCTCTAACCCAACCCCAAAACAGTACCCTCAAAAACGGATTTGTTTTTTATATGTATATATATATATGTATATAATTATATATTTTTATTTGTTTTTGTGTTATTCAGTCTTTTTTTTTATTTAGAAAAAAAATGAAAGGGGCAGAGTCATTAAGTCTCGATCGGGTTCCAACAGCGACGCAAGTGACCTCCTTGAGCTTCACAATGTTGGGGTGGATCAGCCTGGGCAACCATCGATGCTGCCGTTTCTGAGGCGAAAGCTGCCCCTGTTGGTCCGACAAAAGGGGGATTTCTAGGTGGGAAACTATCTGACACGTTGGAGAGTGCATCTACCCCTCCTCGAACAAACATAGCACTTGTGGGAGGGTACCTGGAAGGTCAGTTTCCTCTTCAAGAAAACCCTGGTATACGTTAAGTGCAGTTGCGTTTCAGCAGAGCCACGTGGCATGCCAGGCGCGCCAACGCCCCAGTTCCAGGAATGGGCCACAACTATGCGCGCACGGTGACTGGTTTGTGGGTCCTTAAGACTTGTTCTGAAGGCAAGCTGGCAAAGCAATCGTCAAGGGTTCGACCCCATTAAACACGGCCAAACCGAGACCCGAGCTTCCGCAAAGATGCGATCTCACGAAGCTTCATGCACTCCTCCCAACCTCACTCACCAGGTGGCGCGGAAAGATAAACCAAAACGAAAAGAAACTGACAAACGAACAGAAAAACAACCACCCGAACAAACAAACAAAGACGCAGTGGCTAAAAAATGCGTTTTAGAAAAACCCACTGCTGCTTGTAACAACTACCTATCAAAACATTTCGGCAATTACTCAAGTTCACCACTCGCCACTTCGGACTGATCCAGGGAAGGAGTGGGTGAGCTCCTTTATTCCAGCTCGCCACGAGTATTGCACGCCATTCCAACACCTTGTTCCCACATCGCATAACACTGCCAACATCCTCACTAGTACTGTCAACTCCTTGCAGGCGCTTGCTGTCAGACAAACCGGTCATCTGAGGGCCAAGCTGTAGTACTTCTGCTTCATCTTTTTAATTGCCACCTGACGGATCGCAATCGCGGATCCCACGCCTACGGGGTGAGTTGGAGCCCATTTTCACGACCCCGAGGACGCGACCATCTCATTGGTCTGCTTGTTTTGTGCCTTCAGCACTGAGCCATACGTCCTTGGAAAAAGTCGTGCCCTGAAATCATCTGCATCAGCCCACTCCGGAGACATTCTGCAAACAGAATAGAGCACCCGAGATCGCGGCCCATCTCCCAGTGTCTTGAATACCTGGCCAGCATGGAAAAATATTGCCCAGTTTTCTGCTTATGCCAGATACTCCCCTTCCCGCCTTGTATCGATTCATCGACGGTACTCTAAGCACTGTTAACACCTCTCGAATAGATATCCTGACTAAGTTGGCACTTCCCAAACTTGTTACCAAAAAAAACGTGCCGCAAACTGCTTCCGTTGAACTCACCGGGGTCAACACGCCCCGGGCTTGAGCCATACAGAGCGAAATGGCGTCACGATAAACCCCCAAGTGCGTGTTCTGAAAATGGTCCTAGCCAAAATAGCTTGTGCCAGCACTGGATTTTGGGGTATCAAGAGGGTTGGGGGATTTGGAGGACCCTGTTTTTTCGCAACTGGATTGACTGCTTGTGCCCAACTGTGATGCTTCAAAGTGGGAGAATGGCAGTGCAGGGCACTGCCAAGTCCTGAAGGAGGCCGTCTCACCCTGGGCGCTTCCACGATAGCGCCGTTGACAGGCTCCCCGGTGATGGGGTTGATCGACCCCTAGCATGCAGTGACCAGTAAGCCATAGATCAGACACTGTATATACATATATATATATATATATATATATATATGTGTATGTACGGTGAGGTGTACATGTGCAGCTATTCGTTCTTCTAGAAGCTCCCAATAAATCCGACCAACCTCAACTGCACATCGCGATCCTGGCGCCCATGGGCTTCGGCAAAGCGGCGCTGCTCCTGGCATTCGATATGCGGACCCCAGCCCAACCCAAATCCATTAAAAGCCAAATCCCCACAACCCCCCCCGCTACTCAGCCGCCTACACCAAGTCAAACCCCAAACCCCTCCCCCAATCCTGCAATGACTGATCACTGCTGAGCACCCGCATGCCGGAGGCGACCCCCATTTGGGGCCGATAGACTCCGAAACTCATGGCCAACTACACCGCCATGGCTCCAGCACGCCAAACGAGATCAGCCCAATCAAACTTGCAGACACGTTGCACTCCTTTCAGTCCCTCAACAGTTGGAAGCTTGCAAGTTTTGGTCGCTGAGCCGCCTGCAATGCAGTAGACGGCTGCTCATGAACCAGGCAACGAGACGTACCTCGTGTCCCTCCAGTTCGTGTAGCGCTTCAAAAATCATGAAAACAACCCAACCATGCACTTCTTACACATACACCACCTGCAGTCGTGGATAGGTTTCTGGACAACAAAGTGCACGTGTATACATCGGGTCGATTGCACGAACTTCGCCCTATACATAACAAACCCATGTACAGGGCGTAATCATGAAAAATCATGTCTCAAATTTGTCTCGTTTGCATGTTTAGGTTTCGCCTTCCGTTTTTCCGAGGCCATTCCACGAAAAGTTGGCGGGAAAGCTGCGGTCAACCAACAGACAAACAACGCCGAAGGCCCACCTGCCACACATACTGACATTTGTCGTTCGCAAAGGGCCCTGCACCACTCAGAATTGCATTGATGAGTTGGTGAAGGTTGACACATCAGTAAGCCCTGCAGTTGGTTCATCATCCATCACAATCAGAACGGCCCCTGAGTCTCGCTAGCGTGGTTCTTGCTTCGTTTCACGCACAACGGACAAGTCACAGCGCGGCCCGATGTGCAGTTGCAAGAGGACACTTTTCCCGAGAACCGCGTGAGTGGCAAGAAACGCTGGACTTCTAGACGACGTGTGTCCACCTTGTCCGCTGCAAACATGAAGAGGAGCAAGGATCCCAAAATCCAACGCGGCTATCCTTCTCAAGGGTTGTGTGTGTGTGTGTGCGCCAGGAAGGGTTCAAGCCAGTCCGACCTCTTTCACATCGACGCACAGAGCCATCCCAGGCTGCTCTGGCATCAGCACCAGTCCATGTTGGATGGTCCTAGGACCAGCATTTTCAAAGAAGTTTCTGTCGCCAGGCGTAGTGGCTGGTGTGGTGACAAGGTACGAAGGCCTTTGAGGAGGTGCGGGAGTTCTGCGTGTGGCGCAACGCGCCGCACTGTGTGCTTCCTGGCCAGAGACTCTCCGATCGGGGAGTGGAGGCGCTTTGAGCCCTCAAACGTGCAGCCGGGCCGAAGGTCGGGACAACTGGGACGGCTGGGACAGGAATGAGTTACCTGAGTCACTTGAGCCACCCACTAAAAAAAGCGCCTTCAAGGACAGGCCCCTGTGCGTGCCCCGGCAGCTGGCTGAGCTGCTGCAGACAACTGGCGGCGCCTTCTCCGGCAAGGAGGTGCGCGAGTTCTGCGTGCGGCGCAACGCCCCGATGCGCGTGCTTGCAGGGCGACCTCGTGGACAGCTATGACCCGGCGCTGAAGGAGCACCGCGCCGTGTGCTTCTTGGCCTTCGACTGCCAGGAAGACGCGGAGCCACTCGGGAAAGCCGCAAAACCACGGAAACCAAGCCGATGAAGGAATTGCCGAGACTTCTCGAAAGTCATCGCGGACCGATGAACTTCCTGGCAAAACGATGAACTTCGAAATCATCGCGGTGAACTTTGGGCTAGAAAGCGGACAGCGAGACTAAGCTTTCATGGCAAGTCAGACATGCGTTCGTGGAATAAACAAGAAGGAATGGCAGCCAATGCGAAACTCAACAATCAAGCAGCCTGGGATTGGACTGGAAAGCGGCAGGCAGGGCAAAAAAACAAGCTCTAGAATGGCAAGGAATGGAGCAAAAAAAACAGTCCACGGGATGCGTGGTTGAGTTCAACGATCCGGGCGGCACCCATCGAAACAAACGCCGAACCTTCGCATTCCCTGATTCTGCGCAGCGTGAGAGTTTGCTTTAATGGCAAAGGGGCAAGCTTTGCTCTTAAAAGTTGGTTGGAGGGAAATCAAACACCACTTACAACGACCACAACAGCATCTCTGAATCAATGTCGGCCGACAAAAGCGAACAGTCTTGGCAAGAAAAGGCAACCATCCGTTCATGCGGCTCCACACCGAGTCTGCCAACAATGCAGCCAGCTTAAGCCTACGAGAACAGGACGCGCTGCAATCTGCGGAAACGCAATCTGCGCAAACGCAATCTTGGCATTTGCTGGTTCTGTGGATGTGATCAGGGCAGTCCCACAGACAACATTTCCGGGGCTGGGGGAATCAAAAACCACACACAATGACCAACTGCTCGCCCAATGTTGACCAGCAGAAGCGAACGACCTCCCCGAATGGCAAGGAAGGGCCACCATAAGGTGAACGCTCAGGGGCATCTTGGGCACGCGCTCGGTCGGGAAGCCCGCAATGAAGCTGTGGCGCAGGTAGCCCGCACGGTCGATGTTGCGCGCCGTGTCGTCGTACGTCCCCGCAAGGACCGAGAGGAAGTGGAAGTGCTCCGAGGCTCCCTTCATGGGGTTGTGCGGGCACTGCAGGCTGCCCAGCTGCGTCTGCGACTCGAGGAGGTTGTCTTCCTACCTCGGCCAGCAAGTGGCTTCGAGCCCGCGTCCCAGAAGGTCACGAACGCTCCCCTGCGGAAAACCTCGTACGTGCCGAAACCCTGCAAAACCGGCTGTCACTGAAAGGGTGACATGTCGCAGAAACGGTGACAAGCTCCGCAGGCTGCCCCTGGCACCCAAAAGCACCCAAAAGCTCCATTGGCTCAGTGGACCAGCCCGGTCTCTGCGGGGGCTCGAATCCCGGCGGCGACAAAACGACGCGTGCCGAAAAACCGTGCCGAAACCGTGCAAAACCGGCTGTCGCAGAAAGGGTGACATACCGGTGACAACAATGACAAGCTCGGCAGGCTGCGTTTTTCCACCCACAAGTGCCGGTGACAAGCGGTGACATACCGGTGACAAGAATGACAAGCTCGGCAGGCACCCAAAAGCACCTGTCTCTCAAGCAACTCGACGGTACGATGACGGACGTGTTCGGCCGGGTCTTCAGCAGCCCGGCGGCAGCTCGATGACCCACATGAGCCGCCGCGGGCGCGCTCGGCTGTATTCCACGCAGGCCCAGACCACGTCGAAGTGCCCAGGCGGAAACAGCGTGTAGTCCCAGCTCCGGATGTCGCACAGGGTCGTGGGCTCAAACTTCGACTCAGGGAGACGACTTCCCAGCCCGCTGCCTCGAAGGCTTGGCCAATCGACTTCGTGCCGCAAAACAGCTCCAGCAGTCTCGGCATCTCTTTTTTGAATGATCAACATCACCACGACGAAGCACGCAAAGGCGACGGCACGGCTCAAGCCTTTTTTTGAAAAGGACGATGACACCAGGCCAGAAGAGCATGTGGCGCTTGGGCGACGTGCGCTCCAATGCTAAGGGGGGCAAGCTCTTGACCCTGGAGCCGTTGGTTTGGCACAGCGAAGCTTCGCTGGAAATTTCGTGAGAGCCCACGCAGGGCCTTTTCCGAGGGCCAGCGCCCCAGCGCGAGCTTTGCGAGGCTCTTCTGGGAGCGGGCCGAGAAGCGCGTCTTCGACGCAAAACTCACGCCCGAGGCCGTGCGACAGCTGCTGCCCTCTGTGAGGCAGTCGCGCGGCGGCGATTGGATGCTGAAGGCCAAGCTGCCTGCCCACGCGCGCTTCTGCGGCACGTTTGCGGACCGCCCCGCAGAGCTGGCCCACTGCGCCGCGCGCGTTCGGCTGAGAGCGCGCAGCTTGTGGCTGATGAGCGGCATGTGCGGGTTGACTCTTGAGGTCACGGATCAGCGCGTGGAGCCTCCTGCTGCCGACTTGCAGCTGCTGGCCGTTGCCAAGCAGCAGAACAAGGAGGAGGCGAAGCGGCGGCAGCAGGAACAAGACCAGGCTGGCGAGGCAGAGCAGGCAGACATGGAGGGCGCGACTTGCGCGCTTTGTAGGTGTGTTGCTAGCAGGTTGGAGTTACCGCCGGCCGTGCCAGGTTGACGCAGTGTTTGCCACGCGTTGCGACAGGCCCTAGGCAGGCAAAGTACAGGCCTGCAAGCGCAGTAGGAGCCAGCGCAGCGTAGAGGGTTCGCCAACGGGTCAGACCGGCGTGTTGAACTGCGAGGTGCAGCTTCACGAGGCTTGTTTCGTGCTATTGTTGGGGCCGCGTTTTGTACGAAACAAGTGCGCCTGCGCGACATGTTTGTTTGTTTGAAGACAGCGTGACATGTTTGAGGCCGGCTTGCAGGAGCAGCTCTGAACTCAGCCTGTCTGGAACAAAGTGGTGCTGCGCCGCCTCTTTGATGCTGTGCTGTGTTTGCGCGACGGCTGAGGCCTGACCCGCCAAGTTCAGACGCGGCACATTCAGGCTGGGCAAGGTTTTTTCCCGCAGTTCTAATCAGACGTCTGTGCTGCGATTGAACTTGCTGTCTGCTGAATCAAGTTTACTCCGTGTTCTATATAGTGTGTGTGTGTACGGTGGATATTGGCAACTTCCTTTTCGATATGGCAATATGAAGGGCCTTGAGCCGCAGTATTCAAAGGAAGTTTAACAAGAAACTTCCGTAGTACTGGTCAAAGGAAGTTTAACAAGAAACTTCCGTAGTACTGGAACTAAATGAGCTAGCTGCTTTGACATATAGCTATGACAGGTAGCTAGCATGACAAATAGATAGCTTTGACATATAGCTAGCTTGACAGATAGATAGCTTTCCAATAGGCTTGCATGACAAATAGATAGCTTTGACATATAGCTAGCTTGACAGATAGATAGCTTTCCAATAGGCTTGCATGACAGATAGATAGCTTTGACATCTAGCTAGCTTGACAGCTAGATAGCTTTCCAATAGGCTTGCATGACAAATAGATAGCTTTGACATATAGCTAGCTTGACAGATAGATAGCTTTCCAATAGGCTTGCATGACAGATAGATAGCTTTGACATATAGCCAGCTTAACACGTAGATAGCTTTCTCAAGTATAGATTTCGTGGCAGGCGCAGCACTTTCGCAAGCACTCTCTGCGAGCTGGGGGACGGCAAGATGCAGAAAACGTTGGCGCTGCGCGTGAATTGGGCTTCCGGACTGTGCGCAAACCACCTCGGCTGCGACGCCTGTACGGCGGCGGTCTCGGAACGGTCTCGGAACGGTCTCGGAACGGGTTCGGAGACGGGCCCATTGGCACGGCCGCGCGAAGGTTTCGCAAGGTTTGAATTGCGTGGCAGGCGCAGCACTTTCGAAAGGTCAAGTATAGATTTCGTGGCAGGCGCAGCACTTTCGCAAGGTCAAGTATCGATTTCGTGGCAGGCGCAGCACTTTCGCAAGGTGCTGCGTCCACTCTCTGCGAGCTGGGGGATGGCAAGATGCAGAAAACGTTGGCGCTGTGCGTGAATTGGGCTTCCGGACTGCGCGCAAACCACCTCGACTGCGACGCCTGTACGGCGGCGGTCTCGGAACGGTCTCGGAACGGTCTCGGAACGGTCTCGGAACTGTCTCGGAACGGGTTCGGAGACGGGCCCATTGGCACGGCCGCGCGAAGGTTTCGCAAGGTTTGAATTGCGTGGCAGGCGCAGCACTTTCGCAAGGTCAAGTATAGATTTCGTGGCAGCCGCAGCACTTTCGCAAGGTCAAGTATCGATTTCGTGGCAGGCGCAGCACTTTCGCAAGGTGCTGCGTCCACTCTCTGCGAGCGGGGGGATGGCAAGATGCAGAAAACGTTGGCGCTGTGCGTGAATTGGGCTTCCGGACTGTGCGCAAACCACCTCGGCTGCGACGCCTGTACGGCGGCGGTCTCGGAACGGGTGCGGAACGGGTTCGGAACGGTCTCGGAGACGGGACCATTGGCACGGCCGCGCGAAGGTTTCGCAAGGTTTGAATTGCGTGTCAGGCGCAGCACTTTCGCAAGGTCAAGTGTAGATTTCGTGACAGGCGCAGCACTTTCGCAAGGTCAAGTATAGATTTCGTGGCAGGCGCAGCACTTTCGCAAGCACTCTCTGCGAGCTGGGGGATGGCAAGATGCAGACAACGTTGGCGCTGTGCGTGAATTGGGCTTCCGGACAGTGCGCAAACCACCTCGGCTGCGACGCCTGTACGGAGGCGGTCTCGGAACGGTCTCGGAACGGTCTCGGAACGGTCTCGGAACGGTCTCGGAGACGGGCCCATTGGCACGGCCGCGCGAAGGTTTCGAAAGGTTTGAATTGCGTGGCAGGCGCAGCACTTTCGCAAGGTCAAGTATAGATTTCGTGGCAGGCGCAGCACTTTCGCAAGGTCAAGTATAGATTTCGTGGCAGGCGCAGCACTTTCGCAAGGTCAAGTATCGATTTCGTGGCAGGCGCAGCACTTTCGCAAGGTCAAGTACAAAATTCGTGGCAGGCGCATCACTTTCGCAAGGTCAAGTATAGATTTCGTGGCAGGCGCAGCACTTTCGCAAGGTCAAGTATCGATTTCGTGGCACGCGCAGCACTTTCGCAAGGTCAAGTACAGATTTTGTGGCAGGCGCAGCACTTTAGCAAGGTCAAGCACAGATTTGGTGGCAGGCGCAGCATTTTTGCAAGGTCAACTTTCGCAGCCGGGGCTTGAAAATCGTACGAAAGTAGTACGCGAAGTCAACTTTCGCAGCTGGGGCTTGAAAATCGCAACTTTTAAGTACGAAAGTAGTGCGCAAAGTCCACTTTCGC
>CAUJNA010003690.1:371901-452597 GCA_963377175.1 Effrenium voratum | reverse complement strand
AACTATTGCAAGTGAATCCACTCTATCGACCCACAAAACCGTGGTGGTATGAGTTGGTGTTCCAACCAGTACATTTGGTAGCCCCATTTCACCCAGATCAGTTCAAGGACTGCTTGCTCCAAGGGTTCCTTTCGCCATTTGAGGTTCGCTCAAACTTAGCTCATGTGTGAAAACATTGAGAATCACAAAATTGTCCAGCGGCGCAGCCAAAAAAAAGCGGTGTTTCTTGTGGTTCCCTGTGGAAAAACAAATCCACAAAAAGATTCCCCACATCCAGGGACTCGAATTGAGTCACAATCAAAACCCGGGTAGATGAAGGTTAATAAGGGATGATCCCAACCAGAAATAGCTGCGGTCGCCTTGTAAATTCTTCACGTGGCTCTGGATAGACCAGTTTGATACGGGGTTTTGATTGTGACTCAATTGTCCATGTCTCTTTCTCTTCTTGACGCAGCGGGCGAGGTGGAGAAGATGGTGCTGGTGGCGCCTGCGAGCTTGCAGCCCTGGCCGGGGACTCCGGGGAACTTTTTCGGTGACCCGGACTCGGGTAGCTTCGGTTCAAAGCGAATCGACCGGATCTGACCTTTTCGGTTTTCAAAGGAGATGACTCTTATCGGGCAACTGACGTAGCAAATGTCATGGTTGTTGTTGGGAAACAATTACATTTTTGCTTATTGTGGTTTAGTGGGAAATCCCCACTTAACTGCTAAAATTTAAATTAGGTCCCCCAGCTAGGTGCCCTTTTACCCTTTCTTTTTGGTTGGGAGGGTTCAAACCTACTAAAATAGACTCCAGAAAAAGAAAAAAATGTACCCTGATTCTAACCTCTGCGGGAGGACCTAGTTTTGGATTCCTTTGTTGGCGGCCATGTTGAATCGTGGTTTTCAGAGGAGATCGCTTTTGTCCAGGCGCTTCGGGCACCTGAGGTAGCAAATATTCAGGCTCCGGAACCTTTGGTGGCTTTGGATTTGAACCGTTCTGGTAGAGGGTCAACGAGAAGCTACTCCTCCATCCTCCAAACCTATCCAAAACAGAGAGAGGAAAGCTGACATGAGTTCCTTTCGGAGGCACATGATTCTGATTTGATGAAAGCAGTGAGAACCCGTTTATTAGAACCAAAAACAGCGTCTTTTGAGCCGTTCCCTAAAGATTAAAGTTGTTCCTTTCGATCAAACAATTCTCATTTCTCAGGTAGGGGTCCAACTTAATTTCCCAACTTGGCGTCCTAGACGTGGCAGTGAATCACTGGAAACCCACCGGTCAATTGACTGAAGGGAAGATCCAGTGACGCTGTTCTGTCTTTTTCCAGTCTGCTATGGAGATTTCACCTCGCCGATGGGTATGCAGGTGGCTCTTTCTGGAGAACGTCGTGGAAAGTTCGGCCAATCTCGGGGATACGCCTTTGGCCTTTCTTGTTGTCTGATGCTCTCAAAACAATGACGACACAGTAAATTCAGTAAATGGTCTGGAATCCTTGTGTATTTTCCTGGGACCAAACTTATCCACTCTGCCATGGCGGTCCCCATTCTTGCCCGCCCGATCAGATCGTCTTTGGAGCAAAAAGCGCAAAACCCTTAGGGGTTCGATGCTGCACTGAGGCCCGCAAGCTGCCGAGCAGCCCTCTTCTGGGCTGAGGATGACGCAGTGGTGCGGGAGGGGGGGGGGGGGGGGGGTGTTCCGTGGACGCTGCACGCTGGGGCTAGCACCGGGGCGAGGTTTGACCGGACACCCTGTGAATCAACCAGGGATTAATACGTACACATGGCACCAAAGAAGTCAACCAAGCGAATCTCGCATGTCGTCACGAGCAACGACAAATCGCATCAGGGAGCTGCCGAGCCTCCACGATTTGCTCAGCGTGCACCTTTGCAAAGACGCCTCACCCTTTGGGCAGCTGGACCTTGCAAATGAAAGGCAATGAGAAGTAGGCTGGCCACCTCCGTCTCGAGCAAGATGGGGGGGGGCGAACACATCATATGTGTCCAGGGTCACCGCTTGCCAGGTGCCCATCAAGAATGCTGAAGCTCAGCCGGAGTTATTGCAGCTCCTCGCCGTGCAAGTCGGAAAAACACCAATAAGGCGAAACCATAACTTTGGTGCATTTTGCTTGGATGTTAGGACTTAACTTGTTGCCAACTAATGGGTTTTCCGAAGTAAACCACTAAAAGTTATTCACTTTTAGCAGGGGAGCAGACAGCAACCGAAATAAGGTAGTCTACTGCTTGGTTTGCGGAAGTGTTGTCACTCAGAGTGCCCCGAATACATGGTGCGCCCCGAGCCTCCAAAAGACATCAGGGTGGAAAATCATGGGTCCTTTTGGTGTTTCTTTCCAGCGAACCAACATCTACCCTGTCAGCGTCTTTGCAACTGCGCAACGCAGTCGGCCACCAAGGAAGCTGAAGCTGTTCCACAAAGAGCGCACGGGCGAAACTCTCAGTGGCCTTTGCCAAAAAAGGGTACCCCAAAGCCCCCCAGAGCAAAATTTCGGGCCAATAAGGCCTGAAGTCAGCTGGGGTCTCCAGGTCTTTTGAGGGTGGGGTGTCTACTGGCGAGAGGATCCAATGAGCCCAAAAGGTGATCCAAGGCGGCCATAGGATCTTGGACACCTACTTGCCCGCGATCATGGAGTTCGCGGAGCCGCCGGCATTGCTGGAGGCCGCAGCTCGGGGATGCGTCTTGTTTTCTCTCATCGCTTGCAGATTGTGCACAAACACCAGGGCTTTCGTTTTGGGTGACCTCCCTATCGATTTGGGGGTGACCACACCAAAGGCTTGTGAACGTTGCTCATCCGGCCCGGTGAATCGTAGGTCACCGCCGAAGGAGAGACCAAAGAGCCTGCGCATACCAGGACTCGGGGGGTTTTACGTGGTGTGCTCGAAACTCGGCAAACCGGGGATTTGTTGGTTTAATATTGGGTTTGACTGAAATGGCCATGGGTCATAACCAAATCGTACCCCTAGTGAACATCCCAATCCCCACTCAAATAGACAAAAATGGGTGGTGCACCTACCTCAAAATGGTACCATTGGTTTTCACAGCCAAATCGTCCCTCAAAAATGTCCCTAGCTTTGGCATACCACATAGCCCAGTGAAACGGTGCCAGGTGCATTGCCAGAGTTGGACATCGTTGTGAGCCTTTGGCCATATTCTGAGTATCACCGGCAGACACATGACGACGCGAAGCATTGACAACCTCATCCATGCAGAAAAGTCATGCACTGACAGCATCTGATTCTACCTAGCATCTTGTATTCCAGAGAAGGTTGCAAGAGC
Organism: Effrenium voratum; assembly: GCA_963377175.1. NCBI lineage: Eukaryota > Dinophyceae > Suessiales > Symbiodiniaceae > Effrenium > Effrenium voratum. Next base: position 449,324 of record CAUJNA010003690.1, on the reverse strand, counting down.
ACATCTAGTTTAGCTTTGCAAAGCATTCTGCGCTACCTAACATGACGCAATCTGGGCATGAAGTTCGAAGTGATTGGCAAGTGGTCAACATCAAGTTGCTGCATGTCATTGAGGTCTTCTAAATTCTGAAATCCAAGCACCAGCAATGTGCAGTGCCCACATTGCCAGCTTCTGACGGTCAAGAATCCACGCATGAGGAGCTCTCTCTACGATCACAAGGCCACCCGTTGCATGTTTGCTGAACTGAGCCAAATGAAGGTTTGTGGGGAACAGTCCTGATCAGAAAACCAGAAGGCACGCAGATCTGCTCGTTTGCCTTTTGAGTAGACCAGATTGAGTCCAGGCTTTGATTGACTCAGACCGTCTTGAGAGCAAGTCCCCTGTGCAGGTGGCCCCCCGAAGCCTCAGACTGAAAGCCCCTGAACCAAACTTTTGCAGTTGGGGAAATCGAAAACTATGGATTTGCCTCCAAATAGAAGAGAGATTCTTGTACGCGCCTCTGCCCAAATGGCGAAAAGAATCTGCCCTTGGACCATGACTTTGTCTCAAACTCGGGTTTCGGCGCTGCGGAGGTGCGGTGATCCTCAGATGTGCTCAAAAGCCCCGACTCTCGGCTAGCTGGTCATGGACTCTCAATGCAAGGGTTCCCCTCAAGGGGATGAAAAACAAAGATGAAGCTGCAAACCTGTTTGAACAACCTGAGGCTTCCCCTAAAACTGGATCAAACTGGCTAGGAACGAAAAGTGGCATTCAAACAGAAGCACGACAACATGACCATTTATGTGTGTGTTTTCTGGCGAGCTGGAGATAGAACGAGCTCACGCAGGATGAAAGGCCTTAGCTTGGAGCTCTAATTCTTACTTCGGACGTTATTCTTGCCAATTTGGCCAGATGACAAGGCGACTTGGGGAGTTTGGAGCAATCTTGTCGCCAGGCCCAGGGTAAACTTGCGCTTTGACAGATCATCCTCGGCCTGGTCCTGTGCGTGCTGGTGGCGGCCTTCCTCCTTCGTAAGCCCGGGCGCCCAGGGAACTTCTCAGCTGTGCGAGATACTGTGGCAACGGAATGACTCGATTCCCCTGCACGTTATGGTTTCAACCATGGTTTCAAAGTGGTGCAGGATTTCGTCCATCCACAGTAGGGGAAGCAAACCAAGATGCCATGCAAGCCGGTGTTTGTATTTGCTAGGTCCGCCAGCTCGGTGCCCTTTTACCCTACTAAAATAGACTACAGAAAAAAGGGTACCCTTATTCCAACCTCTCTACTGGAGGACCGAATTTGGGTGAACTGCTGTTTGTACCCCTTACCCTATAAGTGGTCGTGCTGGAAGATTGTGTCATCCATCCTTGGGCCCAAGATTCGAAACGCTTCCATGTTCATGGGCGAGAGAGTACCTTTTCCAGTCAAAGTGGACGATCGGAGAGCTTGCCATCCTGTAAATGCCCCAAACGTCCACCATTGGAAGCAGGGCCAGGAAAGACCTTTGCATCCAAACCAATGCCCTCCCAAGGGCTACCGTATCGGTTGATAAGCCTAAGCATGAACCTGAGGCCAGACTGGCGGCTCAAGGCTCTCCTGAAAATGGTCCACCCCACGAAGAGCTCTCCCCGTTTTTTCCCCTGCGACGCATGCGGAGGCGGAAGAACGAGGAGCCCAAACGCAGCCCGCGCCCACAGAAGCTCGGCGCGGCGGAGTGAGGCCAAAAGGAATGCGCTCGCTTGGCGTTTCGGCCGCCTCGCTCCCGGCGTTTGGAGTCCACCGCTTGAAGCGGCGCATGTTTTTTTGGGGGGGTCTATGCCGCATGGGACGGTTTCGGTCACGGTCTCAAAGGCGAACCCTTCTGTTCCAGTCCGGCGGGATCAACCCAAAGCGACTGGACCTTTGCGTTTGTGGCTCCAGCTGATCTAAAAGGCTTGGGTAAATCTTCGACCCACTCTAACACCCAGAGCTCAAGCAACTCGTGGCGGATCATGCCCAAGCTTTGCCTCCCCTATTTCTGGGAGTTCAGCCCGCAAAGTGACCGAGGTTCGGCAGTGGGAACCGGGAAGAGGCACCCTTTGAAGGGCCCTTCCAGACGGACAAGGACAACAACTGAAACGCCCAAAAACCAAGAAACCAAGCCAAATCAGCGGAAGCAACAACCAAGAACTCCAACAAAACTAAGTGGGACTAGCTGACCGTCCTTTGCCTTAACCTGGCCCTTTGCTTGACGTCTTAACCGCTTCGGACCTGGCGACATGGCTTTGGCACCGGGCCCACAGATGACGCTGTACCACACCGTGCCGCCCGGTTGGAAGCTGGGCGTTTTCCAGAGCTTGCTATATGGATAAGTGTCAAAATTGGGCCCAACGATGGTGGATTTCCTCGTGGTTTTCCACAAAGCACACCCATATTGCCACAATGGGAGGTTTCAACCATTTCCCCTTGGGCCACTTTAAAGTGAGTTTCCTTCCGGTATGTTGAAGGCGAATTCTGTCTCTTGAAGTCAGGGTCTCCGAGGGAGCGAGTTTTGGGAATACGCCTAGGGATCCTTTAAAGAAAACCACCATGGTTGCTTCTTGCGGGGGTCCTTCCCACTGTGAAGCAGCAAGGGTGTTCTTTTGTTGGTGTGTTGCCCTCAAAAACCAGCAGCAAAACAAGAGGAGGTCCCTTTTCCTCTGGTAACTGTGCAAGTATGTGACCAGGTCCCCCAGTAGTGCCCTTTTACCAACTTTCTTGGGGGAGGGTTCCCCTACTAAAATCGACTACAGAAAAAAACGTTGGTGCCCTTTTTCTAACCTCTCTAGGTGAACCTATCTAGCGGATCAGGATCTCCGCTTGGGGAAACGACCCGCATCAGCTAGATCAGTAGGCTTCAGCAGGGGTTGTGAGCGGGATGCCAGAAGTTGCCCCGGCCTCGCTGAGGGGTCTTCCTGGCAACCAAACATCCATCTCAAAAGGATAGTAGTCTTCCGTCTATGCTTGATTTTGACACATCGCGACATGCCAAGAAGTTCTCCCAACAGTTGGTTTTTCGGTATTTTGGCTTTACCTACCGCACCCTTCATTGTTTAGCAAATCACCATGCGGAAGGTTTTGTGGGGGAACCCGCCTTGCCCGCGATCCCAAGTTGCAATCTGAATGTACTTGATTTTACTTGACACCCGCCGACTCAGAGAAGGCGTTTTGCAGCCATGGAGGTGGCATCGATTCCGCTCGCAAAGTGGCAAGGGCCCAGAAAAAATGGATACAAGCTTCTGTGCCTTTTCTAGCAAAAGCCTCCAAGGGAAAGAGGCACAGCCAAAAATAGCGACAGCCCCTGCCATCTTGAGACGGTTCAACCTGAGGTCCGCCCGCTCCTTTCGAGTTCTTTGGACGCTGCATGCGCTGGCCTCAAGGGGTCCTTCAGTTCCAGGGATGCGGATTTCGGTTCGGCGGTCGCGTTATTTCGGGTTGAGAACTGCATTGTTATTGAGGCAAGGCCCGGCAAGTTTAGCATTCCCCACTCTTTTGGCCAGTAGGGGTTGATCAACCTCCCCTCTAAAGGGGTATCACAGAAGTCGTTGCAATGCTCACAGCCTGATTCTTTGTTGGATCTACAAAGTGGTACTGAATCATTGGAATCCACCAGTAAATCACAGATTTGATCATGGGATATCCAGTGGACCCAGTGAATTCTCCAACCATGAGCGAGGCTTGTGTGCTGATTTGGAGGAAAAGGCATTGGCAAAGGGTGCCCAGAACGAGGTCTTTGCTTGGTTAGGTCAGGTTTCGGAGACGGCGGGGGGTGTCCCGCCTGCTTCGCTTCGGATGTCGTTCTCTTTGGAGGAGATGGGCATTTCCGACAAGTGCAAGCTCATCACTATGCCGTTCCCTCCGCGTGTTTTCGCCTTTGGGCTGCAGTGGATTTCTGATCCTCCAGAAAGCTTTTGGATGGGTCTACCCTCCCGCAAGCGTTTCCATGCAAGCCCACTTCAAATGAAACTACGTTGTCCAACGGGGTTGTGGGGGCTTCCATGTTTGCTGGGGGGAGGGTGAAGAAAGGCAATATTCAAACCAGCCACCCGGAGAGATCCCTCCATTGGCTTCCACAGTTCATTCTCGTGGGAGGTGCGCGAGTTCCTGAAAGTGAACGTCCTGGGAACCATTCCGTACTTCATCGACGACGGCGGCAAGGTGAAGACTCGCGGCTGCACGCTGCGATCAGAACTGCGCGATGTGCACCGAGGGGTTAAAGGTTCAAAAAGGCTGTGCGCCGCCAACTGCACCAAATCTGGAACCGAGTGCACAGCTCATCTCGGGACTTTGGGTCATGCCAACGGAGCCTCGCGGACCGAGTATTCTTTTTGTCCCGCTACATTGAGCGGCTCCGAGACCAAATCTTTCAGTTCATCAAACCTGGGAAGCCTAGGTGGCTTTGGTGCAATTTGCCAAGGGATGGTAGGACTTTACCTTTTTGCCAACTCATGGGTTTCCATGAAGCCACTAAAAGTTAGACTTTCGGCAGGGGAGCAGTTTAGCAACCGAGGTGGGTTGCTAGTGCCAGCCTTACCCCCTTCCAAGTCCTCATTTCCAAGCGGATCCGCTCAAGTGCCCTTGCTTCCAACGTGGGACGTGGGTGTCGGCTCCTTGCTTGAAAGCGCGCCCTTCTCGAGTCCTCTTGGGTCGGGTCAGTCAAATGCGCCAGATGAGCCACAATCACAACCCGGGTAGATGACGGCAAGAGACAATCCACAAATTGTTGCGGCCGCCTTCTTAACTCTTTACATGAGTCATCATGGTTCTGGGTCGACTGGGTCGACCATTTTTGTACAAAGGGTTTGGGGCAAGTGACTCATGTTCAGATGCGACGAGGATGACGGAGTCCTGCGCCATTCCAAAGTACTTGGTGGAGAGATACGGCCAGGGCCTCGGCTCCGGGTTTCGTAGGAAGAGCAAGGAGACCTCACGTCGGATAGGTTGGTTCACTAAAGGTTTCCGGGGTAGCCTTAGGATAGATACATCTTACATTTTAGTGACTCAAAGTGAAGCAAACAATAAAGTATACATTCTATAACTGATTGCCTAACTCTAATCGTGGTTTGACAATTCTTGCATGGGACTCACTTGGAAATCACCTCCTTTAAGAATATCTCGAGATAAGACCTGGTTGCTTTGGGCAATAGTAATGCCCTCCTCATGGGGAACCGGGGATTGCTGAGGCCCCACACCACTGCAAGTGAAGCCACATGAGCCAGAGTGGCCTGACTACATCAACTGGACTCTCGGCAAAAACCATCGAGGAGGGAAGTTAGTGAGGGATGCACTTGGTGACAACCAAGCAACCGACCAACCAACTAACCAAAGGAATGCAAAGAGACAAGCAAAGAAACGAACAAACCAGAGTCTGCTGCGAGTCAAGATTCACGATGTTGTTTCTTGTGTCAAGAGTGGAATGGCAAGTGACCACCGGAGATATAAGGATCGCACATGCGGATGCTACGCTGACCTTTCCACAGACTGTGGTTCTGCGCTACACCTTGCAGGACTGATGGAGAGTCACCCCAGAGTTCCAGCGGAAGACAATCATAGGAGTGTGTTTCTTGGGACGAGAAGCCACGTTTTTTTGTGGTGTCCATTACATGTCCCTTGAAGCACCCAAAGGAGGATATTCTCAGAAAAGACGCCGGCATTGGTGGAGGGTTGGTATGTCGGTTTCCCGTCACAGCCACGCTCAAGTCACTGCACAAAGCATTGGAAGGACGCAGTCGGCACAAGCTGCCAAGGAACGTTCAACCAGGGACAATTCTAAGGCAACTCCGTGATTAGACCACAGGGCAAAATATATAGGCAGAAGAGCGGTTTGGAACAATGTGCCCCTGTTTGTATCAGAAACACTCAATGAACTCGCTCATCCAAAGCAAAGTTGCTGACGGATCACTGCTGAAGAAGCCACTACTGATGTTAATTTACGTATGTACATGGTGGTGAAGGTGAGCGATTGGGCCATTTGCTGCAAGGGATTCGTAATCAAAGTTAAGGAAACGGTCCATGCTCCACCCTTGTTGAGCCAGATCCACTTGTTCGTGACACTGGCTACTGTTGTATGGTGAACCAACCCCAAGCAGAATGCCCCCCCCCTCCGGCCAGCATCATTGAGAGTCTTGCGGGAATCCACATATGTGGCTCAATAATCAAGACCCAGGGTTACGCAGGTGTTAATCTAATTTTCCACTTGCCAGAGTTCCATTTTGGAGCCCTATTTTTTTGACCCGCAGCCATATGTTCGGTGATTCCCCTGCAATATTTCCATACTAGGTCCCCCAGTAGTGCCCTTTGAATGTGGGGGAGGGTGTTTCTACTAAAATAGACGTCCTCAAAAAAGTTGGTACCCAAATATTCTATCCTCTCAAATCTGGAGGACCTAGTTTCAATATTTTGGGGGGTGAATCGCCCCTATGCCGTGGCTCTTCTCTCGTGTAAAACAGATCGGTAGGAGAAGGGCCGTGCAGATTCGGCGGCGGAGGCCCGGAGCGATCGTCGTTTTTGAGATATCCGTTTTGGGGGGTGGCCGTTTTTTTTTGCCACCTTGTTCCCGAAAATTCATGGTTGTTGTTGGGAAACACTTTACATGTTTGCTTATTGTGGTGTAGTGGTTGAAATCCAACCACTGAGCTGCCAAAATTCGAGTTTTTGCTTCCCGTCCAACGTCAACCAAGAATTGGCGGCCCCCTCAAAAAGGAATCCTTCACTAGGGGGTCGATCATTTTTGGTACAAAAGGCGGCAACAAGCCACCCCGATCCTTTTTGGGGTTGGTCGCGAGTCAAAGCACAAGGCTGAATGGTTTGGGAGCTCGCGTCATTTTACCGCGCCCAGAAAGCACACCATTGGACCATCTCCTGAAGTGTCGGCAGCGTGGCATCCTACTGATTGCTTATTGGATTGACGGTCCACGCCTTGATCAAATTGCTGTTATCCTTTCGTCGACCTCCAGGCGACCCGCCCGTTTCCTTTGCTTGTCTTCACGGCGCCCCGTGGCCCGGCCCGGAACACGCAAAGTGCCCATGGGTGTCTATGTGCAAGCATTCACTGGGCATTGACAGGACTATGGGAAGTGGTACATTTCCAGACTGCGACTTTTGGACAACACCCTCGCCGACGGCAGGGAGTTCCTTTGCGCGAGCCTCAGCTTGCATGGAGATTGTCGGCCTGGCGTGAGGCAGTCGGGCGCTGCAGACAAACATTGACTTCTGCACGCAGCCTATCAAACAGCCAACACTTTCAGTGGGCAACAGCTTTTGCGCAGTCCAGAGATGTCATGACTGCGTCAAGGTGCCGGCAGATTTACGCTGGCAGATATCTGCATCTTGCCACGCAGGGCAGTTGGGAGGTTGTTTGTTTTCTTTAGCGTGCCAAGCTTGGGGCTGAGTTCTTAGCAGAAAGTATTGCACAGATCAGCGCGGACGGGTTACGTGTTCAGGCCTGTCATCTGAGGTGTGGTCTTCGCACTGGATTTGGGCGTGACCTTCGGATTCGATAAGCCGCCTGGCGCAGGTTTCCCATGTTGCGCCAGCAAGGGCACCCGTAGGCACACCCACATCGGAAACAAACAAAATGAGAAACCCTGAATAGCATGTTGGGTTTGGATGGCTTCACTTGCTCTTTTGGAATCAACACCTCCACCAGGCCTGGAAAGAAAATGGACACATAGCCACGGAGCATGGTCCGGTGTCCAGGATACTTCTGCTTCCAAGAAACAGGCGGATACGTCAACGGCATCAGCCGTTTTGGTTCGCGGAGAATGCGGTGCAAGACTCAGTGTCAAGGGCTCAAGCAACCAATTCGGTCCTAGCTCAGTTTGCTTAAAGATGGATGCCACTGTCTCAGTTTGGCTCTAATCATTTTCCAGCGCCATGTCAGAAGTTCTATCTTCATCCTGTATCATGAATCCTGTATCATTATTGTAGTTTGTCCAAGAGGACACAGGCAGTTCTGTCCTTCACAGCAAGTGCTGCTGAGGAAGTACAAGCCGCAGACGGCCAGCTACTTGCAGCGCATGCGCACCCGTCCTGCCTTCGCAGCAGCCATGGACGCTGAGTCGCATAGTCGGTCAAAGCCCAGGTCATTTCTTTGGGCTATCAAAATGAAAACCCGTGGTTGCTCAGTGGCAAAGAAAAGTTTGGCCTTCTTGGCCAATCCTCTCAACAAGTGAGGAAAAGCGTTGCTGAGAACCAGGCCTTAAGGTAGGATTCCTCTTGACAAACCTTTGTCAACCGTGTGCGTAAGAGCGCGTCAGTTTCGATTCATGGAGACATGATGGGTGTTTATTCACGCATTGGGTGTGTTTGTGAACCTTTTGTGACAAGTGCGGGCACGCCACACCTCAAATCGTCCTGTAATGTTTCCTTGGTTTCTCCTTCGTACAAGCTATGAATGGATTCCCTTTTTTGGGTGTCAAAGCGCCCATGTCGGTCGACCGACTTGGCTTGCAATGTTCAGGAGCACCAAGCAGAGAGCGCTCATGAATTCAAAGAGCAGGTGGGGCGTGAGTGCGTGGATATTGATTGCGAATGTGAGTGGAGAAAGACATGTGGCTTGTTTGTGCACTTAGGAAGCAGGGAGTGCAACGCACTTCCCACGTTGATCGTTGCATCCAAGCCAAAGCACCAAGCGATGTCATAAATGTTCGCCATGTACTGCGATGGCCAACTGCAAGCCAGCCAGCTGTACTTTGTTGCATGTCCTTTGCCTTCAAGTCATGGTCTATCCATTTCGGCATGAGTTTGTTCATTGGGACGCGGTGGACAGCAAGCATTTGTGACATGAAAGCTGACCGCCAAGTGGCTTTGCAGTCCCAATCTGTGAGGCCAAACTTTGATATCAACCCTCCAACCTGACGGGCTTAGCCTCGCGGCGAGCGAGTGTGCCTTGCAGTGGAATGATGTTTTACAGCTGGATGTCTTTTAGCATTCTTTATTTGCAGCTCGAGCACGAAGTGGGGCCAGTGACAGTGGCTGGCAAAAGTGCAAGCAGCCACATCACTGGAAAGGGTTTATCTATTTGGGGATGCACCACAGGGTGCATTGAAGTCTGTTCTGATTTAAATTGAAGCATAGGTTCTCTGCTTTGGAGCAAAAAGTGCAAAGCAAGTGCGCTGCCTGTCATTCCAGTGACAGCGATTTGTTAAAGGCGCCCGGCTTTGCTGGGATCTGTTGGGCCACGGGGTAATGAAACCAATTTGCTGCTACGCACACGCTGCCTGTTTGGCTCGCGACGCAGCCTTAGACGTCGCCCCAGATGGTCCTGCCGCAAGCTCAGTGATTTGGGTACATGTGAAAGACAGGCTGACATGAAAGCATTTGCTTAGAAGGGTCTCCAGTTTCAAAGAATCACCATGTGTGCGTAGAGGGGTTCCAGCAGTCAGCACGAAAACATGTGGACACAGACTTGCTCAGAAAGACTTAAGAGCTCAAGCTGCGAGCAGAAGAAGAAGCAGATGAAAACATTCAAGACCGGAGAGTGCCAAATTTTGATACGAGGCATTGGTGCCATCATGGAGGAGGCGCAGGCGCGTGTACGCGAATGCTTCAGTCACAAATTGTGTTGTGAACACCGCAAGCACAGACAGTGACACACAGATGCTAAATGGTGGCTGTTTGCAGTGAGCCACGAGCAAGCCAATATTTACGACCCTGCTGCGGTTCAATGAATTGCTTGGAGCTGTACTTGTTGTGCGCAACACTTTCCGAATTGTCCGTATCCACTAGTCAATTGGGCCGCTGGCTTGTGTTATACAGGAAGCTGACTCTTTCCACAGAAAGGTGGTGCTTACTAATGCTCCTGGTGTTGACACCGGTCCTTGTTGTAACACATTCTGGACTTGCCCACTACTTTCAGTGCTCAACGTGTGACCTTGACACGACCACCTTGACACCGACGCCTCATGTTTGCTCCAGGCTCCAGCCTCCAGAATACCTGGCAGGCGGAATGGCAAGGGTGGGGCCCTCGCTAAATTGGCTATGGGACCTTTGCGGGGTGATATGAACCTCTGAAAAACGGTCCACACATTCGGTCTGCAAATTTGACTATGCACAAGATGCACTCATCTCAGCCATTCTGTGAGCACTGTTTGGCGCATTGACACACACACACATACATTTTAGGAGCTGATCCGCCCAAGCCCCAATGGTTTGCCCCTGTCCAAGTTGCACCAATGAGATCCTGACGCCAGGCCAGAGTTCGGTGAGGGGAGCGAGGAGATGCCGGATGGCAGCGTGTACACAGGTGCCACAGTGCAGCATGTGACGGACGAGTTTGAATGTGTTGGGAAATGCTCATTGTGGTGCCCTTGGTGGCCATGATGTACACGGGGATCCACCAACCATTTTGGAGTTGCCGACCATCAACGTTCATGACCATATAGGGGTGGACAAAACCGGCAGAGATAGAAGGCAAGAGGTGTCCAAGATTGACTGCTCTGATTTGCATCTTTCTGATGTCCGAAGGAATCTTCCTGGTCCTAGTGGGTGTGTTTGCTTAGGAGTTTGTTCATGCTTCAGGAAGCCACAGGCAAGCCATCATTCCCCCTTTTTTGGAGACAAGCCGATTTGAATGTTCTGGCTTTGGTTGTTGTAGAGTTTAACCCCATGATACCAGGACTGAAGAACACCAAGTCCAGGATTAGTTGGGCATTATTCCGTAGGATTAGCTTGGAACCCACAAAACCATCATCCTCTGAGGAATCGGCTTATAAAAACTGGACCAAGCCATCTTTCTGATGGTTTTTGTGTTACACCCTGGGATTACACCCAGAATAGCTCAAAATAACAGGTTTTATGCGGAAATGGGCCTAAATGGGGTCAATACCCAGTGGGTGTATTTTCAGGGTGTAATACAAAAACTTTTAGAATCTTGATTTGCCGCGGAGTACTCCTCATTTGCTCGCGGCAAGGCAGCTTTCGCTTCAGCCAGCGCGAGGGGCACGGCGTCCTGCTGCTCAATGCAGAGGGCACTGAGCGATACGAGGCAAGCCGCGCAAGCCCCAAAAGGGGATGCCCAGAGCCGGAACATGGAGAGTTAGGTCAGCTGGACAGAAACAAGGGTACCCTTTTTCTAACCTCTCTACTGGAGGAGAGGACAACATCAATGGTACCATTTTCGGGTAGGTACACCACCCATTTTTGGAGCTATTTTAGTGGGGAGTGGGATGTTCAAGAGAGGGTCAGGATGCAGAGTTGGGTTTCGCAGGGCAGCTTCCTTCGCGGCCACTTTGATGGGCATGGCATCCGCAAAATGGCGGACGGCTCTGTCTACGAGGGGCAATGGCGAGCAGGAACGAGACAGGGAGACTCGGGATGAGGCGTTGCGAGACAAGAGGACACGAATATTATGTCGGAGCGCATGCTTGCGCCATGAAGTTTGTAGTGATGTTCATATTTTGTTTTTTCTCAAACCCGCTAAGTTGCATGTGTTTGGTTTCAACGGTGTTGTGTGGTGATACGGTTTCTCTTTTCTTTTTACAAGCCGGCGTGCTTCCAGGTGAATCCCGAACACAGTCACAGCTTCACCGAGCGCCAGTGGCTCACTTCTTCATGTTCTCTGCTTTGATTCCCATCGCATGGTCCTTTGTTTTGAGTACGTAGCTGCTTTTTGTGTGGACAACTTTTTGCGAAGGTGGCCACACTACCTGAAAGTCGTAGCACCTTTTGGGCACCTCTTTAGGTCCCAACCAAACGCGTCCAGGACGGAAGCATGGGGAAGGCGAGCTGCGGGAGACCTGTGTTCCCTCCAGAGCCTACAGCGGTCAGTGGAAGGACGGCAAGAGGCGCAGGAAAACGAAAGGTCTCATCTTGGATTTGGCCATGGTTCAAAACCATTGGTACCATTTTTGGGGGTAGGTGCACCACCCATTTTCATTTTCACTGGGGCTAACCGGGCTTTTGACCCATGGCCGTCCATAAGAACGGTCGGCACAAGGCCGTGGTTGTCAAAACCGTTTTGGGATCCTTTTTTTGCCGGGGGGGGGGGGAGGAGGGGTAGGTGAATTCACCAGATTTTAGGACCTATTTTAGTGGGGATTGGGATGTTCACTGCGGGTACCGGATTTTGACCCATGGCCAATTGACAAGAACACATGCAGCAGCTGCAGTTGCCAGCTCTGAGTTTTGACACACTCCTTCGCCCATGCATCAGCTTGTGGGAGCTCCTTTCTGTTTGGGTTCCGAGAAGGCATGGCTTCGGCGTCCAGCAGATGGACAGCCACACGCGCTATGAGGCAAGCCCTGCTTGGATCGCATGGGGCTCCACTTGCGTACCTCAACCAGCAGCCACTTAGAGCTATGGTGAAAATGCGGGGTGGATCCAAATGTGGGGTGGATCGATGGGGCATGCTAAGCAGTGTGGGTTTGAACTACATGATTCTCAAGCGGACTATCCGGTGCAAACACTTTTCACGCAGGGCCGCTGGGAGAATGGCATGCAGCACGGCAGTGGGCGATTCATCGATGCAAGAAACGAGACGGCATCCTGGACAAGACTTTGCCGGAGCAGTGCGTAGTGCATCGCTTGCTCTTTGGTGAGCCGGTTTGATTGCCAAGGTATTTCAAGGCCACTGGGTTTGCGGCGCGCATCACGGAAATGCTGTTTTGAGAAGCAAGGCGGGGAAGGTAGCAAGCAATCTGGGACTGGTCCGCATCTGCATTTTCAAGCAAGGATGGGTCGCTGCTTTGCAAAGTGCATAAAGTCTGATTCTGAACAGAGCACAAACCAACTTTGGTTGCACTTGCAGTCAAACCAGTCAACGGGTCTCGCAGGGCGGTGCTCGTGAAAAGCTGCGCTACAACCATGGAATGCTGGTGTCTGTGGAGGACTGCTCATTGCCTGACGTTTGTTCTCAGTCGTTTCGCAGCTCATGTGGTGGAAGAAATGCTACCGGTCACTTCTGAACAACTTGCAAGTTGCATTTAAGACTCCGAGTGTCCACATCACTGGCAAATCGCAGCTGTTTTGCGTGTGACAGCGTTCAGCTCAATATAATCGCATCCACAATCCAATATGGGTATGGGTCAAAATAGAGCCACCAGGGGACCGCTGGTTTTTGTCTTTGCACCCTTTTTGACCCATAGTTTCGCCCTCCATCTCAGAAACGCCAGGAAATCCCACGGCCGCAGGCAAGGAACCTTTGCTATCGCTGCCTTGTGAGCAACGGACAATTCTTGATGGGTATCGTTTTTTTCGAAAGCTTTCGGTGCGTGCAGCTTATTGGTGGTCCCCTGCCAGTTTTTTGAGGTACTCGTTTTTTCTGACGGCTGATGTGAAGTGCCCAAGTGTTCCCAAGGTGCGGCTGCCAGTGTCAAAGGCGCGGTCCGCAATGCTTTGATTGATACATTTGCCTTGAGACCTTCTATCATATGGCCATGGTTCAAAACCAATGGTACCATTCTGGGGGGGGCAGGCGCACCACCCATTTTAGAGCTTATTTTAGTGGGGATTGGGATGTTCACTGAGGGTACGGGGTTTCGGCCCATGGCCATGAGCTTGCCATCTCAAGTTGCAGGCAGCCCACGCCGTGTGATTTGCCGGAGTTGCCCGTCAAGTTGGCGATGCTATCAGAGAACATGAACTCGTCGACATAGATTTCTTACTTGTTTCAACGTCAGCCGATAGCAGTGTTTCATTGCTATTGCCGACGCACTTCGCGTATAAGATCTCACCAAATTTGTTAGCTTCTAGACCCTGTCTGTAAACGGATCGCGGTTGAAAAAGGATGTCCAAGTTGGCTGTGGGCAAGAGCATAACATATCTAGCCTTACAATGTTGATTGCATGTTTGGTTTAGTCATAATATTCTACTCTTGAATTATTCTGACGAAATATTCTGAAAAAAACAATAAGAACCATATTACATCTAAAGAAATTATTCGATATATATATATATATATAATATATATTATGATTTAACTCGCAATATTTTGAGATGATATATAAATAATGGTTTTTGATAGAAAAAAAATGGAAGATATTTGATTGAGATATAATTATATTGTAGGTTATGATATATTTATATAATAAATGATATAAAAAAAAAATATTATAGATATTTAAAAAAGAAAAAAACAATATATTATGGGATATATATTTGTTGTTGTTATTATAATATTGTATTATAATATATAGGTGTTTATTGAAAATATATTTTTAAAAAAAAATGTTGGCACGAGATGCTAAATAAGGGTAGATGGTTATGTGTTGTAGAATATTGTATGGGTAGCGTCGTAAAATGGTGGTTGTAATTAGGAAATTGTAACATTATTTTGCGGTATTTATGTATAGATTTATAGAGGAATAGACATATATAAGAAATTATAGTAGACACGTGTCGAAGCTAGCGTTATGGTTGTGTGTGTGTGTGTGTTTGTGTGCTTGTGTATTTGTGTATTTGTGTATTTGTGTGTTTGTGTGTTTGTGTGTTTGTGTGTTTGTGTGGCTTTGCGTTTTTGTGTTTTTGTGTTTTTGTGTCTTTGTGTTTTTGTGTCTCTGTGTCTCTATGTCTCTATGTCTATCTTTTTGTTTTTCGGTTGCTCTGTTTTTCTATTTTTTTGTCTTTTTGTCTCTTTGTTTCTCTGTTTTTCTGTTTGTTTGTTTGTTTGTGTTTTTGTTTGTGTGTGCGTGCGTGTTAGTGTATTTTTATGTTGATTGCGAAATATGTATGGGAATAGAGATATATATATATATATCACTAAGAACAAAAAAGACCTATAGGCATGGTTAGTAGGCATATTCGATTTTTCTTCTATGAATAGTATATATCGGTGAGACGACAGAATCGTAGGACAGGGCTATTGGGATGAGTCCGTTGTATTGTGCGTAGCCGTAGTCGTCTGGTTGATAGATACAACGGCGTTGTGGTTAAGGCATGGTAGCTTGTTGTTGTAAACAGCCGACGCGGCGTACGTAGAGTGCTAATGGCAGTGTTATTAAGGCAGGCCCAAACATTGGGTTGTCTGGCTCGGACCCTTCTAAAGCAGGTATGTACATAAAGCTAGATCATAGGACACCTAAGAAGGCGTTAAACTCATTTGGCGCTATATTATCGAGATAGTTTATGCGGTATAGCGCTGCGAGGGGCGGTAGGCCGCGAAGGCGTGGATGTTGGTCGATCTATTGTTGTATGGTAGTTTCGTTTACATAGCGGAAAGAATTGTCAAAGAAAGTCGGTAGGCGGATTTGTGCATGGATCCACTCGCGCGGATAGGGCGGGAATCGAGCCCGGGACAACCCATGCCGCCGCACCACGAGACAAAACCCCCATGGTCCCGGAGCCGCCGAAAAAACAAAAAAATCGAGTTTCTGCGTAGCCGAAACGCACTTGTACATCACGCAAAAGCAGGAATCTTCGGTAAATACCACACGAAACGCTCGTGGACAGAAGTCGTTACCTCACTTTGTGCGAGCCTGCGCAGTCGAAACGCACTTCGAACTGGCACCAAGGCACCCGAAATAGATATATAGATCGATATAAAAATATATAGATAGATAGTAAATGAAAAAAATGATTTCTAGATAAAAAGAGATATACTAAAAAAAAATAAATAGATAGATTGATGAAGAAAGCAAAATATATATATATAGATATTGTTTTATATTGCCCACTATTCCGCCTCTGAGCGAGATTCGCAATCCCAACATGAACCGCGCAAGCAAATAGCACAAGTCCGAGGGCGACAACATTTAATATGTTGTTTCATAACATATTGAGTAATCGAAACAAGAAAAATATTTTTCTTCGCACTATTTATCCTATCTTTTGACATCCCTGCCATTTATATAGAAGCCGTTTAATATAAACCTGTAAGGCTTCAACAAGCCATCATAAAATGGCCGTCGGATTTATCTTCGTAATGCAGTAACGGGTCCACAGCTTTGCCTACAGCCAAATGAAGCAAGGCCAAGGTCCAAGCCGTAATCGGGATTGAGAACCAAACAAATATTATAAATCCTATTCCATTCATTATGATATAATGAAAAAAAATACCATTATAACAAGTTTACAATATGCAAAAAATACAATGTCCAAACCTCACCAATGTATTTAAAAAAATCACATTCTAGTAATAATATTTTGAAATACCCATTAAAACCACCTCACTTGGTCATTGCAGCAGGTTTGGCTTCGGCCCCACCTTTGCCGTGACCTTTGCACTTGGCGGAGTTGAGCAATTGCAGCTAGATTCGAGCAAAGAACCGCCAACAACGCTCATACATCATGAAAACACAGAAAATCTGAACCAACAGCCCTTTGGGGACACATGAATAAAGAAAGTGTTGGTTTGACATATGATAAATGCAATGTGTTTATATGGTTTGGTAATGCAAATTATAAAGATATTATATTTAAAATGTAAAAAACTATGATTTTTTTGAAAATAATTGATTTTGGAAGGAATTTTGAATAATATGTATTAAAATTGTTGAATAGTTTGTTTGTGGCATTTAAAAATTTTCTATAAATGATTTCAGTACAGCCGATGCAGTCGGTGGGCCGAAATATCAAAAAATATAAACAATAATTGTTTATAATTTCCGATTTCCATCTATCCTTTTTTTTAATTTGTGGGGCCTATCTTAGTTTGGGCCTGTGCATGAATTTGCGTGTCCGAAGAACTGAAAGCGAGCTGGACCATTGTCGCGCTTGTGATTTGAAAACTCATCAAAACCACTTATGAAGGATTGGATTTGCTTGTTTGTTTTTAGATTGGGCTTGTGAGGAGCATTAGATTGACTTGTGAGGCGGCGCAGCGGGCGGAACGCCGGCGCGGCCGAGCGCAGGGACTGGCTGCCGGTGAATGAGCTGGGCGGGGCCATAGGCACCCGGCCCACCTCACGGAGGAGCAGGCAAGAGGGGTCAGATTACCTTGTAATGGTTTTAACAGCTTCGAGCATCAGATTGGCTTGTTAATTGCTCACCGAAAAGCCATCATTCGTCATTCATCGTCCTCCTCCTCATCATCATTATCGTCCATCGATCATCATCATCACCATCATCATCATCCATCCTCGTCCATCACCACCATCATTGTCATCATCATCATAATCATCACCAGCCTCAACATCATCATCATCATTATCATCAGAATGATCATTCATCAGTATCATCACCCTCATCGTCGCATCATCATGATCATCATCAATCATCGTCAATCATCATCATCGGCATCATCATCATCATCACACTCATCATCATCATCATCGTCATCATTCATCATCAGCATCGTCGTCATCCTCATCATTATCATCATCATCATTCATCAACTTTTAGTATCATCATTATCAACATCATCATTATTTTCATCACCCATCATCATTATCAGCATCATCATCATCACATCCAGGATCATCATCGGCATCACCATCGTCACCCTCATCATCATCATCATCACCGTCATCATCATCATTCTTTAGCATCATCAGCGTCGTCACCTGTCGCCGTCATCATCGTCATCATTCATCATCATCATCATCGTCGTCATCCTCTTCATTATCATCATCATCATTCGTCATCAATAGCATTATCCATCATCATCATCACCATCATCATTATCAACGTTGTCATCCTCATCATTACCATCATCATCATTCATCATCAGCAGCAGTATTCATCATCATCATCAGTATCATCACCATCGTCGTCATCCTCATCATTACCATCATCATCATTCACCCATCAATATCATCACTATTATCATCATCAGCGGCATCATCATCATCCTCATCATCCATTATCATTATCAGCATCATCATCATCTTCATCCACCATCATCAAGCATTATCATCATCATCCTCAAGTTTGCACTTGGTAGTTCAAGGTTACTGCTGATAAAGCTTGTGCAAAACCAATTACGGAGCCTGCCCTGTTAGACCCGGACAATACGAATCAAAAATGGAGGAAACAGAATCTTCATCATCACCTCATCATCAGCATCATCGGCATCATCACCATCATCATCATCGTCATCATCATTATGATGATAATGTTGCTGATGATAATGCAGAGATGAGATGATCATGATGATGATAGTTGATGCTGATGACGGATGATGATGATGATGATGATGCTGATACAGATGATGATGATGATGATGATGATGATGATGATGCCGATGATGATGATGGATGATGATGATGCATGATAATAATGGATGATGAGGATGATACGGCCACAAGTCAGTCTGATCCTCCACAAGTTAATCTGACCCCCCTTACAAGCCAATTTGATGCTTCACAAGTCTTTTTGATGCTTCTGCAAATGAATAAATCAATTTGATCCCTCTAACAAGTTTATTTGATCCCCAGCCCCAAGTGCAAGGAGCCGAGTGCAAGAAGCCAAGTGTGTGGAGTCAAGTGCAAGTTGCAAGTGCATGGAGGCAAGTGCAAGTTGCAAGTGCAAGGAGTGAAGTGCAAGTTGCAAGTGCAAGGAATCAAGTGCAAGTTGCAATCCTTGTCATGACTCCTTGCAATGACTCCTTGCAATGACTCCTGCAATGACTTCTCTCTCTGTGTCTCTCTCTCTGTGTCTCTCTCTCTGTGTCTGTCTCTCTGTGTCTCTCTTTCTGTGTCTCTCACACAGAGAGAGAGACACAGAGAGAGAGACACAGAGAGAGAGACACAGAGAGAGAGACACAGAGAGAGAGACACAGAGAGAGAGACACAGAGAGAGAGACACAGAGAGACAGACAGAGAGAGACAGACTCTCTCTCTGTGTCTCTCTCTGTCTGTCTCTCTGTGTCTCTCTCTCTGTGTCTCTCTCTGTGTCTCTCTCTGTGTCTCTCTCTCTGTGTCTCTCTCTCTGTTTCTCTCTCTCTGTCTCTCTCTCTGTGTCTCTCTCTCTGTGTCTCTCTCTCTGTTTCTCTCTGTGTCTCTCTTTCTGTGTCTCTCTGTCTCTCTTGCAATGACTCCTTGCCATGACTCCTTGCCATGACTCCTTGCAATGACTCCTTGCAATGACTGCTTGCAATATCACTCCTTGCTATGACTCCTTGCAATGACTCCTTGCCATGACTCCTTGCAATGACTCCTTGCAATGACTCCTTGCAATGACTCCTTGCAATGACTTTCATGATGATGATTCCTTACAATGACACCTTGTAATGACTCTCATGAAAACAACTCAAGTGAACCCAGCGGAAGAACCCTTCGCCATGCTTTCGGGAATATAAAGACAGGATAAATATTATTGTTCCTAAGGGCTTCGCTCAGAGAGGCTTTCATAGATTTAATGAATTATGATCGAAGTTAATATTAAGTCGTATTTATTTTTAATCTTTATGAATCATTAAATTTAAATTAACCCTTATTAAAAATTACTAAGCCTTAACGCTTGATATTTTCTTAATAAGGCTTCATGAAATTTAAATTAACCCTTATTAAAAATTACTAAGCCTTAACGCTTGATATTTTCTTAATAAGGCTTCATGAAATTTCATAATCCGTAATATTTTGTTATTTAAATAAAAATGCTCAAAACAGATATATTCTTATTTCCAAAGAAAATTATCCAGCCAAGAACACATGCCGAACCGAATACCTATTTAATTAAATTTCTATCGGACAAAAACGATTATTGGCGGAGAAAAATCTATCAATGGTCCAAAGTCTTTATTCTTGACCTCCACACCTTGCAAAACCTTGAGAAGGAACCGCGCCCTGGCTACCAACGTGATCAATGGTCAATCTGATGCCTTCCATAACCCAAATTGATGAGCAGACCTTGCACTTGGCCCCTTGCATTTGCACTTAACTCCGTGCACTTGCAACTTGCACTTGACTCCATGCACTTGGCTCCTTGCTTCTTGCAATGTCATCCTGAAATGTCATCTTCCGGTTCTGGCCTGGAAACCAATTCGAGAATTTGAGGACAGCTACAGCTTCGGTTATTCAGGGCAAGCTTGCCAGCAAGTCCGAACTACAAGTGCATTGCGCTAGTGACGTCATGTTTTAAGTAATCCCAGATTGCGCCAACAATGTTGCGCATATTAAATTCAGCAAAGAAGCAAAGCGCTGCCTCTGTTTGTATTGAACTACCGCATGACTGAGCTTGGTGACTAGCAACTGCGACATATGATACATATGCGCAAGTATGGATAAACATGCGCAGGATCTCTGCTTTTTGAACGGCCAGTGGCTTCGCCACAACCTTCATGAGTAGCGCCTCATCGTGCAAGCAAGCGCCATTCCAGTGTAGGCTGCAGATTTCAAGCAGTCAACAAACCAAGGTGCTGATTAGAACTGGCGATGGTAACTGGCAAAGCAAGCTAACCACATGCACTTGATTTCCATGAATTGGCTGGCCGCCTTGGCTGCCTAAGGTTTTGGCTTGGGGGCTAGCCAAAAATGGCTTCGCCAACAAAACCAATCACCCCCAGGTCTTTTTAAAGATTTACAATTCGTTTGTATATTGAATATTGATTTGCAATATTTTATATTTTTATATTATATTTATATTAATTGATAAAAAAAATTATTATAATTTATTTTTTTTAATTATATTATATTACGTTTGGAATGATATTCACCTCCTTGTTTATATGTCTTTTCCTTTATCTTTATGATGTGGTTTTTTAATATAATATTTATATTAATTCATATATTTCTTTTTTAATTTTTATGAACATTAATTATATAAAAATTCAACATTATTATAAGTTAAATATTTTAATATTTGATTAATATTATATTTCCATTATAGGAATTTAAATTATGTTTCGTTAAATATTATTATGAATATAATTATTATTTTTTAATAGAAATCTTTTTTTTAAAAGAAAACATTTAATATTTTCTATAATATATTTGTATAGGATCGAATATCTATTCTAATATCTATATTCTTTATTTTCTATATCCATAATTCTAATAAAATCGATATCTTGGATAATATATGCCTTTGAATTTTCAACAACAGGAGTAAGGGAGTGAGGGGGTGAAGGAGTGACGGAATAAGGGGAATGAGGGATTTAGGGAATGAGTGAGTGTTTGTATATGGCTCTACCTATGTATTTCTTCATTTCATTCTCCAGATTGTTCCCATGCATCTATCTATCAATCTATTTATCCATCTCCATACCTCTCTGTGTATCTCTCTGTTAAATCAATATATATATTTTTTTGAATATTGAGAAATATATATTTATTTTTTGTATTTCTTTGTTTATCTATCTATTTCCATTTATAATATATTCATAAATTTATTTATCCATTCCCTTCAATCTTTATTTCTTTTTTATTTATCTATCTCTGGCTCTATTTATGTATATTCATTGATATACGCCGAACGTTGTCTTCGTCTTTGCGTACTACGCGATTTTCGAGCATCAGCGGCAAAAGTGGATTGCTTTTCTGAAAGGTTGTTCAAGGCCCTAGCTGCGAAGGTGGACTTTAATCATTAAAAAAATCGATTTTCAAGCAGCTGCGAAAGGAAACTCACGTACCATTTTTGTATTGAAAAGTCGAGTTTTTTGAGACTTTGCGTTCTTTCTCCAATTATCTTAAGTCTGTTCTTATTTCTTTCGTCTATCAACTATCTATTCACGTGAATACAGAACTATATACAATCTTCTTGCTTGTCTGTTTATATCGTCTTATATATATATATGTGTTTCTGTATTTGTCTCATGGCAATTCGAACCGGAGGTGTTTTTGGAACAAAGGGCAGTGGGCACTTGGCTTGGTGTTTGTCTGCTCCCGGGATTTGCTCTGGCCATTGCAAAAATCAAGTTGTAGGTTTTTTGCTTACGGCTCTTCACAACACCAGATGCTGATATCGGATAGGCTCTTGACTTTTTCTGGCTTGTAGCAAACACACGCGATGCCCTCACTCCCTCACTCCCTCACTCCCTCACTCCCTGACTCCCTCACTCCCTCACTCCCTCACCCCCTCACTCCCTCACCCCCTCACTCCCTCACTCCCTCACCCCGTCACTGCCTCATTCCGTCACTCCCTCACTCCGTCAATCCCCCCCCACTCGCCTCCTTGCATCACTCCCGCACTCCCTCATTCCCTCACTCCTCTCCCTCACGCCCTCACGCCCTCACTCCTTGCTCATTCCTTAACCCTCAGGAAATGCAGGATACAAAAAATTAACTTGAAAAATGTGAAGTGACGCCAGCCGGCATAAGATCGAATGTGTTGTGTACGTTTTGGTGCTTTGTTTTAAAGATATCATCTGTGTGGGTTGTTGTTGGAACACGATGGCTCAAAGACCTGTTGGAGTCTTTCGTGTTCTTCCGTGTCCACGGCAAGAAATGAAAGGTAAGAAGCACAAGAAGATGCGCACGTGTGGTGGAGAATAGATATACGCCGATCTTCTCCGTGCGCAGCAGCAGCTGCCAGCTGGACGGCCCCGGCGCCGACTTCACGCAAAGCTTCTGCTACGGGGAGGGCAGCGTCTGGGACTTCGTGTACACACGGCGCCTGCTAAGCAACGGAACGTATCGCCCCATCCACGCCGTCTGGGCTTCGAGCACTGCATGGTGGCCAAGGCCCGGCGGCTGCTGGCGGCGCCCCCGCGGTACGTGAAGCAGGTCAAGACGGACTGCCTACTGCTCCAGGCTCTATTGGCAGGGGCTCTTTAAGTCAAGTGCGCAGCACTTGCGTAAGTTTAGGCCAAGCGGCTTCTTGTCTTGTCAGCTGCGCCCTGCTTCACAACATAGCCAGTTAGATATGGAAAGGACATGGTTGCATATGCATAATGCTATTTGTTTTTCAAATCTTTCACACCTATGCCATCAGGCGACTCCTTTGCAATGCATGCCATGCAGTGATACACAGGCAACACCCTATGCAGCAAGCTGCAAGTATCGTTCAAATAGTTGCAACGCAACAAAACACTGCAACGAAATGCTGGTGTGTTGAGGCAGAGCAACATGTTGCCATCGAAGCGTCAGCCAAGGTTCTTAGTTGCATTATGCTCACACTTGGGCATTTCAGTGGCAAGCAAGCAATACGCTTATTCGCAAACGGACATTTTCGTGGCCTTTCAACCACGTCACTCTTTACATGCATCTTGATCTTACGGTGATTGAAATGTTTCCAGATATCTTCAACAAAATGTTTGTCCTCTAGAACGCTCTGGTCGATTTGTCTCATGGACGATTCTTGGGTCCTTGGGGCAAGCACGGCGGGCGCCTGCCGGAGACATCGTGTGAGTCATAAACAAAGGGCAGGCAACGTCAAGAATATTTTCAATCCGGTTCAAAAATTTGAGGACAGCTAGGCTATCATGCGACAGCTTTGTTTGTTCAGGGCAAGCTTGCCAGTCCGAACAGCTTGCGCCAACAATGTTGCGCAAATTAAAGCAGCAAAGAAGCAAAGCCTCAGCTTGTATTGGACTACCTGAGCGGTCCTGCAAAGAAGCTTTACCGATTGCTGCGCCATATGATACATATGCGCAGTATGGATGATCATATGCGCAGGGGTGATGGGTAGCCAAAATGGCTTTGCTGGAGGATTGGTAGCCAAACAGTTTTGCTGGGGGTAATTTGCCAAATTTTGGTTGGGGGGGCGGCCAAAAATTTTTGGCTGGGATTGCCAATTTGCTTTGGCTGGGGGTGATTGGTAGCCAAATAGGTTGGCAGCCGAAAAGTTTTGGCTGGGGGTGATTGGTAGCCAAAAAGGTTTGTCTGGGGGTGCAAAATGCTTTGGCTGCGGGTGATTGGTAGCCAAAGAGCTTTGGCTGGGGTTACTAACATTTAGGTACCATTTACATTATTCACTATATTTATTTCCCAAATAAATAAATAAATATATTAAAATACTAAAACAAAATAATTATCATAAATAAAAAACAATAATCAATCCTACACCCAACCCAATTTTAATCAAATATCTAAAAAAAACAAAAACAAAAAAAATAGACTACTATTATTACGAGCAAAAAATATTATAAGATATTTAATTTCAATAATTAAAACTTATAATTTACGAATATAAAAATACAAAATATAAATTATTCGATTTTATCAATAATTATATTAAATTTAAATTTTGTAAAAAATATCATTAAATTATATATATATACCATTATATTCAATATTTAAATATTTAATATATAATTATTATCAAATAACACAATATAAAAAATATATAAGCAACTATAATATACACTAAAAATTTTACAAACCTAAACCCATAATATACACTAAAAATTTTACAAACCTAAACCCAATATCTTTCATAAATGTTTAAATCCTATCAATAAAATATATCATATCCTTTATTAAAATAATTTTTCAAAAATTAATCCAATATAACCCTAACAAATACAATTTTTTTCATATATCCTACAAATCATTTACCCAAATCTACCCAACCATAATCCAAAAAATACAAAAAAATCATTAAACAAAAATATAATTCATAAAAAAAAAACATTTAAATAATTCATACCAAAAATATAATCTTCAAAATAATAATAATAAATTTAATATCAATCCTATAAATATATATATAATAAAATATAATATAAAATAATATTTACATTTTTTCATTATATTATTATTATTATCAAACTATAATTATATAACTTTACCTATATACCATATTATTATTCTATAATCTTATATCGAATAATTATAATTTCCTTTTAATTTATTATATTTTTTTTTATTTTTTAAATCTTTTTAAAAAAAATAATAAAAGAATAAAAGAGTGAGTAAATAAATCATAGAATAATTAGAATAAAAGAGTAGAATGGAATAGAATAGAAGTAATTAGGTAAAATAAGATAGAATAAATGTTTAATTTTACGTCTATATAAATGGATAACACCTTCAATATATCTATATATCGTGCTAATTAAATTTGGTTCAAATTTATTATCTTACATAAATTCAAATCCCTATATAACATAAAAAAATTATAAGATATACCGGAAAAATAAATCAAAACAAACAACGACCTAAAGCCACAATAACGCATTTGCGCCTATGGTGCAGGACAGATTGCCAAGGTCTAGACACAATTCAATTTCCCCTAGAGTTTCGAAATAAAACCTCAACAATCTAGTTCTATCCATAATATACCTGTTACGCACGATTCCGGATTTCACCAAGAAGGCTCAGCCAACGTAAAGCACAGAAATGACGAAGTGGTTGATATAGTCCACAAAGACAAGTGAATCCCAACAGTGATGCCAACACCGACAATATCGAGGGACCGCCGATTTAGGCTTGCGAAAACTATAAAAACCCTTTTTGACGGGTGAGGAAAAACCCTTTTTGACGGGTGAGGAAAATGCGACCATTTAGAACAACAAACCGCCTTTCCAAGTTGCCATAGCCGGAAGTTAAACTGCATTGTTTGCGCGCACGTTGTGATATTGCACGATAGTTTTCAGATGCTTTGGCTTGGCCAAGTTGGTTTTGCCACTCGTGATTGCAATATAACGACCCCTAGATATATATAATTTGCCTCCAAGTAATATTTCGCCACAAGCCTACACGCAGCGTTTTAGTTTCCGGATCCTTCGCAGGATAAGGTCGTTTGCTGGACGGACGAGTATCAGAAGCCTCTCAACTGCATTAATAAATAAAACCCATTTTGAGAATCCCCTCTAAAGAGAGCAGTGCTTTTTGGAGAGCGGTTCATGGAATCTGCGCGATCTACAGGTTGCTAAAGGTTCTCAAATTAGGGCTTAGTGCCCAGTAGACAGTGATGGCTTCCAAAATCACCAGCTGCCATTTGTAAGCAATTCTTTAAGCTCACTACGTCTGTACTTAAAAATTGCGATTTTCCACCCGGAGCTGCAGGAGCACGCTCCGCGTACTACGTTTGTACTTAAAAGTTGCGATTTTCAAGCCGGAGCTGCGGGAGCACGCTCCGCAGATACTTGAAAGTTACGATTTTCCAGCCGGAGCTGCAGGAGCACGCTCCGCGTACTACGTTTGTACTTAAAAGCTGCGATTTTCAAGCCGGAGCTGCCACGGACCATGAACAATTCAGCTTAGCCATATGAATCTCAACGGTTGGGACATCCTCTAAAATAGTTGCTGGACTTAAAACTTGATGTCCACCGAAAAGTTCATATCCAGGAAAATAAATGCCAGTATGCTACTTCCTCTTCAAAGAACCCCCAAAAAAGGATACTATCAGGCTTCATGTTGGCGAAGCCGGCCGGGAGTACGTGTTCGAGCCTTGTTTTTGGGGTCGCGCACGCGGATGTTTATTGGCTTGAAAAAATGACAACCGGGGTTCCAAGTTCATACTAGGGTTTGTGGTAGCAGGGTCTTAGTGCCAGTGTTTGGGCACCTACCGGGCCGGTAGTGTTCCTTATCGCTGTCCCCACTGTCACATGACCTGCAAAGCTCATCCTTGTGTTTACCGGCCAAGATGTAGACTTGACATGTTTGCTTTTGTGTTATGATGGCGTTATCGACTGGGCATGAAGTTGCGGCGCTCCTATTGTTTAGCCTCTCATATTGCAGCTGACCCTATAACGCTGGACCTGAGAGCAATTCATGCTCTGAATGCCCGTGAGCGTGCTGCACTGCGTGACAAGTGGTGCCAAAGGGTTTTGAAGGAGTATCCGCAATTGAAAACTATCAGTTATAGGGATGCTATGAGCAAACTACGCTTCTGCTTTACTCGGCAGACGTCGGCGCAGAAGGCGTATTGGTTTGCGCATGCCCTTTTTCCCGAACGATTTGACGCACGGCTCGTGCCTTCAAAGGAAGACTTGTTTCCGACTGCCCTCGTGCTGTGCAAGTCGCCCCTGCAGACGGCTGCGTGTGGAAGTGGGAGCGTGCCTGAAGACGGCCAATCCGCGGATCTACGTCTCCACGGGTTCCTATTTACATGGAACGGCAAATGGGGCTGGCAAAGCCCAGATATTCAGCATATTATGCAATCACGGGATCTACCGGAGCCTGTTTTAGTGCGGCTTGTGCAGTCATCACCATTCTATGCCCAGCTTTGGATTGATTTCCAGCGGCAAATGACAAGTGTTGTTGGGCAGCAAGGCTGGCCTCGGTGGTCGTGCTGCGCTGAAATAAGTCTGAAACGGAAGCACTCTGCTAACCTGCTTCACTTTCACTTGGCAGTGTCTGATCCTGGCCGGAATCATCGCTTGGGGAGACTTGCAGCTTGGGCCTTCCAGGGGTCGGCATGCAACTACGCCGCTTTCACTGACTTTCCTGTCGAGATGAACACGATCTTTGGTTTATGGCGCATGTACAAACTGACGGACGAGGCTTGGTGGAGATCGGACTTTCTTGCGCAGGGAACTCTGTGTTGTGTTTTGCCGGGGTTTAGCATGTGGTTGTTTTTTTGCCACACGCTCAATGTTTGGGCTGGGCGTCGAATTGCAATGAATGTCCAGATTGGCAATCGGCATCTCTTTTCTTGAAAATCGACATTTTCCTACACGCCCTAAAACATAACTTGCGGCCGCTCTTTTTGTAGCAGCCTGTGACCCCCAACAGGCAGCCAAGAGCGAGTTAACTCGAGCCAGAGGGCGCGGTTTGCGTCAAATGATCAACGAGATCGAGTATAATGCCGACAGGGTGCGGCAAGAGCAAGAAACTGCTTGCCGCCAAAACTTGGAAGCTGCCATGCAACATCTATTGAAGCCTTCCAGAATTATCCCAGCAGTATCTACATGGCTGCGCTTATTCCAAGATGGCTTTGGCTCTGCAACAAAATTCCCATTCCTTGTTCTCCACGGCGCAAGCCGGTATGGAAAGACACGGTTCGCTCGGCGGCTCTTCGGCGCGGCAAGAACGCTGGTTGTATCGTGTCAGGGCGTCAAGCAACCAAACTTAAAATCGTTCTCTCGATCCAAACGCGATCGTGTTCGACGAGGCCGATCATACGCTCATCTTGGCCAACAAGCAGTTGTTTCAGGCAGGCGCAGTCAGTATCCTGCTGGCGCAAAGCCAATGTCAAGAGCACGCGTATGAGGTGTGGCTTTACGGTGTGCCCCTCATAATCAGCACTAACACATGGGATGCAACCGCAGACGAGTGGTTGCCTGCTAACAGCATTCTTGTGCCAGTAGACTCTCCTCTGTGGGCAGATAACCTGCCCGTTGCAGATGCGCCGCGTGCCACTTGATGAAAAAGAATTCGAGCTGTTAGCCTAGGCCAGCATGACCAGACATGTTGTGTTTGCGCTTGTGGTCGCCCAGCCGGGCCGAACTTTTTGGGCTACTGCCAGACTTGCCAGCCGCTGTGGGCTGCAGCACCGCCGACCCGCCAAGCAGGCTTCAAAAGCAGGCCCCTTTTTGAGTTACGCCGACGGCTTCGCAAGGTTGAGGGCCAGGTGTACGTGGTGAAGGAAGATGGGTCCGCTTTTGGGCACTGTTTTTTTGGCTCTGAATTAACCACTTGTTTTAGGTCTGTCCTAAATCCTAATCAGTGGATGTTCGACGGTGGGCTAAAGTGTAACCTTATTTTCTCCAAAGGGGGATTACGTAAAATGGTGCAGGGAGTGGCGAAAACCCTTGTTTTGTGCGGGAGTGTGATTATGAGAAGTAATTTGATACATTGGGTGGATGAGCATGTGCGCAACCGAATTCAAAGGGGTGATAGTTCTGGGGTTCGTTTGCTTGAGGTATCTGCAGACGTTACCTGAGCCAGCGGTAATTAGTGTGCTTTTGTTTCATGGCCATGGGCGTCCGTGTGTTGCAAACATGGATGGCCCATCTGGAACTGGGGAGCAACAGAGATTGCAAAAGCTATTGGCCCAGAATCGGAGGGCGCTTCGTGCAGAACAACAGCGGCTTCGTCGCGGTATCGCGCAGAAGCAGAACCTGGGCTTAGGCAAGCGGTACATGCCGTTTACAACCTGACAGCTTCAGTGGACCTAGCTACTGGTTTGGCTCAACGCTTGACTTCCTGCCAGCTCTGGGTACCCAACAGCTGTTACTGTGCGGGACTTTCTGACAAATTCTGGCTCTGTGGCTATGGCTCCAAATGCTCGTGCCGTGGTTGCGGCGAACAGATATTGCGCCGAATCTGCTGTTGCCGTTCAAACGAAGATCTTGAATTACCGGCATGGCGTGGCTCCTCCTGCTACGTGGGCGTACGAAACCTTTTCTGACCTGATGGCTAGCGGTGCACGCGAGGTACCCAAACAGAAAACAGCCAGGCAGTGGGCGCGGAGATGGCGAGCTCGCTGGGGCGTAGCGCGGAAGACATTGCCCGCGCATGAGGATTTGTCACAGGAAGCTGTGCAGGAGAAGGCTTGGTTTTAGCTAAAGCTGCGGCTCCTTTTTTTGCCTTGAAAACCGGTTCCAAAAAAGGCACCTTTTGCTTGTAAGTCGTTACTTTGGGAGTCCTTTTTAACTAAGACCCTGCTACCACAAACCCTAGTATGAACTTGGAACCCCGGTTGTCATTTTTTCAAGCCAATAAACATCCGCGTGCGCGACCCCAAAAACAAGGCTCGAACACGTACTCCCGGCCGGCTTCGCCAACATGAAGCCTGATAGTGCGGTGGTCCTTTTCTCACGATTTCTTCCTATTCCCTGAATAGTAAGCTGTAAGCATACTCCATGCGCCGATTTCGTGGCCAAATCCAGGAACAAGCAAGCTCCGTTGGCGGCGCTGGCAAGCAGCTCAATCTCTCCAATTGCAGCATGTGCTCACGAAAGGCTTTGGCTAATTGGCTTTCCTCGCCGTAAGCACCCACAGCGGCGAACGCGTGGCTCCAAGAACGGGCCGACCAAAAGTCAACGCCTGCTCTTTCCAGCATGCGGGCCCAAGCAACAAGCGGCACCTGCCCTCCTGCTGCTGCTTCGCGCAATAACCTATACTCACGAGCCAGCCACGCCTTGAACGGACAGCCACAAAGGTCAAGAGGCTGGCATAGCCACGACAGCCCTGCCGGAATATATAGCGCGTGAAGCTGCAGTCTTCGACAGGCTTCCATAATATCCCTGCCCAAATGGGGCGGTGCACAATCTATGATGAAAACTGGGTCATATGTGCCTCGCCATGGTTGTAAAGCTTGCGATAAAAGTTCCAGAAGTCGCAGAAAACTTCCAGCAGTTTGCCAAGCTGTACTTTCTACCCAAAAGTGCACATTCTCAAACATGTGTACGTTGTCCCAATCCTCCGACTGGAGTTGTTGTAGAAGTTTGCGGGAAAAGAGATGTTTATTTGCTTTGATCACCTGGGGTAAAGAAGGCTGCACTCTATCTTCGCTACAAACAAGGCCCATATATGTCACAGCGGCACGGCGAGCTGACTTGCGATTCGCTGCTCGAGGTGCAAACTGGTGCCAATGACGGCGTTTAACCACCAGCCCAGGCCCGATACGCGGGCAAACTTGCACGGCCGTCTCATCCATGTTAAGCCACAGGAGTTGTCCCGGCCCGAGCGCGAGCGTAAGACAAAGACTGCCAAAAAACATAAACCTGGCAAGGTAGCGCCGATGTGCGCGAATACACGCAACTGCGCGGTCTCCTTTTTGATACTTCGCAGCCACCGGGGCGCTCACGGGCACCGGGGCGGCCTCCGCGGGCCCGCTGGACTGCGAGAGCCTGGACTGCACCTTCACGGCCACGAGCGGCGGAGTGTCGACGGGCAGCGTGGTCTGCGGCAACGTGACGAGCTCGGGCACGGTCTCCGCGCCGCAGCTCTTCGCCTCCAACACGCTCACCGTGACCAACACCTCCAACTTCTCGGACGATCTCTTCCTGACGAAGAACTGGGCGGGCTGGAGCAAGCTGCAGATTTCCAACAACAGCGCGGCCTCCGACAGCGGCCCGGAGCTGCGGCTGCTGGGCAACCAGAGCGCCAGGGTCTTCCTGGAGCGGGACGGTGGGACGCACCAGTGCGAGCTTATCATGATCAACGACGAGGCGCTGGTGCAGACGAAGAGCCTCTCGACGCAGCTGTCCACGAACCAGAGGAACCCCGGCTGCCTCGTGAGGGCACACGGGCAACGTGGTCTGCAACACGAGCTTCACGAATTTGTCGGACAGCAGGGTGAAGACGGAGATGGCCGAGGCCGACGTGGCGAGCTCCAGCAGCTGTTCGACTCCGTGGAGGCTGAACGAGGACCTGAGGCTGGGCTTCGCGTCAAACGACTTCGCAGGAACGAAGTGGAAGAACCTGACGGGCACCGCGAGGTGGAGCGACAGCACGGAGATGGTCACCCTCGACTACTCTCACCTCACCAGCGTGCTCTGGGGGTGTCAAGGGCAGGCCCGGCTGGACGAGGTGGAAGCCTGGCAGGCCTAGCGGGGGCCGAAGAACCCATAAGAAACATGGCCGCCCGCAGACGAACCATCAAGGCCGTCTAAGGATCCCCGCACCCCGTGGACACGTCGCCCACCGTGGTGAAGTTCCCGGCGTTGGCCGTGTTGTTGATGGTCAACGTGCTGCCCGTGATTCCGGTGGCTGAGCTCAGCAGGCCCACGCTGGCCGCCCCGGTGATGCTCAGCGAGCTGCCAGACACGGCGCCTGTGGACGTCAGCGTGGCGGCAGGTGCCGGTGGCTGTGAGCGCTGCGCAAAATGGCGCCCGAGGCGTCCACGCCCGTCGTGAACACGTCAGTGCAGTTCACGTCGTTGCACAGCAGCTGGTCGCAGCCCACGTTGCCCTGCGCGGTGAGCCCGTCCAGCGTGGCCGAGCCCGTGAGGGCCAGCGAGTCCGCCAGCAGGTCCGTTACCGAGACCGACTCTCCCTCGAAGGCGCTGGCCCTGATCTGCACGCTGTACAGGTCCAGCGTGCCCGCCGACTGCTGCACCAGCCCGGGGATCGAGCCTCCGAAGGCTCCGAAGTGCAGCTTCGCGATTCCGCCCGGCGGCACCGAGAAGTCCAGGCGCGCCGTGCTCCAGACGCCCTGCGAGGGCGTGCCGAGGAAGGTGCCGGTGACGCCCACGTAGTCGTTGTCGGCCGCGCTGACGTACATTACCAGGTTGGAGGCCGTGCCCAGCCGGTACCGGCAGCCGAAAGAGTAGCGTCTCCCCGGCGCCAGGGTGTAGGTGCGCACAATGTTCCAGGCGAAGGCGCTCAGGGTCATGGCGTAGCCCTCCAGCTGGAAGCCTCCCACCGTGAAGCTGGCCGAGGCCACGGAGCTCTGGCTGTTGGAGCGCACCAGGAAATTGCCTAGCGTGGTGAGCGTGTGCTTCCAGCAGCACCTCGCCCAGGGTGGCCAGTGTGACGTCGTCGGCCCCTCCGTCGAGGAACTCGTGCTTCAGCAGCAGTGCCGAGGCCGCCGTGTCCTCCTCCGCCTCCGCCGTGTTGCCGGTCTCCAGGGTTGCGTCCAGGATCTGGAGGCCGTAGACGTCCACCGTTCCAGCCGTCTGGTTGGGCAGGCCCGGCGCCTGGAAGTGCGCCCCGAAGTGCAGCTTCGCAACTCCGTTCGGAGGCACTGTGAAGTACATCTTGGCCGTGCTCCAGGCGCCCTGGTCGCCCACGAAGCTGCCGTACAGGGGGTCGTAGACGTTGTCTGCCTCGGACATGTACACCACAAAGTTGGAGGCCGTGCCGAGCCGGTACCGGCAGGCGAAGAGTTGTAGGTGCGCACGATGTTCCACGGGTTCACCGCCAGGGTCAGGGTGTAGCCGTCCACGCTCACTGCGCCCGCGGTGTGCGTGGCCAGGACCATGCTGCAGGGGGCCCAGGATCTGCTCTCCTATGGCGGCCACCACCTCGTCGGCCCCTCTGTCGTCCGGAAAGCGCACTGCTATTTGATTGGAAGTGCGCCCTGCCTCTGTTTTGGAAGGAATCAAGCTCCAGATCGTGGCTTGAAGACAACCCTCCGGAGGATCCTCTGGAGAGACTTCCTTGTAGGTTTTAGGGTTTAACTATCTATACAAAGGTCAGTACTGACCTCGAACCCCGTTCTAGCGGTGGCGCGGCAGGTCATAGCCTGCTTGTTCTATTGCAGTTCTGGCATATGCTCGCAGCGCGGGTTCCAAGCACTTTGGCGTGGGGGTTTACATCGGCGGCCTAACCGGCCGCCGGAGAGTGGACCCCCTAGTTTAGGGTTTAGGGTTTAGGGTTTAGGGTTTAGGGTTTAGGGTTTAGGGTTTGCCTAGATAAAGCGCGCGCCTCGACGCCAGGGGCGTCGGGGCGGCGCGCGCTGCGTTAAGCGTTCCCCCCACCCCTGACCACCCAGCTCTTACCCTTTGCGCGCCTGCGCCTCGACGCCAGGGGCGTCGGGGCGGCGCGCGCTGCGTTAAGCGTTCCCCCCACCCCTGACCACCCAGCTCTTACCCTTTGCTCCCCACTGTCACATGACCTGCAAAGCTCATCCTTGTGTTTACCGGCCAAGATGTAGACTTGACATGTTTGCTTTTGTGTTATGATGGCGTTATCGACTGGGCATGAAGTTGCGGCACTCCTATTGTTTAGCCTCTCATATTGCAGCTGACCCTATAACGCTGGACCTAGTGGTCAACAAGTAGCTCTTGCTACTGACCGCATACTTGATTGAGGTTTGCCACAAAACATGTTCTTGAAATCACCAGCCCACCCAGCCATCCGCTGTAGTTGTTGCTGCGTTAGCCATCTTTTGTAGCTGTTGCCTTAGCTGCGCCTGTGAAGCGCGCAATGGCTGCAATGGCAGCGCAAGAGGCTTCTGCCCAGGGAACTGATATCCAGAAAAGCCTGAGTGAGGGGACGCCTATGTGTGTGTTGAATGATTTCGACATGCAGAATGACGCTAGGCAAGCCCATGGCGCAGGAGTGAATCTGCATATGAACATTGCCGATCAGCAAATGATGCCAGAGGGAAAACCACATTCTATCCCGATAATCGCTGCAGAAGAGGAGACGCAGGGCAACGACCAGGAAAGCGACGGCAACCGCATCACCTTAGATGCAGATACGGGTGACCACGATATGGCTCAGGTTCCCGGGGGCGCGGCGAAGGTCGAGGATTCCATGTCATGCCTTCGTAGCAAGCGAAGCCGGTTGAAAACTGCCTTAAAGCAATGCACGAAATCGCTGCGAAACGAGGCTCGGGGAACATAAAATCTAGCCATCTCAAAAGCTTTCGCGCGGTTATTGGTTTTTCTTTTGTGCGTGCGTCGATGTGTTGTTGTAAGCCAAGCATCGGGTATGAAGTCGCGCGGCAGGCACGACGCCGAAAGCGATTGCTTGCTCGTGCAGGCAAGTTAGGCATGACTGACCTATTGTGGCTGATGAGCAGGCAACCGATGAAGCAGTAGAATCCAGATCTCATTTTCTGAGGTGCTGACTGCGATATAAAATCGCAGAGGCGCTAGTTGAAGGCAACATGCGCTTCATGCAATGTGCTCGGAGAAGAGCGCTTTTGCTTGGGATGCTTTGCCTTGATGTGCCGCGACAGAATCGCCGCGGGCACTTCCTGTCTTTGCCGTTGATTTCAGTCAACGCCGCCTCTTGTGACCTTGAAGTGGCCACTTGAAGCGGAACATGTGCTTCCTTGCAAAAAACAGTGGCTGCGCTTCCTGAGAAGGTTTGCGTGGCCTGACAATATATCCTTGGAGCACAGATTGTCGTTGAGTTGAGGTCCGAGAAACGCTGACATCTTGCAGCGTATCAAAAGCAAGTGCAGATTGCAATGCATTCTCTTGGGTTGAAGGTTGTCCTTGAGTTGCAGATCTTGGACTAACAGATTGAGAGCTGTTTCTTGATTTTATGGGCGGCGGTGCATGCGTTTCTACCAAGTGTCCTTGCGCTTGTGCTCGACCTGAATGTGACTCCTGCTTGAGGGCCTCGCCCTTTGTGAGCCGACCTTTTGGTGGTGGTGTTCTTTTTGTGTGCTCATTTGTTCCTCTGGTGGTGGTTCTCCCGCGTAGTCCATCGCACGCCTCCAAAATGCTGGTCCTCCCTGGTTAAGTTCGCGATTTTTTTGTCACCTGCGCGCCTTGGGGCGTCCCTGGTTAAGTTCGCGAAACTTGTACATCGCAGTGTGGAGCGCGTTCGGCTTCACCTTGGCCTCTGCTTAAGGGCGTCGCCCTTTGTGAGCCGACCTTTTGGTGGTGGTGTTCTTTTTGTGTGCTCATTTATTCCTCTGGTGGTGGTTCTGGGAGAACCCGCGTCGTCCATCGCACGCCTCCAAAATGCTGGTCCTCCCTGGTTAAGTTCGCGATTGTTTTTGTCACCTGCGCGCCTTGGGGCGTCCCTGGTTAAGTTCGCGAAACTTGTGCATCGCAGTGTGGAGCGCGTTCGGCTTCACCTTGGCCTCTGCTTAAGGGCGTCGCCCTTTGTGAGCCGACCTTTTGGTGGTGGTGTTCTTTTTGTGTGCTCATTTGTTCCTCTGGTGGTGGTTCTCCCGCGTAGTCCATCGCACGCCTGGCAGGAGTGTGTTGCAGGAGCGGCCGCGCAAGTCAAACATGGGGCCGCGCAAGTAAAGCGCAAGTGAAGCGCAAGTGACGCAGTGATGATTCATCATCATCATCATCCGCATGGTCGAAAGAATCCGGAAGATTGCTAAATTTTCGCGCAAGTCGCGCGCAAGTCGTAGATGCCTTGGATCAGGAGTGGCCCATTTCTGTAGTTTGCGTTTTCTTTGTTTCTGCAGATCCCAGCAATGAGTTGCAGCAGCAGCCAGCAGCAGCAGCAGCAGCAGCAGCAGCAGCCAGCAGCAGCAGCCGCAGCAGCAGCAGCCAGCAGCAGCCGCAGCAGCCAGCAGCAGCAGCCAGCAGCAGCCAGCAGCCAGCAGCAGCAGCAGCCAGCAGCCAGCAGCAGCAGCCGCAGCAGCAGCCAGCAGCAGCCAGCAGCAGCAGCAGCCGCAGCAGCAGCCAGCAGCAGCAGCAGCAGCAGCAGCAGCAGCCAGCAGCAGCCAGCAGCAGCAGCCAGCAACAATTTGCAGCGGTGTACACACCTGAGACCTCATACGCTTAAGGGGCATGTTTTTGGGGGACCTCACTCTTATGAAGACCGCCGCTTGGATTTGCAATGAAAACATCCTGGGATAAGAGTTTTAATACGTTTTTCTTCCAGCTCACCTTGGCCTCTGCTTGAGGGCTTCGCCCTTTGTGAGCCGACCTTTTGGTGGTGGTGAAGAAGAAGAAAAAGAAGAGAGAAGAAGAGGAGAGAAGAGCGTTGTTTTGGCTCTTGGTTCATCCTATAAATTGTTCCGTTCCATGACCGTCGCGATTCTGGGAATCGAAGCCTCTTTGGCCTCCCTTTCCCCCCTCCCCCCCCATACAATGCAAGGTGTCCGTAGATTGCCTGTTTGGAATCCGCGCCTTTGCTGCGCCCTCTTACTTTTTTATAATTCTCGAATACCGGATCGGAATCCGCGCTCATTTTCCTGTGTTTTTTCGAATCCGCGGCCTTACCCCGAAGTAGTTTTTATGCATCCGCTGAGAATCCGCGCAT
This sequence comes from Effrenium voratum, assembly GCA_963377175.1. Lineage (NCBI taxonomy): Eukaryota > Dinophyceae > Suessiales > Symbiodiniaceae > Effrenium > Effrenium voratum. The sequence goes on along the minus strand of CAUJNA010003690.1, from coordinate 413,049 downwards.
CGTGCTTCGTCGTTGGTTCTTGTTAAGGCGCTTGCAAACGAAAGCAATAGCTGTGAATCCGCAGCAAGCCGCGCATATGTTTCAGCATCCCAGGCCCAAAGCCTCACATAATGTCTTTAGATGAGCAGGCACACGCGCAAGCGCAGCATGTTATCCACTGCATCAACATAGTTGCGCGACTCCGTGCTTATTGAAGATGGTGAGAACTGAGTGCCAAGGGCTCACTTGAAGCGAACCCCTTGTATTTTTCTTTCGCCTGTTTGGGGATTGATTGACTTATAAACGGAGTTTTCGGACCCCTCCAATTCTGGGGGGGGGGGGCGCATCAAAAAAAAGACGAGCATACAAAACACCGGCCCAAAGAAGGAACGTGGCTTGCTTGATTGACCATCGGAGGCAGCAGGCCCTCACAAAGCATCCACGGCAGCTATTTGAGGTCTTGCGTAAGCTGACAGAAGCATGCGCAGGAAGATGTCGGGGCTAAAGAGCAGCAAGAGCAAGCTGTAGCTTTGCCAAAGCTTTGCAGTGCGACAGGCTGTTGGTTTGCCAACCGGCCTGAAAGCTAAAATCATTGTGCCACATGGTGCCCTCAGAAGATGTTGCAGGAGCTGATTTCTTTTTGATATGCCTTTGATGGCAGGAGAATTGGTTTTATAGGAGAACTTTTAGAAAGTTCCAATTCTTTGGGGACACATTATAAAGACAAACCCACCCCAAAAGAGAGGAAAAGACCGGACGAACGCATTCATAGCGATCCTCCTGCCATGGACGAACGCATTCATGGCGATCTAGAAGATGAATTAGACCTGGCTTTGTATCAGTTCTTTGACAGTGCTGAGACTGAGCCTTCACGGAAACGGTTGCGAATCGATTGGCTGCTTGACCAACAAGCGTTTCTTTTCGGAGTGTCCCCATATCAAGCAGTTTGTAAATCCAGAATTTTTCTTGGAGATATGTTATAAAACAGTCGAATGGTTTTCGAACCATCGCGTTAACCCAAAAAGGCAAACAGCAAAACCCCAAAACCGTTCACTTATGAAGAAGTGAGAATGCGAGGAGGGAGGAGGTGGAGAAGAGGAACAGGGGAGGAAGGGAGGAGGAAAAGGAAGGAAGGAGAGAAGGAAGTGAAGGAGGGAGGAAGGGAGGAAGGGAGGAAGGGAGGGAGAGAGGGAGGGAAGAGAAAGGGAAGAAGGGAGGAAGGGAGGGAGGGAGGGAGGGAGGGAGGAGGGGAGGGGGAGAGGAAGAGGGGAGGAAGGGAGGAAGGGAGGAAGGGAGGAGGGGAGGAGGAGAGGAAGAGGGGAGGAAGGGAGAAGGGAGGAAGGGAGGAAGGGGAGGAAGGAGGGAGGGAGGGAGGGAGGGAGAAGGAAGGAGGGAAAGGAAGGAAGGAAGGAAAGAAGGAAGGACGGGAGGAGAAGAGGAAGGGTGGAAGGGAGGATTGGAGGATGGGAGAAGGAAGGGAGGGGACGACAGGAGGAAAGGAGGGAAGGAGGAAAGAGCTAGGGAGGAAGAAACGAATCAAGGAAGGAAGGAAGGAAGGACGGAAGGAAGCTAGGATGGAAGGAGAGATGGAAGGAGCGAAGGAGGAGGAAAGGAGGCGAAGAGAAGAAAGGGAGGAAGGGAGAGAGGGAGGAAGGAAGGAAGGATGAGAGGAAAGCGGAATAGACTTGTTGTTATTGATGGTTTGATTGCGTTTGAAAAGGGTTGTGTATATGTCGGTTATTATTTGTTTTAGTGTAATTTTAATTGAGCTTTTTAGAACAATTATAAACCAAGGGGTGGTTTTTATTGCATTTATGAAAATAATAATAAAGAATGAATAGAAGTTTTTCTAGTGTTGAGGCATTTGCCAGCCTTCGCATGTCTTTATAAGCTGTGTGTATATATATATATATATGCTTTCTGGGTTTTATTACGCCACTTTGTCGAAGGCCTTTTTTGTACTAAGGTTGAGAGAGCAATTCATGCTCTGAATGCCCGTGAGCGTGCTTCACTGCGTGACAAGTGGTGCCAAAGGGTTTTGAAGGAGTATCCGCAATTGAAAACTATCAGTTATAGGGATGCTATGAGCAAACTACGCTTCTGCTTTACTCGGCAGACGTCGGCGCAGAAGGCGTATTGGTTTGCGCATGCCCTTTTTCCCGAACGATTTGACGCACCGCTCGTGCCTTCAAAGGAAGACTTGTTTCCGACTGCCCTCGTGCTGTGCAAGTCGCCCCCGCAGACGGCTGCGTGTGGAAGTGGGAGCGTGCCTGAAGACGGCCAATCCGCGGATCTACGTCTCCACGGGTTCCTATTTACATGGAACGGCAAATGGGGCTGGCAAAACCCAGATATTCAGCATATTATGCAATCACGGGATCTACCGGAGCCTGTTTTAGTGCGGCTTGTGCAGTCATCACCATTCTATGCCCAGCTTTGGATTGATTTCCAGCGGCAAATGACAAGTGTTGTTGGGCAGCAAGGCTGGCCTCGGTGGTCGTGCTGCGCTGAAATAAGTCTGAAACGGAAGCACTCTGCTAACCTGCTTCACTTTCACTTGGCAGTGTCTGATCCTGGCCGGAATCATCGCTTGGGGAGACTTGCAGCTTGGGCCTTCCAGGGGTCGACGCCAGTGCCAAAAGGTACAAATGGGCGCGGGCGTCACTTAATACGAGCGCTGGACGGCGCTCACTATTATACCCAAGCACCTAAACGTGGGAGAGTTTACCAGGCATGCAACTACGCCGCTTTCACTGACTTTCCTGTCAAGATGAACACGATCTTTGGTTTATGGCGCATGTACAAACTGACGGACGAGGCTTGGTGGAGATCGGACTTTCTTGCGCAGGGAACTCTGTGTTGTGTTTTGCCGGGGTTTAGCATGTGGTTGTTTTTTGCCACACGCTCAATGTTTGGGCTGGGCGTCGAATTGCAATGAATGTCCAGATTGGCAATCGGACATTTTCCTACACGCCCTAAAACATAACTTGCGGCCGCTCTTTTTGTAGCAGCCTGTGACCCCCAACAGGCAGCCAAGAGCGAGTTAACTCGAGCCAGAGGGCGCGGTTTGCGTCAAATGATCAACGAGATCGAGTATAATGCCGACAGGGTGCGGCAAGAGCAAGAAACTGCTTGCCGCCAAAACTTGGAAGCTGCCATGCAACATCTATTGAAGCCTTCCAGAATTATCCCAGCAGTATCTACATGGCTGCGCTTATTCCAAGATGGCTTTGGCTCTGCAACAAGATTCCCATTCCTTGTTCTCCACGGCGCAAGCCGGTATGGAAAGACACAATTCGCTCGACAACTCTTCGGCGCGGCAAGAACGCTGGTTGTATCGTGTCAGGGCGTCAAGCAACCAAACTTAAAATCGTTCTCTCGATCCAAACACAAAGCGATCGTGTTCGACGAGGCCGATCATACGCTCATCTTGGCCAACAAGCAGTTGTTTCAGGCAGGCACAGTCAGTATCCTGCTGGCGCAAAGCCAATGTCAAGAGCACGCGTATGAGGTGTGGCTTTACGGTGTGCCCCTCATAATCAGCACTAACACATGGGATGCAACCGCAGACGAGTGGTTGCCTGCTAACAGCATTCTTGTGCCAGTAGACTCTCCTCTGTGGGCAGATAACCTGCCCGTTGCAGATGCGCCGCGTGCCACTTGATGAAAAAGAATTCGAGCTGTTAGCCTAGGCCAGCATGACCAGACATGTTGTGTTTGCGCTTGTGGTCGCCCAGCCGGGCCGAACTTTTTGGGCTACTGCCAGACTTGCCAGCCACTGTGGGCTGCAGCACCGCCGACCCGCCAAGCAGGCTTCAAAAGCAGGCCCCTTTTTGAGTTACGCCGACGGCTTCGCAAGGTTGAGGGCCAGGTGTATCCTCAAAAATTGGGACCAGAAAGTTGCTGTCGTGTCGCCGGAGAGTTCCGAGGTTCTGCGGGATAACTTGTGGCCAGTGACCCAGTTTTAAAAACCAGCCTCCTTTGCAAAAATGACGGGATGGGAGCCCTTTCTTTCTAAAGTAAGAAATACCGGCCAAAAATGGCCTGAAGCCCCTTCAGACAAGGCGATGTTCAGCGCTCATGTGGGCGAAGCCCGGGGTAACGTCCACATAGTCCTTAAATAACAAGGCCCAAAAAAGGCAACACCAAAATGATCCACGGAATTCCGACCAAAGTGTCCCTGGGTGTGGAAAAACCCCTGGTTACTGACAACATGAGAAAAACAAAATATAAGGACCCCTGTCTGCGCAATGTGTGGGGGAAAAGAGGAAAATGGTCGGGGAACACCCCCAAGGCCTCCCTTAGCGGGAAGGTCGGGGTTGGATCTGATTCGCCATTCAGGGTCTCCCCAACACGGAAGGTATTGCAAAACTTGCAAAGGCCGCCCGCAGAAGGCTTCGGTTGGGACCCCCTAAAGTTCTAACTGTTTTAATTATTACACGCCTCATTGTGGAGTACTTCATCCTGATTGTGGGCAGTTCGATGCCCGCCAGGAACTCTTCGAGCTGCTGCACATGGAGAACATGTGACCTCGCCCCAGGAGCAGCAATCGCGTCCTGTCGGTTTGTAGATAGAGTAGGATGAGTAGGGAATTCAGGCCATCAAAGAATGAAGGCTCCCTGCCCAGCCAATCAAGAAAAGCGCGCACATACTCATCTTGAGGTTGCTGACATTAAAGACAAATGAAAGCAGAAGCCAAATACTCACACCTCACACCCACACAAAAACACAGGGATCAAATTCATGACCGACCCGTTCTTTTCCTGCCCCTCAGAATTGGCTGTTTTGACACAGCAACCTCTACATATCACAAGCCAGCTGCCACCCTACAGCCAGCACTCAGAGACTAGCCGCTCTAGGCAGTCTAAGCATGCAGCTTTTGCCACTGGAAGAGGGGCCTACCTGACCTGCAGCACCCAGCATATCGTGTAATCTCACACTGGGTAAGGCTGTAAAGTAAGGTGAACTGCAGAGACCATGCGATGAAGCTCGCGGTATGTCTCAAAATGACGGACCCCTGAAAATGCATTGGTGTCCTGTTTGCCCGTTAAAACATGCTCAAGGATGCCATTTTTGACGTACCCTTTGTGGAGTGAAATTGACGGACACTTCAGGGAACGACATTTTGGGGGTTCCCAATTTTCAAGCACCACAACACGCCCCCAACCCTCTCCGGCGTGGTGTTGTAAGAGCTCGCGGTCTTGCGCTGTTCGATCCATCCGGGACGGCGAGCGCCTCGCTGACCGCGGGCTTCCGAGGCACGCGATCCAGCTGAAATCCAATCCAGAGCTCAGTTGATCCGAAAAATTGGATTGGGATTGAGAGATCGACTTGGGTTTCACGAAGTCTCAAGCTGATTCACTTTCCAAGCAACACTACATGATGAGTTTTGTTAGGGGGCCCTTTGGTGGACAGTGTCGAAGCATGGCTGGACTGATTCATGCAATTTGTGAGGGTGCTACCAAAACTAGACCGATTATCCCGAAAGCGAGTAGGAGAAAAGACATGCGGCGCAAATTGTCAGTCAGCGAGCGGCGACGCTTCATAGCAGCTTTTGTTCCAAGCACGCAGCTTTGGCTTTTGAAACGCCGGGTGCGCGCAGTCAACATGGAGCGGCGCTTGCCAGCAAACGAAATGGAACCCCCGAAACACATGCGTCAGAAGCTCAGGTAGAAGATCAGGAGTGTGTGCGGGCCGTTGAGGTGCAGCCACAGCGCCACAGGCAGCAGCCACAGCGCGGTGCGCCAGGTGCAAGATGAACAGCTGCGCCGCAGGCGGCCCAGAGCAAAAAGGATGAGGAGCAAAGCTCAGCGGCTCGGCCCGTCTCCACCAGTCACAACCGTGGCATGAAAAGAGCTGCTGCAAGGATGCGTATTTCAATCACGCGGCAACACGCGACAAGCCTGACAGAGGACAGCACAATCCATGCAATGCATAACGACGGCTTCACTCTACTCCATGCAACGCAGTGACGTTTGCTGCAAAAAACAAGGTGCAAGTCAAAGATGCAAAGATTGAGCAACGAGCAAAATTATGCAACTCAAAGACAGATCAGCAACAATCTGACCTCGCACACATGGCATCTCCTTTTTTCGGCCGCTTTTGCGCGCTGCCTAAAGAAACACGCGCTCTCTGCAATGGCCCCAGCCACTGGGAGCTTGCGCTGTCACTTCTGAGCTCCCTGCCCATGCACGTTGACTGCGAGACGCTTGGCTCCCGTCGAGACGTTAGCAGAACACCAAATCTGTGCCATGCGTTTCGCTGCTCCAAAACTAAGGCTGCCACAGCTTTTGGTGAAAAGCTGCACTCTAGACAACAAGGGCCGCTGCAAGGATGTGTGTTGAATGCTGCTGCGTGGCTGGAGATGTCGAAGGGTAAGCCGTCAAGCCAGCGGGCGCGCAAAACAGCCAAGCGGTCTTGAGCCACAGGCAAAACAAGGTGCACGTCAAAGATGCAAAGATTGAGCCACGAGCAAAAATACGCAACTCAGAGAAAGAACGGCAACAATCTGACCTCGCACACATGGCATTTTTTTTTCTTCTTCTTTTTTCCGGCCGCTTTTTGCGCGCTGCCTAGAGGGGCACGCGCTCTCTGCAATGGCCCCAGCCACTGGGAGCTTGCGCTGTCACTTCTGAGCTCCCTGCCCATGCAGGTTGACTGCGAGACGCTTGGCTCCTGTCGAGACGTTAGCAGAACACCAGAACTGTGCTCCAAAACTAAGGCTTCCGCGGCTTTTGGTGAAAAGCTGCACTCTAGACAACAAGGGCCGCTGCAAGGATGTGCGTTCAATGCTGCTGCGTGGCTGGAGATGTTGAAGGGTAAGCCGTCAAGCCAGCAGGCACGCAAAAAAGCCAAGCGGTCTTGAGCCACAGGCAAAACAAGGTGCAAGTCAAAGATGCAACTCGCAAAAATATCGATAACGATCTGGCCTCGCACGCATGGCTTTTGTTTCGGCCAACGAGCGGAGGCACTCACTGCTATCAGGCTTCGCGCTTGTTGCGCGCCGCCGAAGGGGCACACGCTCTCTGCAATAGCTCCAGCCACTGGGGGCTTGCCGGCGACGCCAGCCACGTCAGCAACACATAGACAGAAAACGTCGGAGTGCGCACCGAGGTCGCTCCATCGCCGGGCCGCTGCTGGACCATGTCCCGGAGCTCCGCCAGAAACGCATCTGCAGTGCTCCGCGATGAACTCGCTGAAGAAACCGAAGCTGCAGAAGACAAGACGCAATTGACACCCCCGCAGATCTAGCCACATCGACCAGAGCTGAACTTCTTGAACCTACGCATGCGCGTGTCAAACAAACACATAGGCAAGCTCATCAAGTTATCAAGTGCCCTGCTTCCACGACGCAGCCCAAGCCTACAACACTTGCACTCTTTTTGCTTTCATAGTCAAATGAAACTTGGCGGTTACCGCTTGTTTGGGGTCCTGACCTAAGACATGCACAAATTGGCGTTACAAACAACATCATCCGTCACCCTGACAAGAAAAAACAGTTGAGCGAAAGGAGCACAGGCCCCGAACTTTTTGCGTTCAAGCAGCTTTCGCAACGCCAAACAAAAGTGAATTTACGCTCGACACTCAGGGTCCGCCGGGTCAGGTGCGGCAGAGTTGGGTGAAATTGTTTCGAACAACTTAAGTCTGGTCCTACGCTAATTGAGAATGGTGTGGCTTCCGCCGAACATATCGGCTGTCACAATGGGATAAGCTCAGCAAAAGCACTGAGGGACAACCCTCGTCATTTGGATCAATCTAACCAGCTTCTAATCGTCCACAAGGCTCCAAGGACTCTGAGGGGTTGCTGTGTTGTTTCATCCTCAGGTATCTGGCCACGCCATGCTTCTTGAAATACTGGAATATACGCCCCAATTCCGTCGCAACGAGACTGCCCCTCCCCGCACTCTGGCCCATGCACGCATTTCAGACCCCTGAAGTTCACTTACAAAAACATATCTTGGGCTGGCAAAGGGCATCGCACTTGCCCACAGATTGAACTGCGCATCCGGTATCCATACACAGCTCCCGGGTTAGAAAAGGTCGGTTTGCAAGGTTCAGTTCCATAGGTTTTGCCTTGCTTGGACCTGGTGAGCACGCTTCATACAGTGATGGCTCAAGTTGGCATGTTAAACGTTGGATTGGAAAGTCCAAGATTCCAATTTAGAATTCGCGAACTCACTATTCAGTAGGGTACAAGACAAGACCGTGTTTCACGCTGGTGCCCACAAAGAAAAGTTGTGGGCATGGCGTTTGTCCAATCGACGAAAAACGTATGTGGCATACCTCCAAGACACCCAAAGGGGCCAACCATACATTGACATGTTTCCAACAAGTCGCAAGAGGCCAGTCCTGATTTGTAAAGCAAAACTGCAAAACCATAACATGTGCAACTTGCATCCAGACCACTCGCCTCAGAGACAAGCACCGCTGCATCGGCAAGGGGCTTCTCCTGAGACACGCTCGTTGTCAGACTCAAAATTTAGAACGTCTTTGGAAGTCCGTGCGCGCAAACGGGCAGGCGTAATCGAATACCGTTGAAGCGTAACTGTAACTGACAGGGCGTCATTGGTCCCCCTCCAGGCATTCGTCTTCCTTTCCTCAGCTCCATGGGGCCCGGCGCTCCCCTTACACTTCGTACCCGTGTTGGATTCCCTGGCCTTGCGCCAATCCCTGCGATGGGTATTGGCTCTGTTCGGGGCTTACTTCTTTCCTCTGAACGCCTTTCCGGTGAAGGTACTCCGAGCTGTTTTTCCCGTTCGGGCTTGGACTCTGTTTTGGTGGTTGTCCACTTTGCGTGGCGCTTGGTGCGCTGTTGATACCAACTTGCTGGGAAGATTGCGGATTTCGGCCTGTGGGCTCCTGACCTTCTGGGCCAGTGAGCCATGGGCTTTCTCGTTTGCTCGGTCCCACCTTGTGTGGGGCCTCCGGGCCCTTTTTCTATCGGTCGCATGTCCCCGTGACCTGCGCCACGTGCCAAAAGGCTTCCACTTCCCAACCTGCCAATTCCAACCAAACCCCCTCTCCCCCTGCCCGTGCGCCGCGCGACACACACTAAAATTGAGAGAGTGCAGCAACGCAAGTTGAAAAGGATCTTTCTGTGCTGCTGCGTGGCCAAGTCCAAGTGTTGCAGGTGTCGCCTAGGTTAATCAGTTTTTCCACAATTGGGGGGGGGGGGGGGGGTCAAAATTAGGGGTCCGTTTAAATCTCGCTTTTAAAAGGCAGCACAAGGTGGCACCAGGGTCCAACACCCGCACGTGACGAGCAGTTTATGTTCGAGGAGTCCAGTCCAAGAAAATATAGGAATTCTAGAGGTTGTTTGCTGTTACAAACGGAGGCACGGCACAGTGGATCTGCTTTTCAAATCGCCCTCGATGCTTCAGTGAGAAGCTTCAATTTCTGCCTTCGGCATTGCACGGTATTTCATGTCGACTGACTCCGATTTTGGCCTTCTAGGCCTAAAATATTCTGGGCGTCGTTCCGGGATTGTGGCCTGATGCCCCAAAAGTGTGCCTGATGCTTTAATTTGACGCTTCAAAACCTGTACCTGGCTGAACCGGGGCATCCCAAAATCTTGCTTCTGAGCCCACACGGCTAAAGATGCCGTTGACGCTTTCACTGCACCTTGACACCTAAAGTGTTGCTGACCCATCAAAAGCTTGTGTGGCGCTCAAATTGGGCCGTCGCCACCCTACATGATCGTCTTCGCCAACTTTGTCTTCCCCCCTCCTGCTGAGAAATTATTGGCATGATCACAAACAGCCAGTTTCCCGGGCACGTGCCCAAAAGGAAACATTCAGCTGGAAGTAGAACTCAATGTCTGCGGAGTAATGTCGAAGTATGTACTCCGTTCGGTTGGGCACCAGGGCGTCCAGCTGAGCGCTGTATCTCCGATCAAAGACAGAGTCGCTGCTTGAGCGGCTGTTGCGAAGCTCCCCGTCTTGAACTTCTCCACCAACCAGCTCATTGTGAAACAAACAAATCGACGTCTCCCAATAATCGGTCAGCCCCCACCACAAAAACTCATCTTGCAAAATTCGATGCGCCAGCGTGACATTGTCCGCAACTCCACTCACAAAATGCATTTGGCTTTCAAACGGCAGCCAGCCTCGAACACCTTGCACGCCTAGATAGTGCCCCTGCCAATCCAAAACACTGGAGAACCATTTGAATGGATCTCTAACCATGGTCACTTTGTTTTGCATGGCACGGCAGGCGTAGAATTGACAATGGAAAATCCGCTTGTCACAGTTCCGAAAAGCGCCCCCACAGGATTCGGAGGCGCTGGCTTCCCCAGCGGAAACATTGAACTCATCGCGAGAATATGCGAAGTGATCTTGTCGATCGACTGTCATACGCTTCGGAAAGCCACCGCCAAGCTCTCCAAAGCAAGTATATCCTTGCCTTGTTGAAGGGTATTTGCTACAGCTGCTGATGTAGTTCCTCAGTACGAGAAGCAAGGAGGTCCCTGTCTTTGGACAGTGGATGAAGAAGAAGCTCTTGAACAGCTTTGCCGGCAGCTTTGCCGGAGTAGATGGTTTCCCAGGGCTGGCACTGGCATTGCTGCTCGACTGCACACTTTCCGTAGATGCTGGAATGTGAATACGAGTTCGAACACAGAGCTCCCGAACCAGGTCGAGCATGCACAGAAGACCCAGGCAAATATAGCTCGGCTGCAAGGCGCGCACCATGACTGGAAGCGACCCAAGCCTGGTATCCCCCTCCAAACACAATTGTTTGAGGGTGAACGATACCTTCTCAATGAAAACAAGGTTGTTTGTTTCTCTCAAACGCAACTTGCATACCTCCGCTTAGTTGATCTTTCAAAAATATTCAAGACAACCACCTCCTGCATATGAACAAGAAACTGCCTGTTGGCAGCCTCATCTTCGCATTGGACCTGAAAAGCTCAGGTTTAGAACAATCCCACCTGTACACCCATACAATCAAAACAAGCCATGTTCCTGACGCGCTTGGCAAGCCGAAAACTCGCGAAGCCCAGCAGCTACATTGAAATGGCCCAACTTGCATGATCTATCATTGTCAAGTGATTGAACACTTGGAGACCTTTTGGATGGTGGTGAATGGAAAACCAACACCAACCCAAAAACACTTTGTTGAAACACCCATTTGGACCTAATGAGCACCAAACAGAAGAGAAAGCCCCCAGTGTGGATGTGTGATGCGCGACGCGTGTGGCGGTAGTTGCGGTCTCAGTTGAAGCAGCGAATCACCAAGCAAGACTGGTGTACGGCTCCAATAGCTGGTAAACTTGGCAGAACATTTCCCTAAGCTCAGCTGTCCCGAAGCGGGGCCTCAAATGCCAAGGCGGCTGGGTGATCTGAACCTCGCGTCCGTCGCGCCCGTCCAGGGGAGATGCTTGAGCTTTGAAAAGGGGAGCCCTTTAAGTGAAGGGAATGGGAAACCGACTCTTCAGTGCAACACTCCGAGCTCACACACGCGGGATTCGCAAGTCAGGGCAAGAAACTAAAAATAGAAACAAAGCAGCTTTGAATGCGCAAGTGGCTCCTGTTTGAAAACTTCCAATTTGCTAATTTCAAAATGGCCATCTCCAAAAGATTGTTTGCTGACCCGTGAAAGCCAGCCAAGCTAAGTCGTTGCTCAACGAAAGTTCGGATCTCGACTCCAAGCGCCTTCCGGCTTTCAGCGACCGAGCCGAGCCCCAGGCCACCGCACTGCCAGAGGTGGTCGCAAAGGGCGATGCAAAATGGGCCTCAGCCCCCCCCCCCGTTTATTATTCTCATTATTAGTGTCACTCTCACTATTATTGTTATTTTCATCATCAGTATTATTGTGATTATTATTATTCTTCTATTTCATGCCCCGAGAAAAAAATGCACGTGCTTGACACATCCTTTGCAGAAACCTCACAAGCAGCACGGCAGCAGCTCTCGACTTAAGCTGCTAGCATCTTAAATCTCGTATCGCATTCCTGCCGATTAACATGGAACCTGCCCCACAAGGAGTTTCCTTTGAAACAAAACAACGCTTTTGAGGAGGTCCCACGTAAATTTGCCGCAATCATCCGTTTTTTCCGCTGTCCTGATGCCCTTCAACTCATCGGAAAGTTCACCTCCTTCCTGGGCACAATGCGCCGTCGTTTTTTAGGTTGGTATAGAACTTCCTGGGGTCTGTTTAAAGACAAACCGAAAGGAAACCACCCATTTTGGTGATCCACCTCTTGCATCCTTGCCCCTGAACACCCCCACCCCACCTGGACCAAAATGGACTCCACCTGGATTCCGACCCATTGCTCCTTTTTCCTGTCATCCCAATTTGTAACGCCATGTTTTGTTTCCGGAAACACACACTCCATATCTCAATGGAAATGCCCCTGGAAACACTCAGCCGGATGTTTCAGGAAACTGCCATGTTCGAGGTTCAACAAAATGAGTGACCCCTGCGAAAAGAAGGCCTTGTCCAATGTCCGGAAACGCCATAACCACTGTATAGCCACAAAAACAACGCGGGCATATACCCCATTTGCCTTCAAGGAAGTGGTTTGGTTAGTGGAAACCATCTTACTGGGTTGGTCTTTTGCAAAAATTATTTGGGTCAGACTCAAAGAGCGACTAAGCTTAGACCAATCTTTCCAAGGCCTGGGTACAAGAGAATGTCCAGGAATTTGCGTACCCAGCCAATATCTTCCTGAATTGATCCTATGCAAACCTTTGAATCTTAGACCAAGCGGCCACCCCACTTGGTTCCCGCCAGGAAGGGCTTTGTAAGACTGTAAGAGCTGGTGATCCAATAAAACCAGAACGATGGGGATAATATTTTTTTGGGGGGTCCAGAACGATGGGGATAATATTTTTTTGGGGGGGGGGTGCGAACTTGGATTTCCAATTTCAACAGCTGCAATTCCTTCGATGGCTTTTCGGTTTCCTTTTGTCAAACTTCAGAACCACAACCGCATTGACCGAATCGGTGCTGCCACCAGCAGCGTGCAACGCGCAATCCATGTTCCTTTTCCACTGAATCGATCCCGAGTGGTTCGGATTATGCGTGCTGGTGTTTGAGCATGGGTCATCAGCGGTGTCGAGATGTTCTGACGCTGGCATGGTGTTTGAGCATGGGTCATCAGCGGTGTCGAGCTGTTCTGAGTTCTGACCCATGTCCCAAATTGAAACAACGATGCAAAAACTTGTACCAAGTGAAGCATCGGTGTAGACGGGGGTGTGGACATACTGCCCGTCGAAGGTCCACTCCCCGTCGTTTGCGAAGGGAACCGAGCAGACCAAGACCAAGATGATGTTTGATGGTTCGCCTGCGCCAGTGCGAGAGATTGGATTGGGTCAAAGGGGATTGTCTGGCATTCCTCGTGATGACACGGTATTGCCAGATGGTCACTTCAGTTGGATCTTGGTCTTCCAGCAAAGCCCACTGTGTGGGCAAATGCAATGTCTTTAGTGATCCGGGCTGTGCATTGGTACAGGGCGTCCATGGGTGGTTCTAGCGCCTGCCAATTGTTCTGGACCGCTATAGAGTGGTCATGACTCGCAGTGTGCGCCCAGCAAGCAATTCATGGGCTGATGGTGGTGCCTCTTCGAATGTCATGTTTGGCTGCTTTGCTATTGCGCAGGTGGAGGTATGCTGATTGACGCCGTGGCCTAAATAAAGACCACTGGAGCGATCATAGCTGCCCAGGCTTCCGAAATGTAGACGGTGGATGTGCCATGGGAGAATTGCAACAGGACGGTGCCGCTGAACACCAACGGTATCCTCCCAGGGATGAACAGCAAGGCTGGGCATCCCCTGTGGCGGGTCCGAATCGGCCTCAATGTCTTTCCCTCGCCACGTGCGTTCTCCATCTTTACAGAACGCATCTCTGTGTGTGATGGGCAACACCTCGGGTCTCGGCCGAACGCGGTTGGCCATGTTGCAGGAGATTGGTTAGGCACCACAGTGCTGCCGTGATCGGCTTCGAAAGGCCGTCATGGGAACTGTGTGCTCGTCAGTAGAGAAGTGACATACTACCTTCCGAACATGTTTGCGGCGACGAAGTTGCACTGCCGGGGAGAGTTTGCCTTCTGTCAAGCAGGTCTGGATGGCCTGAATGAGGCGTTGTACTCTCTGTGGTCAAGGCCTCAGTGTCACGGTCGCGGGTGTAAGGTTGATGACGCCTTGTGCCTTACGGCTCCCCGCGGGCCACGAAATCTGCACCTGACCTTGCGAAAGCGCTGCGCCTGCCACGATATCTGTGTCCAGCACTTCTTTCTTCTGAGTACTAACGAAGCCAGAATCTGTCTGCAAACCAGACTCATCCTCCAAACTGCTGATATCCTTTATGCAGAAGTGCCCAGCCGACAAATTTCCAAGCGGGTATAGTACATGGCCACCCCAAAACCAAATAATAGAAATGAAAAAAGGGTATGTAATAGTGTCACCGTCCAGCGCCCCGCCACAAAAAAAGGAGTACTAAGAAAGCCAGAAAAATTCTGCAAACCACACCCATCCCATATCCTGTATGCAGAAGTGCCCAGCCGACAAATTTCCTAAGGGGGTAGTACATGGCCACCCCAAAAACAAAATAACAGAAATGAAAAAAAAGGTACCTCAAAGTGACACCGTCCCGCGGCCCCGCCACAAAAGTGGTTCTTCCAAGGGGGTAGTACATGGCCACCCCAAAGGCCCAATAATGGAAATGATGCAAACTTTTTCCAGGCCGAAAAAACAGAAACTACTCAGCTAATACCAAACCAATTCTAAGAAACTGGGCCAGCTCAAAGGAGTACAATTCCAAAGGCAGAGAGGACCGAAGAGGAGAGCAGGTCCCACCGGCAACGAGGGCAAGGTCGCGCTGGACGGTGGAGCTACGCCCTACGGCAAGCGAGTAGTAAGGAAATTGTAGTCCCCTAAAAAACTGCGGTTTTGGCCCGAAAAGGACGCATAATCGGCACTTTTTCGGCCAACGTCATCACTTGTCACTGGAGGACGTGGTCTTGTCATTGGCTTCCGCGGGGTGGAAAAAGGGAATTTCTGCAACTTCTGAAAACCTCGTTTTTTTTGCTTCACCAGGTTGGAGGCCGCGCCCAGCCGGTACCGGCAGTCGAAGGAGTAGCGTCAGGGTGCAGGTGCGCACGATGTTCCGAAGGTAGCGTCATGGCGTCGCCCTCCAGCTTGAAGCCTCCGCTCGCGGAGGCGACGGAGCTCTGGCTGTTGGCTAGCGCACCAGGAAGTTGCCCAGCGTGGTCAGGGTGGGCTCCTGCAGCACCTCGCCCAGGGTGGCCAGCGTGACGTCGTCGGCCCCGCCGTCGAGGAACTCGTGCTTGAGCAGCAGAGCCGAGGCCGTCGTCCGCCTCAACCTCTGTCAAGTTGCCGGCCTACCGTGCCGGCTGTCTGGTTGGCCAGGCCCGGCGCCTGGAAGTGCGCCTCCGCAATCCCGGTTGAGGGCACGGTGAAGTACATCTTGAAGCTGCCGTACAGGGGGTCGTAGACGTTGTCGGCCTCGGACATGTACACCACGAAGTTGGAGGCCGTGGCAAGGCAATACCAGCAGGCGAAGAGGAGCTCCCGGCCAAAAGTCAGGTTGTAGGTGCGCACGATGTTCCGTCGACGCTTGGTGGCAGGACCACGCTACAACCGCTGCTGGGACGAACCGTCCAGTTCGCCAGGGAGACGTCTGTGGGGCCCAGGATCTGCTCCCCAATGGCAGCCACAACCTCGTCGGCCCCGCCGTCGTCCGGGAAGCGCACGGCTATCTCCAGGGCCGAAGCTGCCTCCGTGACTCCGAGCTTGCTGGCTAGGAGGCCGCCCGCCTGCGCGATGGTGTGGTAGCAGTCGAGCAGGGCAGTGGATGCTGGAGCCGTTGCTGTGTCCTGGTCGGCAGAAGCGCCGAGGTGATCTGGTTGCTTGTGAAAACGTCCTGGTCCGGGCCCGTCCAGCAGCGCGCCCGCAATGGCAGCCTGCGTCTGGGTGTCTTGGGCGCTCGCCGTTCGGTAGTCGGCCAACAGTGCGTCCACTTGCGTCCTGCAGTGCGTCCACTTGCGCCGAGGTGTAGTAGGCCAGCAGCGCCGGCGCGAGGGCCGCGTCCGCTGCCGCTATCGAGTAGCAGTCGGCCGTGATGCTCAGCGTGTCGTCGCCGTTGGCCAGCGCAGCCGAGAGAGGAGCCGCCAGATGCATGGTTGCGAACGACGTTGCTTCCGCGAACGAGCTCCCAACTCGTGAGCCCCGCCCAGGCCGGCGCGTTAACAACTCCCCCGCTGCCGGAAAGCTGCAGGGCTGCGAGGCCCGCGAGGATTGCGTCGAGGGCGCTCTGGAGCGTGGTCTCGCTGGCGGAGAGCGCGGCGTTCGTGGCATACAAGGCCAGCACCGTCGCGTCGGCCTTGGCGCCCTGGAGCGCTGAGATGCTGGCGTCCCGGCTAGCAAGCACGCTGCGACGAAGGCCTCGGTGGCGAGACCCAGCAGGGCATTTGCTATCTTGGTGTCTACCTCCAGTGGCGTGTCCAACCCGTCCACCGTGGAAAGCAGGGCGGCCAGCGTGTCTGTCACAGAAACGATGACATCGCGGAATCGATGACTTGTGACGCTGAAACGACGACGCGTGCCGCAGACACGATGGCTTCTGCCACACAAACGACGGAATCGAGGACACAGCGGTGTCATCTGTCACAGAAACGATGACATATGTCACAGCACCCCAAAGCTCCCGTAGCTCAGTCGGTAACCACGCCTCTCTCAGCAGCGCCCTGGAGGAGGCTCAGCTGCATCACCCGGCTTGCCTTTGCCAATAATGACTCAATATTGACTCAATAATGCCTTGGTTCGAGGCTGCAGAGCCGCTCTCAGCGCGGCCGACAACGACTACGTGGGCGTCACCGGCACCTTCCTCGGCACGGCCACGCAGCGGGTCTGGAGCACGGCGCATGGACTTCTCAGTGCCCCCGGGCGGAGTCGCAAAGCTGCGCACGCTGGACCTCTATAGCCCGCAGATCAGGGCCACTGCCTTCGAGGGAGAGTCGGTCTCCGTGACGGACCTGCTGGCCGCCTCACGGGCTCGGCCACGCTGGACGGGCTCACCGCGGAGGGCAACGTGGGCTGCGACCAGCTGCTGTGCAACGACGTGAACTGCACGGACGTGTTCACGACGGGCGTGGACGCCTCGGGTGCGATCTCCTGCGCGGCAATCACGGCCACCGGCGCCGTCTCGGGCGGCTCGCTGACGTCCGCTGGCGCCGTCTCGGGCAGCCACCGGGATAACCAGCACCCTGACAATCAACAACACAGCCAACGCAGGGAACTTCACCAAGGTCGGGGGACGTGTCCACGGGCACCCTGACTGCCTCCGGCGCAGCGACCGCGGCGAGCTTCGCAGCCACCGGCGCCACACTGACGATCACAGGGGCGGCCTCCACGGGGCCGTTGGACTGCGAGAGCCTGGCCACGAGCGGCAGCGTGTCGACGGGCAGCGTGGTCTGCGGCGACGTCACGAGCTCGGGCACGGTCTCCGCCCCGCAATTGTTCGCGTCCAACACGCTCACCGTGACCAACACCTCCGACTTCGCGGACGACTTGACGCTGACGAAGAACTGGGCGGGCTGGAGCAAGGTGCAGATATCCAACAACAGCGCGGCCTCCAACAGCGGCCCGGAGCTACTGCTGCTGGGCAACCAGAGCGCGCGGGTTTTGCTGGCGCGGGACGGCGGGGCGCACCAGTGCGAGCTTATCATGATCAACGACGAAGCGGCCGACCTGGGGGAGCTCCAGCAGCTCTTCGACACCGTAAAGGCAAAGCAGTACAAGCGCTCCGACATGAACGAGGACCTGAGGCTGGGCTTCGCCTCGAACGACTTCGCAGGAACGAAGTGGTCAAGCTCGATTACTCGCACCTCACCAGCGTGCTCTGGGGGGCGTGCAAGGGCTTTCGGGGGGAAGGCCTACCCCTACATGCCAGTAGCCGTCGACGCGCTGACCAAAAAAGTGGACGCTGAGCCGCTGAAGGACCGTCTTGCGACCACCACAGCAGCTGGCATGAAGAAGGTGTTCCGGTGTGGGTGCCGGCCAACGTGTACTCCGACGACGGCTCCAAGTTCAACAGAAAATTCAAGGAGCTGATGGAATTTTCGGACATCGAAAAGCAGGTGACCAGGGGCCACGCCTACTTTGCGGAGCGCACCATCCGCACCATCAAGGAGGCCATGTTGCGTCGCATAGCAGCCGGAGCGGGCCGGCGGGGAGTGGCACCTCATGCTGCCCGACATCTTGAGCCAAATCAACGGAAGGAAGCACGGGACCTCGCCTACTCCGACCCCGAAATGGCCGAGATAGCTTTGCGTAACATTGTCGGCCGCGCTGACGTACATCACTAAGTTGGAGGCCGGTACCGGCAGTCAAAGGAGTAGCGTCTCCCGGTGTAGGTGCGCACGATGTTCCAGGCGAAGGCGCTCAGGGTCATGGGCGGGCTCTAGCAGCACCTTGCCCAGGGTGGCCAGTCGTCGGCCCCGCCGTCGAGGAACTCGTGCTTCAGCAGCAGGGCCGAGGCCGTCGTGTCCGCCTCGACCTCCGTCGAGTTGCCGGCCTCCAGGGTGGCGTCCAGGATCTGGAGGCCAGACCAGACGGCAGGAACTGCGCCCCGAAGTGCAGCTTCGCGATCTTGTTCGGGGGCACGGTGAAGTCTCCAGGCGCCCTGGTCCCCCGCGACAGGGGGTCGTAGACGTTGTCGGCCTCGGACATGTACACCACGAAGTTGGAGGCCAATGCGATACCGGCAGGCGAAGAGGAGCTCCCGGCCGGGGGTCAGGTTGTAGGTGCGCACGATGTTCCAAAGGTTAGGGTGTAGCCGTCCACGCTCACTGCCATCACGGTGTGGGTGGCCAGGACCACGCTCAGCCGCTGCTGGGGCGAACCGACCAATTTGCCAGGGAGACGTCCGTGGGCCCAGGATCTGCTCCCCGATGGCAGCCACAACCTCGTCGGCCCCGCCAACGTCCGGGAAGCGCACGGCCAAGGAGTTCTGGCCAAGCTTCAAAAGTTTCACATGTCTGGGCTGCTTTGGAAGGCAAGCTGTGGGCTGATGTCCAAGGCTAGTCTCTCCAAAGTCTTCGCGCGCAGACAAAGAGGCAGTGCGGAGCGACGGGCGCGGACACGAAAGACGACGGACAGTCTATGCGAGACGCCTGGGGTTGAGCGGTCACAGGTGTGAAGCAAGGCTGGGAGCTCGATTTCTATAAGAAGCGGCCGTGTCAAGGTTTGGAGACGCTTGCCTTCCAAAGCAGCCCAGACATGTGAAACTTGCGAAACTTGGCCAGAACTCGTCCTGAAACTCGTTGTTACTTGTGTGAAACTCGTGAAACTTGTGAAACTTGAAAGAAAGATAAACACTTACTTTTTTTGTCTTTCAATCTTCACGAGTTTCACGAGCTTCACACAAATAACAATGAGTTTCAGGACGAGTTCTGGCCAAGCTTTGCAAGTTTCACATGTCTGGGCTGCTCTGGAAGGCAAGCGTCTCCAAACCCTTTCAAGTTGCACATGTGTGGGCTGATGTCCAAGGCAAGTCTCTCCAAAGTCTTTGCACGCAGACAAAGAGGCAGTGCGGAGCGACGGGCGCAGACACGAAAGACGACGGACAGTCAATGCGAGACGTCTGGGGTTGAGCGACACAGGTGTGAAGCAAGGCTGGGTGCTCGATTTCTATAAGAAGCGGCCGTGTCAAGGTTTGGAGACGCTTGCCTTCCAAAGTAGCCCAGACATGTGAAACTTGTGAAACTTGGCCAGAACTCGTCCTGAAACTCGTTGTTATTTGTGTGAAACTCGTGAAACTTGTGAAACTTGAAAGAAAAATAAACACTTACTTATTTTTCTTTCAAGCTTCACGAGTGTCACGAGCTTCACACAAATAACAATGAGTTTCAGGACGAGTTCTGGCCAAGCTTTGCAAGTTTCACATGTCTGGGCTGCTTTGGCAGGCAAGCGTCTCCAAACCCTTTCAAGTTGCACATGTGCGGGCTGATGTCCAAGGCAAGTCTCTCCAAAGTCTTCGCGCGCAGACAAAGAGGCAGTGCGGAGCGACGGTCGCGGACACGAAAGACGACGGACAGTGTGTGCGAGACGTCTGGGGTTGAGCGGTCACAGGTGTGAAGCTAGGCTGGGAGCTCGATTTCTATAAGAAGCGGCCGTGTCAAGGTTTGGAGACGCTTGCCTTCCAAAGCAGCCCAGACATGTGAAACTTGTGAAACTTGGCCAGAACTCGTCCTGAAACTCGTTGTTATTTGTGTGAAACTCGTGAAACTTGTGAAACTTGAAAGAAAAATAAACACTTACTTATTTTTCTTTCAAGCTTCACGAGTTTCACGAGTTTCACGCAAATAACAACGAGTTTCAGGACGAGTTCTGGCCAAGCTTCGCAAGTTTCACATGTCTGGGCTGCTTTGCAAGGCAAGCGTCTCCAAACCCTTTCAAGTTGCACATGTGTGGGGCGATGTCCAAGGCAAGTGTCTCCAAAGTCTTCACGCGCAGACAAAGAGGCAGTGCGGAGCAACGGCGCGGACACGAAAGACGACGGACAGTCTATGCGAGACGTCTGGGGTTGAGCGGTCACAGGTGTGAAGCTAGGCTGGGAGCTCGATTTCTATAAGAAGCGGCCGTGTCAAGGTTTGGTGACGCTTAGTGTTATGTGAAAAAAAGGCTAAACACCCAAAGAATTCTTAAGGTTTTGCTGCAAAACCATCAAAAACCAATGGAATTCTTAGTTTTTGACTTAGGGATCTATCTGAAAAACCTGTCAGTGTTAACACTTGTTTTTTTGAATGCTTTCCTGGTTTTCAAGAAATAAAGTAGAGGACGATTGGCCCGAAAGCTTTGTTCCCATCCAGCCGCGGCGACACCTTTTTACATCGACGCACGATGGCTCTGCGCAACTTGGCTCTGTGAAACGTGGCTCTGCGCAAGCTACTTTTCGCGAGTGACTTTGTGTATCTGGCTCTGCGCAAGTTGGCTCAAGTCTGCTCAGCGCAATGTGCTTTGCGCAAGTTGCGCTGCACGATTTCTCGCACAAGTGGTCTGCGCAAGCTGCAGTGTTCAAGGCTGTTGCGCGAAAGTTGCTCTCTGCAAGCTGCTGCGCGCAAATGGCTGGGCATCTGTCTTCAAACTGTTCTGCGCACTTTGCTCTGTGCAAGTTTCTCTCCGCAAGATGCTCAGCGCTTGTATCTGTGCACAAGATGCTCAGCCTGCGCTGTGCACACACATGCTACGCGTGTACTTAAAAGTTACAAAATTCCGCTGCGGAGGCGCTCCGCGTGCTAAAAGTTGCGATTTTCCAGCCGTTTGTATCTGAATGTTGCGACTTTCCAGCCGGAGCTGCGGGAGCACGCTCCGCGTACCTTGTCTGTACTTAAAAAGCTGCCATTTTCCAGCCGGAGCTGCAGCAGCCTCCGCGTACTACGTCTGTACTTAAAAGCTGCGATGTTCCAGCCGGAGCTGCGGGAGCACGCTCCGCGTACTACGTTTGTACTTAAAAGCTGCGATTTTCGAGCCGGGGCTGCCACCCTCAAGGACGGCTCTGCCCACCAAACAAACAGAAACAAGCCAACAGCAACGGGCTCCCTCCCGAGTCTGACACAAAAAACGCTCTGTCGTGAAAGCGTATGGCCCACGATAGACGGCCACAGTTTCTGCAAAGCAGGCTCGTGCAACTTAGCTCTGTGCGAGATACCTCTGCGCAACTTTGCGCTGTGAAAGTTGCCTCTACGCAAGCTACTTTTCGCGAGTGGCTCTGCGCAACTGGCTCTGCGCAAGTTGGCTCTGCGCGAGTCTGCTCAGCGCAATGTGCTTTGTGCGAGCTGCGCTGCACGGCGGCCACAGTTTCTGCAAAGCAGGCTCGTGCAACTTAGCTCTGTGCAAGATGGCTCTGCGCAGCTTGGCTCTGTGAAAGCTGGCTCTACACAAGCTACTTTTCTCTGTGCAAGTTGGCTCCGCGCGAGTCGGCTCTGCGCGCTTTCTCACGAAAGTGGTCTGCGGAAGCTGTGCTGTCCAAGGCCGCTGCGCGCGAGTTGCTCTCTGCACGCTGCTGCGCGCAAGTGGCTCGACATCTGTCTTCAAGCTGTTCTGCGCACGTTACTCTGTGCAAGTTTCTCTCCGCAAGACGCTCGGCGCTCGGGTCTGTGCGCAAGATGCTCAGCCTGAGCTGAGCTGTGGAGGTGCTCCGCGCGCTGCGCATCTGTGCTTAAAAGTTGCGATTTTCCAGCCGGCTGCCAGGAGTACACTCCGCATACTACGGCTGCTTTGCTTGAGCTGGAGTTGCCGCGGACCAGGGGCGGATCGAACCCGCAACCGCGGGATTTCGAAAGCAGGCGCGCAAACCACGAGATAACTTCCAAAGGCCGTTTCGCGAGCAAGAAATTCGCGCGGCGCCACAGCGAGAGCGCTTCGACACGCACGATCTCCGCAGAGGGTCGCGCGGGCATGTTAAAAATCGTAAAAAGTCCTCAGTTTTTGAACCTCGACCACGCGAATCTCCGCAGAGGGTTGCGCGCGCACCGCAGAAATCGTAAAAAGTCCTCAGTTTTTGAACCGACCACGCGAATCTCCGCAGAGGGTCGCGCGGGCATCCTAAAAATCGTAACAAGCCCCCAGTTTTTGAACCAATCTCCGCAGAGGGTCGCGCGCACACCGCAGAAATCGTACAAAGTCCTCAGTATTTGAACCTCGACCACGCGGATCTCCGCAGAGGGTCGCGCGCGCACCGCAGAAATCATAAAAAGTCCTCAGTTTTTTGACCTCGACCATGCGAATCTCCGCAGAGGGTTGCAATCCCGAGCGATGTTCAAACTACCACCCCGGCGCCTTAGAAACCTAAACTAACTTACATAGCTGCTTACGCCGAAGCTCTACGCAAGCTCTACCTAACCTTGGCTCTGTGCCACTTGGCTCTGTGCCACTTTGCCACTTGGCTCTGTGCCACTTGGCTCTGTGCAACTTGGCTCTGTGTAACTTGGCTCTGTGCCACTTGGCTCTGTGCAACTTGGCTCTGTG
This sequence comes from Effrenium voratum, assembly GCA_963377175.1. Taxonomy (NCBI): domain Eukaryota; class Dinophyceae; order Suessiales; family Symbiodiniaceae; genus Effrenium; species Effrenium voratum. The sequence continues at coordinate 390,081 of CAUJNA010003690.1, read as the reverse complement.
CAACTTGGCTCTCTATGTAACTTGGCTCTATGTAACTTGGCTCTATGTAACTTGGCTCTATGTAACTTGGCTCTATGTAACTTGGCTCTATGTAACTTGGCTCTATGTAACTTGGCTCTATGTAACTTGGCTCTATGTAACTTGGCTCTATGTAACTTGGCTCTATGTAACTTGGCTCTGTGCAACTTGGCTCTGTGTAACTTGGCTCTGTGTAACTTTTCCAAGGGCTGCGCACGGAAGAACCCTTCGCAATGCTTCCGGGAAAACATAGTTTGTTTTTGCATTTCTGTTGAAACCATCAAACTACACTGATGTTTCTTGACTTTTCAATGGTTGACTATGTTGTTTTTAATTCGACAACCATAAAAAACAGGCGTTTTTCACTTTTTCATTGTCTGTTGATGGTCCCCAACGACTTTTTGAAAGAAAAAAGGTGGGTCATGCAGGGGGGTCACCATATATATGTCTGTGTGCATGTGCGTGTGCGTGTGTATTGTTTGTGATGTAATGTAATGCAATGCAATGCGGTTTGACGTGTGATGTCATGTAATGTATGTAGTTATATAATGCATGTTTGTATGTTATGTGTGTCAGACGAGGCCAAGACCGGTCAAATTCGAAACGCGTTTTAAGGGCCCTTATGACGCGCTTCGTTTTTGAGCTCCATCGGCCTCTCCACAGATGTATGCAATGTATGCATGCGTGCATGTATGTCTGTATTTGTGAACGCATGTGTTGTGTATGTGTGTGTGCGCGGTATGTATGTAATGCATGTGATGTGTGTAATGTATGTATGTGTGCATGTATGCATGCATGAAACGTAATGTAATGTACTGGACTGTAATTGAATGTGATGTAATGTGTTGTAAATTAATGGTGTAATTCATGTATGTACAGTACGTATTTATGTAAGTATGTAAAATGGATATCTATGTGTGGCATGTTTGTAATGTATGTATGTATGTACGTACGTATGTATGTATGCAATGTATCTATGTGTGTGTGTGTGTGTATGTATGCCTGTATGTGTTTATGTATGTGTGTATCACATGTTTAGAATGTATGTATGCATGTGTGTATGTATGTTTGCCTGTGTATGATGTAAGTATGTGTGTTCGAATGTAAGCATGTATATGTGCGTGTATGCATGTATGTGTATGTATGTGTGTATGTATGTATGCATGTATGTATGTATGCATGTATGTAGGTGTGTATGTGTGTATGTAATGTATGTATGTATGTATGTATGTACGTGTGTTAGTATGTATGCGTGTATGTAATGTAATGTAATGTAATGTATGTATGTATGTAACGTCTGTATGTATGTACGTACGTATGTATTGTATGTACGCATGTAATGTAATATAATGTAATGTAAGTATGTGTATGTATGTATGTACGTATGTAATAATGTAATGTATGAATGTATGTAATGTAATGTAATGTAATGCAATGTAATGTAATGTAATGTATGTAATGTATGCATGCATGTATGTATGTATGTACGTATGTATGTACTGTATGTAATGTATGTATGAATGTATGTATGTATGTATGTATGTGTGTATGTATGTATGTATGTATGTATGTCTATATGTAGGTATGTATTCATGAATCATACGTGCGCATGTGTGCACTGCATGTATGCATGTATAGATAAATGTGCATTGTGTGTGATCAATGTAATGTATGTAATGCTTGTAGTGTATGTTATGTATCTGTTTGTGTAATGTATGTCTGTATGTATGTATGCATGTGTGTATGTATGTATGTATGTATGTATGTATGTATGGTAAGGTAAGGTAAGGTAAGGTAAGGTAAGGTAAGGTAAGGTAAGGTAAGGTAAGGTAAGGTAAGGTAAGGTAATGTCTGTGTGTGTATGTAATGTAACGCAATGTAATGTAATGTAACGTAACGTAATGTAATGTATGTGTGTGCAGTTTATGTATGTATGTATGTAATGTAGTGTAGTGTAGTGTAATGTAATGCAATGTATGTGAGGAACGCATGTCATGTGAGGTAGTGTAGTCTTAAGTACTGCAGTGAGCGTATGTTTGTAAGTATGTGCTGTGCTGTAATGTGCATACATAAAAATGTTATATATATATATATATATCATATGCATATGTTACACGAATGCATGCACAGATATGCGAACACATGTTCATGAACTAGTGTTTCCTGTGGCCAGTACGCATCAGAAGCGCTAAGGTTTGCGCAGGAAATTGGGAATTTGTTTTTCTTGGCTAAGCTAAACGCAGCAAAGGCAATAAACTGGACTTTCATATCAAGCATATTCTATGTATTTTGCAACCCTAAGGCCCTAGCCCAAACTCATGTTCGCAGGTTCAGCCTCAACCCGTCTTAATCACTCCTTCTGGCATAACACCCACTAAGTCACGACCGGCAGATACATCGGTGCATAGAATATAGGGTTTTACGGAAGTGAAGCAAACAACCGGTATGAAATCGTCACGAAATTGAGAGTTATCCCCTTTGCCAAATTCTTCAATGAACTTGCCGAATACTTTGAAGCCTTTCCAGTGATCAAAGACATGATCAGTTTGATTGCAAAGAACAAGCTCAAAGGAGCCAAAATTCTCGAATTAGTATATCGTCTCAGACCAAGACAGGGTTTCCGAGAATCAAGAAACGGGCAGAGAAAATCCATCATTGCCACAAGTATGTGTCTGATTTAAACATCGAATGTTCATGCGTTGTAGGGTGTTATGGAATCAGGCTATTGCGTGGATAATTCATGGGAAAATCCTTGATCCATATGACGAATTCTTCATGGTCGAAACGGGTCATAAACAAACCCCTTTTACAATTCGACTTGAGTCCATCCCATTGTATATACTATTTTCTGTCTTCTTTGGCGGAGAAAATATTTGCCACTGGCAATGCCATGAGGGTCTTGAAACAATCTCAGCAGCTTGAAAAGCAACAGGAAGAATCGATTGAAAAGATACTTATCGACACAAGGGACGCACCAATCTTCCACGCCCTAGAAATTGAATGTATGCTGAACAAAATTCAAGGTATTGTATCTAACAAGCTGTGGCTTCAAGTTGTGAAAGATTGGCACTTGATCCAACAATTGAATTTCTTGAAGAATTTCTATCTTTGTCCAAGGGGGAATGCATGTGTGCATATATGCATGTATGTGTTGCGATACTGGCGCAAGCCAACAACGACCCATATAACACAATCCCCTACTAGAACAAAGTCAACGGACATGTGTAACAAAATCCTTTGCTAGGACAAAGCCCCGGAATATATGAGTTTCCAAAATTTGCTCACCAATTGCAATACGGTCCGTCAGTGTGTTAAGATATTTCATGAAGCAAGAAATCGGACCCTCGAATGAGCCAGAAACTATTAATTTGAGACCCTCGAACGCTCCAAAAATCAAAAATACTCTATCCCAACAAGAAAAGTATGTTGTCTTCCCGCAGTCTTCCCGCAGTCTTTCCGCTACCCGCGCCCAGTCCAGATGTAATTCGGGCCGGGAAAATGCATCTGGACTTTAGCGTTCCCCCCGTAGTCTTCCCGCTACCCGCGCCGAGCCCAGACGCATATTTCCCGGGCTCGGGAAAACGCATCTAGCTCCCAAACGGCCTGCGAAGTGATGGCAAACGCGTCGTAAGGGACCTTGACAAGGGAAGTGTGTGTTTTGAAGAGCTTTCGGACACGGCGGCCAGTTCAGACTTGGTTCAGACCTGGTCAGACCCGGTTCAGACCTGTAGTCTTCCCGCAGTCTTTCCGCTACCCGCGCCCAGTCCAGATGTAATTCGGGCCGGGAAAATGCATCTGGACTTTAGCGTTCCCCCCGTAGTCTTCCCGCTACCCGCGCCGAGCCCAGACGCATATTTCCCGGGCTCGGGAAAACGCATCTAGCTCCCAAACGGCCTGCGAAGTGATGGCAAACGCGTCGTAAGGGACCTTGACAGGGGAAGTGTGTGTTTTGAAGAGCTTTCGGACACGGCGGCCAGTTCAGACTTGGTTCAGACCTGGTCAGACCCGGTTCAGACCTGTAGTCTTCCCGCAGTCTTTCCGCTACCCGCGCCCGGTCCAAATGCATTCTCCCGGCCCGGGAAAATGCATCTGGACTTCCGTGGTCCACCCGTAGCCTTCCCGCACGAACGGGCCCCAAATAAGCGGTGACCAAAATTAAATAAAAGGACAAATTGTCATAATATAGGGCTGCGAAAACCCGAATAAGAAATCCGGTCGAGACTCTGGATTGCCACCACCATTTCTTATTCCCCATCAAACATTTAAGAAAATTCCAGACCCTGGTCAAAACACGCGGATTTCTTAACATACCGATCGACCGTAGTGTTGATTTGTTCCCCAAATAGTGTTTACACTAAGGGGTTCTTACGGTAAGAGTTAAGGCCGGTTTAGATCGAGGTTCGCGCTCAAATTGCTGGCCCTGTGCGTGAAAAGTTGTCTTCCATGCGACAGTCTCGCGCGAAATGGAGGTGCGGGCCGGTGCGTGCGTCTCGCTGTGGTGCCGTTCGCATGTTTGTTTTTTGCTGGCAGGGGCAACAGTTGGGAGGTTCGCGCTAGAAGCCTCGTGCCAAACGCGTTTTTTTGAAGAAAAATGCATTTTTTCCTGGCAGGGACGTGGGAACGCGCTGGTGCGTGTGAGGTTCGCGCTATGTTTTTTCAGGAAGCCTCGTACCAAACGCGTTTTTTTGAGACCAAAGTGCGTTTTTTGATGGCAGGGACGTGGGTTCGCGCTGGTGCGTGTGAGGTTCGCGCTATGTTTTTGCAGGAAGCCTCGTACCAAACGCGTTTTTTGACACCAAAGTGCGTTTTTTGATGGCAGGGCTGCCACGCGGTGATATCTTCTTGTCGGGTCAGGCTACCTTGCTTGGACAATCGGAGCTCTGCGTGCGACAGCTTCGCATGAAACAGGCCTTTCTTCAAAACTGCGCTCTCGCTGTGGCGCCGCGCCGATCTTCGGATTTGTGTGTTGCCGCAGAATTCCATGGCCAGCGCAGCACTCTGTGAGACTGCCGTACATTTTTCGTGGTGGGAGAAGTATGTTTTGCGCTGATGCAAATGATGCGTGGCAGGCGCAGCATTTTCGTAAACAGGGTCTGTGAATTTCGTGGCAGGCGCAGCGTTTCACTCTTGCAAGCGTTGCAAGACGAAAGTGAACCCTTTGCGGAGATCGTGCGTGTCGAAGCGCTCTCGCTGTGGAGCCGTGCGAATTTGTCTTGAGCTCGGCGAACTCTCTGCGGAGATTGTGCGTGTCGAAGGGCTCTCGCTGTGGCGCCGTGCGAATGTGTCTTGAGCTTTGCGAACCCTCTGCGGAGATTGTCCGTGTCGAAGCGCTCTCGCTGTGGCACCGTGCGAACTTGTCTTACTTGTGGTGAACCCTTTGCGTAGATCCTGCGTGTCGAAACGCTCTCGCTGTGGCGCCGTGCGAATGTGTCTTGCTCTCGGCGAAGCCTCTGTGGAGATCCTGCGTGTCGAAGCGCTCTCGCTGTGGCGCCGTGCGAATGCGTCTCGCTCTCGGCGAACCCTCTGCGGAGATCCTGCGCGTCGAGCGCTCTCGCTGTGGCGCCGTTGTTTCGAAGCGGTGTTTGGAAGTTGTCTCGTGGTTTGCGCCTCTGCTTTCACGATCGCGCGCTGTCTCGGGTTCCACCTGCTTGGTCCGCGGCAGCTCCGGCTTGAAAACCGCAACTATTAGTTACGAAAGTAGTACGCGAAGAGCATTCCCAGGGCTCCGGCTGCAATATCGCAACTTCTCAGCGCGCAAGTAGTACGCAAAGTGCGCTTCTGCAGTTCCGGCACGAAATTTGCAAGTTTCAAGTACAAAAAGTAGTATGCGAAGCGCGCTCCCGCAGCTCCGGCCCAAAAATCGCGTGCTTTAAGTACAAAAGTAATTAGTGCGCGAAGAGCACTCCCAGAGCTCCGGCTGCAAAATCGCAAGTTTTAAGCACAAAAGTAGTGCTCAAAGTGCCTTCCCGCAGCTCCGGCTCTGGCTTGAAAATCGCAACGTTTATTTACGAAAGTAGTACGCGAAGAGCATTCGCAGAGCTCTGGCAGCAACTTCTAAGCGCAAAAGTAGTACGCGAAGTGCGCCTCCCCATCTCCAGCTCGAAAATCGCAACTTGCAAGCGCAAAAGTAGTATGCCAAGTACACTTCTGCAACTAAAACCGCCTGCCTTCTTGCGCAGCCAAACTGCGCACAGATATGGACAAGAGAGGTTGACAAGACAAAGGGACATAAAAGGTTGGGCGAGAGAGATTGCGCAGCGGCATGCGCGAGAGGGACCATCACGCACAGCATCATGCGTAGCATCATGCGCGGCGTCGCGCGCAACATCACGCGCAGCAGCGTCAAAACACAGCGTCGCGCGCAAGAGAAGTTGACAGGATAGATTTTTTGAAGCGCGATGCCAAGCTTGCTCATCAGAACTTGCAGACGCTACGAAGGGACATTGATGTGTAAATTTACGCTTGTTTCTCATCTGCAGTGGGAGAGGTGTCAGGGTTTACTTAACGTCTTTCGACGCTTCCGGGCCACCCGTCGTCAAATTGAACCCAATACTATTTGGGGTCTCTTGCCGGGATATTTTTTGTACATTTACTCAGGCATATACGTACACCGCTTTCTACACACATTCCATTTTGGTAAAACTGCTATAAAACAATCCCGTATCCAAAACTTTTGGATATACTTTTTGTTGACCCAAAACATGTGCCACATAACCTTCCTGTGCACGAAACAAACTCTGGCGGGATATGCTCTTTGTACAACGATTTCGTTGCTCGGGCATCCCTATTTGACATCTATATTTGTCCCATTCTCTGCCGATAAGAAATTGAGGGTGGGGGGTCTGCCATGTTATGGGCTTCTCTGTTTGTACCACTATTTCTTCTTCAGTAGTTCGGTTGTTTGCATTGGGCTTTTCTCCTCCACTTAGAACTGATAGTGTCCTTGAAATATGGTTCAGTTTGCAAAAGCAATAAATAGAATGGGCTGTTAGTTTGCTACGCGTCCCCAGGCACACATGTTCATCATGTTTACACATGCTTTACTCAAAAATGAGAATATATATCAAACATAAACTAGTAATAAAAGAATAAGAAAGACCAGGGGCGCCAAAGACAGACAAAGGGCGCCAAAGACTAGGAGGCCCCAAGAAAGAAGAAAATCCTGCGTTTTAGTTTCCCTACTGAGGGAACAACTGCAACCACCACCACCACCACCACCACCACCACCATCACAACCACCAACCACAACCACCACAACCACCACAGCCACCACAACAACGACAACCGCCACAACAACCACAACAACCACAACAGCCACAACAAACACAACACCACTACCCCCAACCCCCTATCAAGGGGGCTTAGGTTCCACAAAAGTAGGAGCTCAACTTGAAAGAAGCTATCTACACCAACCCCCTTATGAGGGGGCTAAGCTTCAACCACAGCAGGAGCTCAACTTGAAACAAGCCATCTACCCCCAACCCCCTATCAAGGGGGCTCAGCTTGGGTAGATTGACTGTGCAGAAAGCTTTATAAGAAGCTTTACAGTGAGTCATCACAAGCCTTGTAAGGAGTTTTGTAAGCAGCTTTATAAGGGGCTTGATAAAGGAAATTGAAAGGAGCTTTACAAGAATTTTAAGGAGCCTTATAAAGTCCAGATACCCAATGCCGTAGGCGCCGTGTCCAGCCGACCCTGAACGCTTGCGTCCCCCCCTTGTTCACCAGCTGGACCACCCGTTCAAGCGCCACCGCCAACAAGGTTGGATCCGGGAGTGTAGCTCCAATCTCCTGCGCCCGCAAGTAATACCTTCGCGCTCCGCATAGCTCCTCATGTTGCCAAGGTCGGTGGGCTTCCCGGCTGGTAGGTGACCAGGAGTCTATATAGCACCCTCGACGGTGATCTTGAACCTCTCCAACAGCGTTGATAGAGCTGCTTTGCTTGCCCCATGGTCCAGTCCACCAGCGGCCGATTGCCACCAATCATCACCTTTTACCCTCAATCTCCTTCCTCAATCTCCATCTCCCTGGGCGGCTCGCCTTCCGGAAGCCTCGTCCCTCCTGGTGTCATTCTTGCACTTCTCATCGGCGATCTTGGTGGAGACCTCGACCTGGGTCTCGGTGTTCTCTCTGTCCTTGGAGGTGGCGGCGGCGGTGGAGGTGGCACCACCATCATGTGGGAGAGCTCCATCGGCGCTGTAAATACCTCTGCTTGCTCAGCCTCTCCGCTTCCTTCTGATCATGCATGCCCTTCCAGTACCCCGCCTCTCCTTGCCACCCGATGAGCTCATCGTCATCCCGCCGAACCCTCTCCGGGACCCAGACCTTGTGCTCGCCGTTCCATATCCAGCCCAGGTTCAAAGGAGCCAGATTCCTTCTACGCACTTGTCGCTGTCTGTACCCTCCCGGCAGGCAGAACACCTCTGTTCCCTGTCCTCCTACATGCAGCTTCCCACAGTCGCTGGTCACGAAGCTCCGGATCTTCCATATCTTCAGGTTGTTCCTCCTGTGGTTCTTGCCATTCATGTATTTGATCTTGTTCTCCGCCTGGCCGTAGAGCTCGCGGGTCCTGCCTCCAAGCTTCGCCTTCTGTCCTGCCCGGACCACGTAGTTCTCCTTCTCTTCCGACAGGTCTTTCCCGCATAGCACCAGGTCTTCCGACAGGTCTTTCCCGCATAGCACCAGGTCTTCTCGCCTTTCCCTTTCCGGCCTCATCCCCATCACCGGGTCGTCGGCCTTCACGTCGTTGAAGCCCTTCTCCATTCCCATGTAGTCGAGCTCCTTCATCACATTCTCGCCCATCACCCGGACGTCGCATTTCATCTTGTCAACCTTGGCCTCCACCATTGGCCATCTCTGCCTCTCTTCCAGCCCTTTCCAGGTCTGCGGTGAGGTCCTTCTTCATCTCACTCCAGCACTCTTCACCGATCGTCCGGCTTGACTCCGTCTCGGGGTGCATACCAATCTGCTGATCTCGCCCTTCGAGTCGCCACCGCCAGGCTCTTCGTGAAGAGCTTCTCCAAGCTTCTGATCTGTTCCCGGCACCGGTGGCAAAGTTCGGCCGGCTCGCCCTAAGCACCGCTTCTTCTCGTGCTTTTTGGCTCCAGAAAGGGTTTACCGCAACCCCCATCTGAATTTCTCTTCCTCGTTCTTCCGCGCGGCCCGGTTCCTCCTCCTGTTCATGAACATCACCACCACCCTCCGCCACCATGATGCCCATGCCAGCGTCCGCGCTTCTTGTTCTTCTCCTTCTCATGCCCGCGTCCATTGTTCGCGCGACGAGGTCAAGCTAGTTTGGGCTCATAACCCTCAGCACTTCCGGGGCAGCAGGCTTGTTTTCCACCTGCTTGATTGTCAAAAAAGGGGCTCCGGAAATGAATCCATCGGGCTCGGAAACCAGCCATTTTCGGGGTTGCCCTTTTTGGAGACAAACCCAAATACACCAAGGAGTATCCCCAACAACTCAGGAAGCTCCCCGGCACTTCTGATTGAAACCTGCAGATGGTTCGTTCTTGGGATATAACACCCGAAGCCCTTAGCAGCCTAAACCTACACCACAAAATCACAAGCAACCCTAAACTCAACTTAAACCTGAACCCTAAAGCAAAACTACCAAAGAAAACAACCAAAGACCCCCTAAACCCCCCCAAACAGCTAAGCCTAAACCCTCAAACACAAAACACAAGACCTCAAACCTAAGATCGACGCTAAAACAACCCCCAGCATCGTAACTCCTAAACCTAAACCCTGAATTTTCTGAATCTAAGCCTCAAACCTGACTTCAACCCAGCCCCAGCCCCTAACAAGACAGCAGCAAAAGCTATGGAAATTGCACGTTCTTTCTACCAAATAGACACGTGGGAACCGATACAAAATTAAAAGGGGAAATCCTGAACAAAGTCTGGATCACCTGAAAAGACGCTTTTGGGGTTCAAGCTCTAAGTTTCAGCCGTGTTCACAAGCGGACTAACCCCAGTTTCCCCAGCTACAACCATAGAATCATAGTTACAACCTAGGGTTGAATATTTGCGGATTGGTCTAAGGAGGACTTCCTTAGCCTCTGAGTTGCTTTTGATTTCAAGAGCCAGGGACAGGAGATGCGGCAAAACAGGTGGCTTCTAAAGGGCATCCACCCAAGTTCGTTTTGGTTTCCCTTCGATGCTCCAAACAGCACACCGGTTGAGGTTAAGCTCGACATGTGCAACGGACTACGTGTGTACGGAGATCTTCTCAGACTCCGAGCAGCTCGGCCACGGAATCCGAGTCCCCTGCGAAGTGGCTTGGAAAAGGGCATGTGCAAGGCCGAATAAAGGGGTTTATAAGAAAGACTCGCCTTGTTGGACAACAGGGTTGATTCTTTTTTCGGAAACCAGACTGTGCCAGAATTTCACCGAGTTGCTTTCCCTTCGTTGTCCCCTACAACACAACATTGCCTCCCTACAAGCCGGCTCCTCGAGAGGCAGCTGACTCGACCACCTGCAATTTCATGTCCTTCTCTGCAGACCTCGGAAGAAGGGGGCGAGGTGCGAAGCGGAAATGGCCAGAGTTTTCGGGAGAGAACTGGATCTTTCTCCATCGGATGGATGCCACAGAGGTAAAGCCTCGCTTTTCCGCCTAACAACTAGTAGCGGCTGACTTATGTGTCCTCTTGCAATTCCATGCAAGAGCTTCTCCTTGAAATCATCTGCCGCCCCCCGCTCAGCCCACTCAGTCTTCTCCTGACCACAAAGGCATTGCCTTTCACAAGGTTTTTTCAGGGGCCTTCGCGACTGTCTCTTACTTCAATCAGGATCAAGCTTGTGCCGAAGGCTGCCAGAACGCATTTTCAAAAACATCTGACAGTGAAAATCCGAATGCCCCCCAACTATCCCTATCGATCATTACCTCAGCTCTAGAAACCAACAAAATAGAACTGGGGTCCTATCTTATTCTTCCATGCTAATGTATTCAAGGCGTGCGCGTGCTTGAAACACTCTAATTTCTTCAAGGTATAGACTTGCTCCACATACTGCTTGCGCAACAACGGCAAACCCCAATACTCACTTAGAGCATCAACAACCAACAGAATTTGTTTCCAGTGCTGCGATTTCCAAAAAAGAGCGTAGAAAGGACTGACTAAGCAAGGCAAGTGGAGAAAACAGCGTTAGCCAAACTTGCTACTACAAATGGCTGGACGAAGTTTTTGAGAGTCTGTGCAAAATAGCCGTGGGCGACAGGTGGAATGAACAAGGCGCGATCCTCCCCTGTCCCAAGAAAAAGGCCCATCCCTTCGCACTCAGGGCGCCCATGCGACCTATGTGCCCTGAGGCTCCCAGCAGGTTTGATGCTGTCAGCTGCAGCTGCTCGCACCACATTTTTCTCTACCAGGTATTGAAATGAAATGCAACGCTATGTAATTGGTGGAAAGTTGTAGTGAGCAATGCCATTGTATGTATTTTTGAGCCACGTGCGTGCTCCAGGGAATTTATTCCTCCGAATTTTGAGCTGAGCGGCAAGTGCATGGCAGGTCAAGCAATATGAAACGTTTCTCAAAGAACGGCGATGGTCAGTGCCGAGATACGGTATCGTTTTCTCATGTGGTCCTTTCAGGACTATCCAAATGCGAGTTGCAAACGCACAACTTACATTTTTATTGAATGTGCTGACCGCGTTCCAGCGGCGTGCGACTTCTGAGCCAGTTGAGCCATGGGGCATTTGTGTGTGTGTGTGTCGAGATGTGTGCCTGCAACAGCATCCTGGCTTCAGGATTTCATGTGCGAGCCCTTGTCAACGCCATCTAGCCAATAAATCAGTACATACATACATATATATATATATATATCATATCAAATGTACCAACAGCAACACACATACTATTATCGATATCTCTTTTTTTTTTCTTAAAAAAACCAATAAAAACATGTTTTTTCATTACGTGTTTCTTTTTGTTGTTTTAATCAAGCAATTATATAACATATTTTTTCAATTATAATAATAAATCAAAACAACAAACAACACATAATACATATTCCCATCCCAAAAATACAATCATTATACCACCGACAAATGCCCACTCGTAGTATTGTCGATTGCTCATATATGGATGAACAATGATGAACATTAACCTTACACACATACTATGATTCAATCCATACATGAACTGCTGAAAACGCAATATCAGCCATTCAGCAGAATTCGTTTTTACTTCTTGGGCTTAAATAAATCATCTTCGTCGCTGTCGTCGCCGAAGAGCGATGCCCTCGCATGCGTTGGCCGATGCGCAAATCAACTCATGGTCACGCGCGTCCAAAACATGTGCCTTGTTCATGGTAGGCCCCCCTCCACCCATTCAACCATTCTTGCAAACAGGTGGACAGGCAAGTTTTTTCTGCACAAACAAACGCATCTTTTGGTCTCGCGCGAGAGTTGCACCGCCTTTGGTCTTGGACAGCAGGGTATGTTCCACTGGGACCTGAGGAACGCTCTGAATGCTGGCTGACAAGTTTTCAGCATGTGGTCAGAGACCAGCGTGTGAACGCAAGCCCTTCCAGTCCTCAATCAGTCTGCCCAAGCCACGCTGCACCGACACCGTCCCTCCCGGCGCTTTCCTCGATCAGAGAGCAGGTTGCCATGGGATCTTGGATGTTGATGTAGTCATTGGGCAGCGCTTGCCAAGCAAACCCGCAGCAAGTAACTTGGAGCTGGCGGGTTCTTTTGGTAATCCACTGTCCATTTCATCCTGCCAGCTCCTTTTCACAGCGTGTGCACCGGCATTGGAAGCCCCAGTTGCCAAGTAGATACTCCTGGCGATCTTGTGGTGCGCGGGCCAGGAAAGCCGTGTCCCAGCCCCCATAGGAGAGCAGGATCTCCTCCTGGCACGTGTGTCTCCCCGTCAAGCCACTCGCTCAGTTGGATCCAAACATTCCAAACATCCCCCAACGCAAAGGCCTAGGATCTTCGGTAAGGGCAGGCCGTCTTTGCGGATCCCTTCAAACCAAACGCCCAGCACCTTCCAGAGAAGTTCAACCGCTTGACTCCGTCAGCACATGCCCTCAGGTTCTGACGGTGGGCAGAACGCAAAGGCTTTCGCTTTATTGGATTTGTCTCGAAATTGAGCGGCTTTGGAATGTGCCGCAAAGCGAACCAAGTTGAAAGGAGACACACCTGGCGTTTGACTTGAGATGCCAGAGACGGAATGGAATTCCAGCTGCGATCCCCTCCCCCAATCGATCTTTGCAGGTTGTGCCGCTTGTCTCGCCTGAACCTCGATGCGACGAACAGCCTCCAACCGCCCGAGCCCAACTTCCAGCTGCATCCGTACCTCACTCGTCCAAAGGTGGGAGAAAAAAATGCGATCACCTTTTGTTGGGGGCCCAAAACAGGCCCAACAAAACCAGCAAAGAGCACTAAACATGGAGCAAAACGGGCCAAACACGGCCGGCCTCTCTAAAGAGGGGAAACTGAAAGGCCCCTTGCGTAAAAATGCACCAAAGCTGAAACCAACAGATTGAAACGTCAGAGCAGGAACTAAGGCACGTTGGGCTCGCAGGAGTGGTTCACCCGACTGATGGTCCCAAAGAGGGCGGTGACCTGGCACCTGTCGCCTGCAAAGAGGGGAGGTTGGTAGGCAGTAAGATGGACGTGAACTGGATTCTGTTCTTTTTCTGTGCGTGCCGTTTTTTGGGTTGTTCTTGAGGGAAACCAGAGGAACACCACCTGCTTCAAAACTCTTTGAGACGCACCTATTCGGAGTTTGCAGTTGGTGACAGTAGATGGCACCTATTTCTCTCATCTACCATCTACTGTCCCCCAGTTTCATGTCGCTGGGGGGTTGGGTTGATGTTTCAGGTGTGCCTTTTGCAGGTATCAGCTTGCCTTTTTAGTGTTCTTCAATTGGTCTTGAGGGTTTGTTTGTGAGCGACCTTCCATTTCCCTCGGGGAGGGGTCCCTTGCCTCCCTTGCCCAAAGTAAGAACATCTAAGAACTAACACAGGTTAGCTCAAAAAGTAGACCCGGACTGGAGAACATAAGTCAAAGGGCCCTCCATATGGTAGAAAGACCGAAGCGTAGACCGCCAACAAATCAACACCTGACAGGGGGATGCTCTGTCTGAGAAGGACCCCCCATTTAGCTCAACTTCACCACTTATCACTGCGTTTGTCAATCCTCGGTTCATTTGGTGGCCCATTTACGGGAGCTTTGCTTCTGGGGTGATGCACCCCTATTAATCCACCAGCCTTTGAAGCGGAAGCAGTTGGACATGAGGACGGCCTGAGACAAGGGCAACTCCTTTGTTCAAGAGTAACGCTCTCATGGCCCAAGTTGAAGCAAACAACTTGACTTTTGCAGTTACCCCAGATAGAAAGAACCAAAACACCTAAACAACTTACCAAGAACGGTGATCTCACCCTCCTATCCACAAACATGGAGCCGCACCGGGGGGGGGGCCCTGGTCCTGTAAACGGGATCCTCTAGGAGTGTAATTTCACTCCCTGTCCCCTCAAATCATGAGTAAAACATGCTTTAAAGTTTCCCCAAACACCATTCGACATATCCGCCGACAACAGACGGCGTGTTGGACACAAAAAATGCTCCTTACCTCTTTACCTGTTACCCCTCCCCTAACCCCTCCCCAGGGGCACCATTTCAGGGGGGGGGGGGTCCACGTACCACGCGGTGATTCGAAGACGCTTCACTAAATCTTTGCGCAACTCAGTTTGTCAAAAACATTGGGGTGTTCGATTCCCCCCGGGTGCGCTTTCGCATCCTTGGCAGCTCCAGCGGCACATCGCCAGCATCACCTGCATCATCCGCATCAGCGCCTGCCAAGGATGCGGATGATGCAAGTGATGCTGGGGATGTTGCCCATGCTGGTGAAGGAAATGAAGGGGGGAAAGGGGGAAAGGATAAAGGGGGGAAAAGATCTTTGGGAGGAAAAGGGAAATCTTTCTCGGGGGGAACAGGCCTTAAGGGGCAATGGGGGAACAGGATCTCAAACGGGAAAGGGGGAAAAAGACTTTGGGAAGAGAAGGGTGGAGATCTTGGGGGGAAAAGGCCTTAGGGGGGAAACGGGGGAAAGGATCTTAAGCGGGAAAGATCTTAGGGAGGCAAAGGGAGACGAACTCAGGGAAAAGGACTTAGGGAGGAAAGGGGGGGAAAGATCTTTGGGAGGAAAAGGGAGAAGAACTGAGGGTGGGAAAAGGCCTTAGAAGGAAAAGGGGGGAAATAAATGATCTCAACAGGGAACTGGGGGGGGGGGGGAAGATCTGGGCAGAAAGGCCTTAGGGGGGAAAGGATCTCAACAGGGACAGGGGTGGAAAAGATCTTAGGGAGGAAAGGGAGAAGATCTGGGGAAAAAAGGCCAACAGGGAAAGGGGGGAAAAGATCTTAGGAAGGAAAAGGGAGAAAGCTCTCAGGGGGGGAAAGGCCTTGGGAGGGAAAGGGGAAAAAGGATCTCAACAGGGAAAGGGTGGGAAAGACCTTAGGGAGGAAAGGGGGGGTCTTAGGGAGGAAAGGGAGAAGATCTGGGAGAAAAGGACTTAGGGGGGAAAGCCCAACAGGGAAAGGGGGGAAAAGATTTAGGAAGGAAAATGGAGAAGCTCTCAGGGGGGGGAAAGGCCTTAGGGGGGAAAGGGGGAAAAGGATCTCAGCAGGGAAAAGGGGGGGGGAAGATCTTAGGGAGGAAAAGCAGAAGATCTGGGGGCAAAGGCCTTAGGGGGGAAAGGGAAGAAACGATCTCAACAGGGAAAGGGGTGGAAAAGATCTTAGGGAGGAAAGGGAGAAGATCTGGGGGAAAAAAAGGCAACAGGGAAAGGGGGGAAAGATCTAAGGAAGGAAAAGGGAGAAGCTTTTGGGTGGGGGAAAGGCCTGAGGGGGGAAAGGGTGCGAAGTCAACAGGGAAAGGGGGAAACAATCTTAGGAAGGAAAAGGGAGAAGATCTGGAAAGGCCTTAAAGGGAAGGGGGGAAAGGATCTCAACAGGGAAAGGGGGCAAAGGATCTTAAGGAGGAATAGGGAGAAGATCTCAGCGGGGGGAAAGGCCGTAGGGGGGAAAGAGGGGAACGGATCTCAACAGGGAAAGGGGGGGAAAGATCTCAGTGAGGAAAGGGAGAAGATCCCAGGCAGGGAAAAGGCCTTAGGGGGGAAAGGGGGCAAGGATCTCAACAGGGAAAGGGGGCAAAGGATCTTCGGGAGGAAAAGGGAGAAGATCTGAAAAGGCCTTAGGGGGAAAAGGGGGAAAGGAGCTCAACAGGGAAAGGTGGGAGAAGATCCTAGGGAGGAAAAGGGAGAAGATCTTGGGGGGAAAGGGGGAAAGGATCTCAACCAAGGGAAAAGATCTTGGGGAGGACAAGGGAGAAGATCTCAGGGGGGGAAAGGCCTTAGGGGGAAAGGGGGGAAAGGATCTCAACAGGGAAAGGGGGCAAAGGATCTTAGGGAGGAAAAGGGAGAAGATCTTGGGGGGGAAAACGCCTTAGGGGGGAAAGGGCGGGAAAGGATCTCAACAAGGAAAGGGGGGAAAAGATCTTAGGAAGGAAAAGGGGGAAGATCGCGGGGGGAAAAAAGGCCTTAGGGGGGGAAAGGAGGGAAAGGATCTCAACAGGGAGAGGGGGGAAAACATCGTAGGGAGGAAAATGGAGAAACTCCGAGGGAGAAAGGGCCTTAGGGGGGAAAGGGGGAATGGATCTCAACAGGGAGAAGGGGGGAAAGATCTTGGGAGGAAAAGGGAGAAGATCTCAGGGGGGGAAAGGCGTTAGGGGGGAAAGGGGGGAAAGGATCTGAGCAGGGAAAGGGGGGAAAAGATTTAGGAAGGAAAATGGAGAAGCTCTCAGGGGGGGGAAAGGCCTTAGGGGGGAAAGGGAAGAAACGATCTCAACAGGGAAAGGGGTGGGAAAGATCTTAGGGAGGAAAGGGAGACGATCTGGGAGAAAAGGACTTAGGGGGGAAAGCCCAACAGGGAAAGGGTGGAAAATATCTTAGGAAGGAAAAGGGAGAAGCTCTCGGGGGAAAAGACCTTGGAAAAGGAAAGGGATGCTCAACAGGGGAAAGGGGGGGAGATCTTTGGGAGGAAGGGACCGAGATGCGGGGACAAAGGCCTTTAGAGGGAAGAAACGATCTCAACAGGGAAAGGGGTGGAAAAGATCTTAGGGAGGAAAGGGAGAAGATCTGGGGGAAAAAAAGGCAACAGGGAAAGGGGGGAAAGATCTAAGGAAGGAAAAGGGAGAAGCTTTTGGGTGGGGGAAAGGCCTGAGGGGGGAAAGGGTGCGAAGTCAACAGGGAAAGGGGGAAACAATCTTAGGAAGGAAAAGGGAGAAGATCTGGAAAGGCCTTAAAGGGAAGGGGGGAAAGGATCTCAACAGGGAAAGGGGGCAAAGGATCTTAAGGAGGAATAGGGAGAAGATCTCAGCGGGGGGAAAGGCCGTAGGGGGGAAAGAGGGGAACGGATCTCAACAGGGAAAGGGGGGGAAAGATCTCAGTGAGGAAAGGGAGAAGATCCCAGACAGGGAAAAGGCCTTAGGGGGGAAAGGGGGCAAGGATCTCAACAGGGAAAGGGGGCAAAGGATCTTCGGGAGGAAAAGGGAGAAGATCTCGGGGGAAAGGGGAAGGGATCTCAACCAAGGGAAAGGATCTTGGGGGAGGACAAGGGAGATCAAGGCCTTAGGGGGAAAGAGGGGGGAAAAGATCTTAGGAAGGAAAAGGGGGAAGATCGCGGGGGGAAGAAAGGCCTTAGGGGGGAAAGGAGGGAAAGGATCTCAACAGGGAGAGGGGGGAAACATCGTAGGGAGGAAAAAGGAAAAACTCAGAGGGAGAAAGGGCCTTAGGGGGGAAAGGGGGAATGGATCTCAACAGGGAAAGGTGGCAACAGATCTTAGGGAGGAAAAGGGAGAAGATCTCGGGGGGGAAAGGCCTTAGGGGGGAAAGGGGGGAAAGGATCTGAGCAGGGAAAGGGGGGGAAATATCTTAGGGAGGAAAGGAGAAGATCTGGGGGCAAAGGCCGTAGGGGGGAAAGGGGAGAAATGATCTCAACAGGGAAAGGGGTGGAAAGATCTTAGGGAGGAAAGGGAGAAGATCTGGGGGAAAAAGGCCAACAGGGAAAGGGGGGAAAGATCTAAGGAAGGAAAAGGGAGAAGCTCTCAGGGGGGGGGAAAGGCCTGAGGGGGGAAAGGGTGGGAAGGATCTCAACAGGGAA
>CAUJNA010003690.1:370149-371801 GCA_963377175.1 Effrenium voratum | reverse complement strand
ACACACAAAGACACACAAAGACACACAAAGACACACAAAGACACACAAAGACACACAAAGACACACAAAGACACACAAAGACACACGAAGACACACAAAGACACACAAAGACACACAAAGACACACAAAGACACACAAAGACACACAAAGGCACACCAAGACACACAAAGACACACAAAGACACACAAAGACACACAAAGACACACAAAGACACACAAAGACACACAAAGACACACAAAGACACACAAAGACACACAAAGACACACAAAGACACACAAAGACACACAAAGACACACAAAGACACACAAAGACAAACAAAGACACACAAAGACACACAAAGACACACAAAGACACACAAAGACACACAAAGACACACAAAGACACACAAAGACACACAAAGACACACAAAGACACACAAAGACACACAAAGACACACAAAGACACACAAAGACACACAAAGACACACAAGACACACAAAGACACACAAAGACACACACACACAGACACAGAGACACAGACACACAGACACACACAGAGACACACAGAGACACACAGAGACACACAGAGACACACAGAGACACACAGAGACACACAGAGACACACAGAGACACAGAGACACACAGAGACACACAGAGACACACAGAGACACGCAGACACACAGAGACACACAGAGACACACACAGACACACACAGACACACGCAGAGACACACAGAGACACACAGAGATACACACACAGACACACACAGACACACACAGAGACACAGAGACACAGAAACACAGAGACACAGAGACACAGAGACACAGAGACACAAAGACACAGAGACACAGACACACAGACACACAGACACACAGACACACAGACACAGAGACACAGACACACGCACACACGCACGCACGCGCACGCGCACGCACGCTCGCACGCACGCACGCTCGCACGCTCGCACGCTCGCACTCTCGCGCGCACGCACACGAACACACAAACACACACACACACACCCAGAGACACACACAAAAAACACAGAGACACACACACAAACACAGACTCACAGACACACAAACAGACACACAAACAGACACACAAACACACGCAAACACACACACACACAAACACACACAAAGACACACAAACACACACAAAGACACACACACACACAAAGACACACAAAGACACACAAACACACACAAAGGCAGACAAACACACACACACACAAACACACACACAAACACACACGCACAAACACACACAAACACACACAAGCACACACAAAGACACACAAAAACACACAAACAACCACACACACAAACACACACACACAAACACACAAACACACAAAAACACACGCAAACACACACACACACAAACACACAAACACACACAAACAAACACACAAAAACACACAAACACACACACACACACAAAAAACACAAACAACACACAAGCACACACACAAACACACAAAACAAACACACAAAACACAAAACACAAACACACAAAACACAAAAACACAAAACACAACAACACAAAAACACAAAACACAAAACAACAAAAAGACACAACAACACACAAACAAACACACACACACAAAACACAAAAACACACACACACACACACAAACACACACACACACAAACACACACACACACAAACACA
>CAUJNA010003690.1:320149-365149 GCA_963377175.1 Effrenium voratum | reverse complement strand
TTTATCACCGTTCATTTTCCTCTTATTATATTAAGGTTTTAAATCTTTAAGTATATTTTTCTAAAAAGTCACTTAAAGAAATAAACACATTAAATTTATATAGTATAGTATTATGAAACATGTTATAGATTATCTGTTGAATAATGATAAAGCGGAAATTCCAAAAAGAGGAAACAAGGAATTAAAATCAATAATTATAGATGGTAGAACATTTAGATACAACAAAGAAAAACCCATCTCAAATGTTTTGAACAAGAAATTAAAATCAGAAGCAAGAACTAATGAGTATAATAGTTATGCAACAAAAACATTGCGCTCAACATACCTAAAACAAAGAATGAAAAATGCAATGACAAAATATGCAATCAAAAATAAATTCCAAGTAACAGACCAACAATCAGCTTTCAAAAGTTATGCTAATTCTATAAAACTAGTAAATAAACATTTTCAAGGTGAAAAGGCACTATCAATGATACACCACCAAAAGAAGGACTTTTGACCTTTTTGAAAACTAATAGAGCAATGAAACTGAATATAAGGGCAGAAGGTTTATTTTATCATTATTATGATGATGATGGAGTAATAAAACATACAGAGATACTTTATAATTTACCTGCTACAAGGTCAAACATTTATAATGAAACCGATTTGGATGAAGCAATTGAAAAATCAATCAACGAGATTTTATTGAACATAGAAAAGTTAGAAGGTTCAGCATCTAATTTAAAATTTATAAAGATATTATCAATAACAATCCATTATGACAAATATGACCCAACTAGGGCGGGTAGTTATATAGATTTACCAGAATGGATTAAACTAAAAAAGGCATGTATTAATATCAAAAACAAAGATAACAAATGTTTTAAATATAGTGTTCAAAGTGTAGTGTTTGATATAATTAATAAATCAAATTCCCAAGAAATGTTCCATTAAAACAAATTAAACGACAATATCTTAAACTGGGAAGGTGTTAAATTTCCAACTGGTAATAAAGATATTGAAAGGTTTGAAGAAAATAATAGTAAGTTAGTTTCAATCAATGTTTATGAAATTGATGATACTTTGAATGACGAAAAAATTATAATTGATTACAGAACTAAAACAAGAGATGCTAAACATCAAATAAACCTTTTGAAAATTGAAATCAATAATAATAATCATTATGTAGTTATTAAAAGTTTAAGTCGTCTAATGAACTGGCAAACAAACAAAAATGACCAACCAAAACATTATTGTCATTATTGTTCTCACGCTTTTACTAGAAAGGATTTATTAACAAAACATTATGAAACTGGTTGTGTGGCAACACACGGACAACAGTTTAAATTACCAAAAGAAGGTAGTTATATTGAATTTGAAAAACACAATACAAAATTAAAATGTCCATTTGTTGTTTATGGAGATTTTGAGTGTATAACTGTAAATTCAAATAATGGCATCAAGGGCACGTATCAGGAACATAAACCATGCGGTTATATGTTGAATGTTGTAAATTCTATTGATAATACAAGTCAACCTTTTTTATACCGTGGAGAGGATTGTTTAGACCACTTTGTAAATAAATTAAGAGAAATTAAAAAAGATATTTTTGATAAAATGAATGTTAATAAACCAATGGATATTACAGATGAACAAGAAGCAGAATTTAGAAAAGCTACTGTATGTTCAATATGTAATAAGAATTTTAAACCAGAAGATACAAAAGTCAGAGACCACTGTCATTTTACTGGTGAGTATAGAGGTTGTGCTCACGAAAAATGTAATTTGGATTATTCATTTAGATATTTCAAGATACCAGTATTTTTTTCATAATTTAAAAAACTATGACTCTCACTTAATAATAGGCAAAGCAAATGAAAAAAATAAGGAATTGAACGAAAATAAGAGAATAGATGTAATAGCACAAAATAGCGAAAAGTTTATTACATTTTCATTTGGTTCATTACAGTTTAAAGATAGCATGGCTTTTCTCTCTGCATCTTTGGATAAATTAGTTAAGTTAAATAAATATGACATAGTAGGTCAGGATGAACATGATAAACCTATATATAAAAAGCGGAATGACTGGGAGGATAATTTCCGATTTTCATCAGCAAATCCATATATTAGAAATAAAACCGATTTAGACTTATTAACTGAAAAAGGAGTTTATCCTTACGACTACATGAATTCATTTGATAAATTCAATGAATCGCAATTACCAAGTATAGAAGACTTTTACAGTCAATTATATGAAGAAGGCATAACAGATACACAACACACAAGGGCAAAAGTAATATGGGATAATTTCAATATCACAAACCTAGGTTATTACCATGATTTATATTTGATGACAGATGTTTATTTGCTTAGTGATGTTTTTGAAAACTTTAGGGATATGTGCTTAAATTATTATGGTTTAGACCCTGCTCATTACATAACATTACCTAATTATTCGTGGTCTGCCTTCTTATCTCTTACTGGTGTTAGACTTCAACAAATACATAATAAAGATATGTATGAAATGATTGAAAAAGGTCTTCGTGGCGGGATGACTCAATGTGCTCATAAAAAAGTAGAAGCAAATAATAAATACATGAATGAACAATATGACAAGTCAAAACCATCAAGTTATATAAGTTATTTAGATGCTAATAACTTGTATGGTCTGGCTATGAGTAAAAAACTACCGTTTGATAATTTCAATTGGTATTTTTCAAGGATGGATGAGAAGAAAGTATTAAGTTATAGCGATGATGATGACAAAGGCTATATTTTAGAAGTTGATTTAGAATATCCAAAAGAATTACAAGATTTACATAGAGATTATCCATTAGCACCAGAAATTATGAGTGTTAGTGAGAATATGCTTTCACCAGTTCAAAAAGAAATACATAAACAATATTATGGAAAAAGATGCATCTGATGAAAAAACAAATAAACTAATATTAAATGTTATGGATAAGAAAAAGTATGTATTACATATATCAGCATTGAAGTTTTATTTAGAGCATGGATTAAAACTAAAGAAAGTCCATAGGGTAATTAGTTTTAATCAAGCAGATTTTTTTAAAACCATACATTGATTTCAACACCGAAAAACGAAAGAATGCTAAACCTGAATTTGAAAAAGATTTATTCAAATTATTAAATAACGCTGTATATGGAAAAACACTCGAAAACGTTCGTAATCACAATGACTTCAGACTAATCAATACTCCTGAACGCTTCCAGAAATTAGTAAATAAACCATCATACAAACATAGACACATTATAAATGAAGATTTAGTAGTGGTAGAACTTGAAAAGGCAATGGTAGAATTAGATAAACCTATTTATATGGGTCTATCAATTTTAGATTATTCTAAAATTCATATGTATTCTTTTTATTATGATGTATTAAAACCTAAATATAACGATAAAATAAAATTAGCATATACTGACACTGATAGTTTTATTATCCATGTTGAAACTGATGATATTTACACAGATTTTAAGCTTATAAATCAACATATGGATTTTTCAGATTATCCTAAAAATCATGAATGTTATAATGCTTCTAATAAAAAAGTTCTTGGGAAAATGAAGGATGAGTTAAATGGAAAAATAATGACACACTTCATAGGTTTGAAACCTAAATCATATTGTTATAAAGTGTATGGAGAAGATGAAGAACATAAGAGGAGTAAAGGCATTGTTAAACATAAAGTGGCGACCTGTTTAAACTATGACAAGTATGAAGAAACATTAAATGGTGATTTGAAGGATAAAGTTGAATTTAACACTATACGCTCAAAAAACCATCAAATATATAGCATTAATCAAGTTAAGTTTTCTTTATCCAATTTTTGCAATAAAAGATATTTCTATAACGCTATTGAAAGTTTGCCATATGGACATTATTTAATTAACCAATAAAATTTCGTGCCTATTGTATTTTTTACTTAATCCATCCAATTTATAATAGCGATTATTAAGTAAATCCATACCTACAAGTATTACCTTATATTTTCTCTCACTCCACACGGAACGGCTCTCTTTCTTAGAAACAAAATTTCCCTTACCTTTGCTATAAACTTTAACATAATCTCCTTCATTTATTTTAGGATATTTTCTATTATGCTTTTCTTTCAGTATTTGGTTTGCTCTAACATCTAAAACATTGTCTAAATCGTGTGCTTTGTTTGGTGTTGTTTGTGTGCTACTATGTATTTGGCTACTATTATATTTCTTCAGTGATACTTTCATCATTTCAACCCATGACCCTTTATGATGACGAAGTCTATCACTAATCATTTTCTTAATTGTTCTAATCATTCTCTCCGCTTGTGATGCATGAGTTTTAGTAATAATTAATTCAATTCCCTGACCTTTCAAATAATTCTGTATCTTCTTACTATTTAATGCTCCTTCGTCATCACTATATATACTAAGTGGATAGCCTAGAACTTTAAAACATTCCAACATAGCATTGAAAAAAGTTTCAATATCATTATTTTCCATTGGAACTATATGACACTTTTTACTGAAAATATCGATACAAACAAAACCAAATTTAGGTTGATTTTTAGTATCAACCCCAACGTCATTTAACAAACTTGACATGACCATTAAATCAATTTGGAACTCATACTTTGGAAAAGGAGCCGTGTATGAATTGTAGTTCTTATAATTTCTTGTTTGCTTGTTTGGCTGAGATTTCATCCATTTAGAAACATAATCTAATGTAAAACCTGCTTCAACTTTATTCGCTTTTTCATATAAATCTCTAACAGAACCGAACCCCTCATCAATATTGTAATATATCTTTTTTAAAATTTCATCCTTATCTAATTTCCTACTCATTATAAATTACATGATATTATTTTTGAATAATATCAAACAATTTAAAAATTACATGATATTATTTTTTTAATAATATCATACAATTATACTAAATGCTTTTGACATTTCTTAGACTTCTTATGTTTTGATAAATTTGATTTACAACTCAATTGACCTCCGCAAATATCACAAATACATGTTTGTTTTGTCTTTTCTTTATAGTATGTTTTAAAATAGTTATCATCATTTGGTTTCCTATTGTAGTATCCGTTATCCTGTTTTCGCCATTCAGCATTTTTTGTTTTCGGTTCTTCTTCTGATGATATGTCGCTTGTTTCTGAACTAATAAATTCATCATTTCCTATACTGTTCCATAACATATCAAACATATCATTAGTCATTGTCATTTTCACACCATTATCAACAAAATATGACGGCATTATATTTTATATATAAAAGGTGATTATTCTTTAAGTGATTTTTTATTATTTTCCTCCAATTAGACTTTTATTTTATTATTATTATTTTATTTTTATTATCATTATTTTATATTTTTTTCTTTATTCTTATCTTTATCCTTATCTTCATCTTCACTTTCAGCATCAGTAGGAACAGGGATGTCAGTAGGTGGAGCTATTTCATAATTAACATTTTCTTCTGATGATGACGAATTAACAGTATGTGTTGAAGAACTATTAACAGTGATAGGTGGAGAACTATGAACACTAACAGGTGGTTCTGTGTTTAAATCAACTTCCTGACTAACATTTGTATTCAGCCAATTCATTATAGCAGTTGCTATATCGTATGATGTTACTAATGAATTCATTGTTAAATTAACTAATAACTCAGAACCTTGAATTGTGGTTAATGTAGTGTGGTATGTTAAATGTGCTACTATTTGTCCTATACTAAAACCTGACCTCATCATAAATTCTATAATCCTCATCAACATAAATAATTACTTTCTATATTTATCAATGTCATCATCTTTTTTGTCATCATCATCATCATCGTCATCATCATATAAATCAGGGTCATATGTGAATGCTTCTGCTTCTGCTTCAGCCTTGGTTATCAATTTGCTTTTGAAACTCTTTGAAGAACCGCCTAATAGTTTTGTCATATCATCAAAATTATAAGTTTGTGTCGCTTTATCATTTGGTAGGTCTGTTTGTGTTGCCTTGTTTTATTTGTTAAGCGTTTGTGTTGCCTTGTCTGCCATCAGAACTTCTGCGTTCATATATCTTTCTTTATTTTTATAATTCATTAAATCCATTTTATCAAAATCAAAATTATTCAATAACATATCTTTTTTGTATTTCTTCAATATAACTGTTGTTTTCATTTTGCTTGTGATTGCTTGTTTAAGCATTTCATCATAAGTAGGGCGTTTCCTTAACTCGTGCTTGCGGTTTTTAATCATTTTATATAATTATTGATAAAATATATAAATGATTTATTTAACCCTTTGTTGCTTTACCTTTTCCTTTCATAACTCTCCAATCTTCCATTCTTTTTCTTAGCAATTCATCATTTACCCTTGTTGTCCATTTTCCACTGTTTATGAGTTTCTCCACCAGTCCAACTAAATAAGTTCTACCCGTTTCCTTTTTTCCTTTGCCCTTTTTCTTTGTGTTTGAATATTGTTGTTCCTGTTCTTCAGTAAGTCCTGCTCCTCTTAAATGTAATTGAAATAATAAGTCTTCTTCTTTTACTGTGCTTCCTCTCCAATGGTTTATATCAGTTGAATAGTCAATGGTTTCCTTATGTGTTCTTGTTTGTCTTTGTTGGACTGTGGATGAACTGTCAGCGCTGTCCCTTGTTTGTTCTCTTCTTTCTTCCAACTCTTTTGCTTTATTTTCAGAAATTTGTTTGACAAATGATGATGCCACTTTCCTTGCTACATCTTTTGATTGACGATTTACAAGGCCTTTAACATATTCTTTTGATGTGGCTTCTGCTGTCATTCTTTCAGTGGTTATTTCTTCCAGTGGTGGTAAGTCTTCAGAGTCATTTGATTTTGCGGTCATCATTGACTGGATACTTGGTCTTCTCCCCTCTTGTCCTTCTAATTGTCTTGCTCGTTGTGCTCGTTGGTGTAGGTCTGCTATTTGTTCACTACTAAGTCTTTTTGAAACTTGACTGATTTGTTGTTCGTGTTGTTCCTCGGCATCATCCATTGAGGCACTTAGCGATTGTATTGCTTCATCTCTTAAATCATCCATTTCATCGTCTCTCGATATATCAAAATGTTCTGTTTGATTTTCCCCATCTAACATTTTTTGAAAGCGTTGTTGTCTCAAATCTACTGTATTATTATCATACACTGTTCCTAATGGACTATCACGAAAATAATAAGCGTTTCTGTCTATTACATCTCTTATATTCTTATTTTTATATTCTTCCTTTGTAATTTCCTTTATCAGTTCATTATAAGACGGTCTTAATCTTAATTGAGATTTTAATGTTTTCATCTGTGTATCGTCTAATCTCATTGGTATATAAAATTAATTAGATTATATTTATTAATCTAATTAATTGATTTAGTCAAAATTAAAATCCGTTCTTAATTGATTGATTATTCCTTTCTTCTTCTTAATCATTTCTGAATAGGATTTACCTGTTTCACTTGATGGGTGATGTCTCAATTTTTCATTTTCCAACCTTTGAATTTCATTAAAATACGCCTGTGCTTCATCTTGATATCTTCTTTTATTTTGAAATACAGCATAATCCTTTTTAGCGCTATGACGTTCTAATTGTTCTTGTAATTCTTTCAAATATGTATAATTAGGTTGGTGTGCCTTGTTGTCTCCTTCATAATAGTAATGTTGAGTTGATTTATATTTATTCTTCTTTTTTGGTTTGTTTGTTTCAAAAACTGCTTTTCTATCAATAACATCACTGATATTCGGTTTGTCTTTATTTTGTGGTTCTGTTATTCTATTTACAACGTTGTCATAAATTTCTCTACGGTGCATAAGCAATTGTTTTTTATCAATAATCATTATATAATAATAATTAGATTAAATAATTTTATTTGCTAAATTACTAATTTTCTGTTTATTTTTATTTTCTCGTTCCATTTTAATATTATTGTATCTATCTTTTGCAGTTTCAAATACTTTATTTGCTGTGCTTTCTATATGTTGTTTTAACCTTTCTTCAACTCTTCTTTCTATTTCTTGTTCATCCACTTTTGGAATATTATCTTTAACCTTTTCATATACATTATTCTCAAATTCTTTTGCTTGTTGTGGATGCATAATTTTTCTTCGAACAACTTTGTTAGGGTCTGGTTCTTTTTTAACTGGTATTCCATTACAGTTATGGCGATATTTGAAAGTGTATTTTGTTAAATATTTTTTACATTTTGGACATTCCACTTTTTCAGTTGAGTATGTTTTAGATTTTAATTCTTGCTTTGGTTCGTGTTCTCCTTCTACTTTATTATTTTCTTCATTTATAATATTATTAGTTTCTACTTCTTTACTTTCTTCATTAATAATAGGTTCTTCTTTAATTTCTTCTACTTCCTTAGGTGCTTCATTATTTTCACTGCCTACGTCTATAATTTCAATATTTTTAACCATATAATTAGTATATGATAAATATTTATATTACAATATTTTAATATAATTTGTATATAATAAATAATTATATTAAAATATCTATTATATGCTTTTCTAACCTTCAAAAAATGTTAAACTAAAACTACTTGTTGTTCCATTCATATTTAAAACTCTACCCGATGCATCAGTAAATCTAAAATGAAGTCTATTCAACGAACGCATACTAACATCATTAGCATCATTTAAAATTAGTTCATTATCATATATGAGGTTGCCGAATGATGTTAAAACTGGTACTTTCTTTATTATTGATGAAGTACCAAAACTACATAACTGGTTCCCATTAGAAAGTTCATTACAATGAATATAAATATTTTTAACAGGTAAAAATGATATAAATCCACTAACAAACGGGTCTGCAGTACTATTTACTTTTTCAGTAGTATTTCCTAAAATGTCATTAATACTATTAAGATAATCTCTATCATAATCAATACCAAAACTGTAATTTGTTTTTAATTCTTTATCTGTATGGATTATAAAAAAGTAAGAAATATAATTACAACTTATAGTTATATTATTTGTTTTTAATGAATAACTACAAGTAAAAAAATCACTATTTCCATCAGTTCCATTAGTAGCAGTATTCAATTTATTTTGTAATTCGGTTGCTAATTCACTACCTACATAACTACCTTTATCAGGTGCTACAATAAAATAATATACTGGTGCTCCTATTAATATCCCTCCTAATGTTAAATATAATCTGTTATTTAAATTATCTTCAATTGGATAAAATGAATTAGCGATAGATACTTCGTGACAAATCATTTTAGTATTTGGTCCGCATTCTTGTTGCTCTCTTAAATTAATAACAAAATCTGATGTAGATTGACTGTCATTTAAATCACGATAAGCACTGTTGATATATATTTTACGAAATCTCATTATATTAATTAATTAGATTCTTTTTTTATAATTTAATTATATATGAAGAATAAATACAGTTTTTATGATAATAAAAACGCTACGAAGTACAAATATTATTTAAAAGAAGGAAAATTAAAATCATACAATCCACTTCATCAAGGATATAGTGAGATGTATAGAAAAATAATTAATGAAATTCAACAAGAAAAATCATTATTCAAACCTAAATATAATAATAATTTATCTGACACAGAAGGATTAAACAAAGCATATACAAATGGTAAAGGTTTCTTTATTGATGGCAATAAACTATATGTTGCTGGGACTTTTGGTAAAAATAATATTAAATCAAATATTAATGATATTTTAAGCGATATAGGATTACCACTAAACCTTACAAGATATTCAGAACGTTATAGAGATGTATCAGAAGTGTTGGATAATAATATAAATATAGATACAATTATTTCTCACAGTTTAGCCAGTTCAATAAGTTCAGAATATATTAAAAATAATCCTAATAATAATATTAAACATTTGACAACTTACGGCGCTCCTTTTATTTCAATGTCATCTAAAAATGATGATAGTTATACTAATTTTAGAAGTGGTGGAGATTTGATTAGTATTTTAGACCGAGGTAGTATTCAAACACGAACCAATACTTATAACCCCTTAACAAATCATCAATATACAAATTTTCAAGACCAAGGAAAAGAACCAACTGTAGGTGAAGACCCGGTTAAACTTGTGATGTAATTATTTATATAAATTATTATATAAGAATGCCTAATAATGATATAAAAAATACTATAAATCCTAAAAAGAAAGTCAGTTATGATGACATTAAGAAAATAGTAGAGGATGAACCTAATTATAAGGTTGAACATAATAATATTAAAAATAAATCTAAAAAACTATTAAATAAAAAATCTAAAAAAGAAGTTATAGATTATTCACACTTTAAAATAAATTAATTTAATAATAGAATAATATAATATTTTCTATTATTAAATATATAAAGATGGAAACATTAGATATTGAAGACCGATTACACGAAGGTAAATTAAGGTTTCGCTTGAAGGATGGTGCTTCTTATATTAGAATGAAAGAAAGTAAAAACTTTTATCCTTCATCTGTTTCAACATATACATCAGGTGGTTCATCATTAATAAGATGGAATATTACAGGACCACCGAACCAGTGGTTGGATTGTAAAAGTCTTGTAATGGGCTTTACATTGAATAACACTGATGAAACAACAGGGCATATATTAAGACCCATTGAGGCAAACGCCTTTTTTAGTCGTATTCGTGTATTGATGGGTGATGTTGTAGTTTGCGACCTTACATCGCTTCCACGTGTTGAGAAGATGCACGATGTTTTGAAGTCATCAGACCAAAAAAGAATTGACGAAAACTTAGGGTTTGGTAATTCGTTTATGAATAACGACCATAGATTTTTGAGTGTTTCAACCACAGATGAAGGAGATATTGAAGATAGAGTTAGGAGGTCTGTAAGCACGGGCAATATGCAAGGTATTAATCCTAAATCTTTTGTTAATGTATTTTATGACCCTGATTTAAAATGTTTTAAAACTGTAGATAATTTCATTCCAATTTCGTATTGTCCTATTACCGTAGAGATGTATTTATGTAATAATGCGTCAGACCCTATCATTGTTGGTGGTGCTTCCAGTTCTTTTACTGATGCTAATACAAGTAAGTTATGGTCTATTACAAAACCGCTTTTCAAAGGCAACGTTTACACCCTCGATGACAGTTTGTATGCAGAATACAGTAAAATACTTGAACAGGGGTCTCTTCCGATTACATTTGAAACTGAAACAATACAAGAACAGACAGTATCTGAAAATTCTGAAATTTTCACAACAATTGTCAGGAATGTTTCTAAACTTAATAAGATATTTATTTCATTTGGTAGAGAAGTTGCCCCAGCTGGTTATGATGGTTATGTTGGTTCTTTTGGAGAAATTTATAAATGGTGGAATGCTATGTATCATCCACTGTCTCAAAGTACTTCTGTATTGTATGGCGGTTATGATAGTAATTATGATTTGTCAGCTTCTCTTGTAATTGGTAATCAAGTAATCCCCACACAAGAAGTGCAAGGTGTTAAAGAAGCGTATTTACATCTTATGCATTGCTCAGAAAAACCCTTTTTAATTCGTGCAGAAGATTACCAAACACAAAAGTTTATGTTTGGTTTTAATTTAATGAAATTTGAAAATAGTTCCTATACCGGAATGAATTTAAAAAATAATTCTAATATGGTTCTGCGTGTGAAACCACTTGATGGGACTACTTTATATACAAGTGCAGTAATGCCGAAAACCCTTTACCTGCTACTTCAGCACGAGTGTATTCTTGAAATCCGTTCAAATTCTGTATCATTTTATGATTAAAATAAAAAATATGATATTATTAATTTTCTAATTAATAATATAATATTATGAGCAAAAACTTAATGAATATCTTTGATATTACAGCAAATAGAATTAGGCAAGTAAAAGATGGAGCAGTCAATGATATAGAAGACCTTTACGCGAGTAAATCTGACATTCAAACAGTATTAGATAGTAAAGCAGACCAAGCCAACACTTACACAAAGCAACAAATAGACGCTAATTTTTATGATATAACTGAAACATATAACAAAACAGAAATTAATGTATTATCAAATAATATTAGTTCAAATACATTTTTAATAGGTAATCTGACAATAACTTCAAATACACATTTTAATAATATTTCAGCAAATACAAATTTAATTAATAATTTAAATTCTACTATGACAACTAATTTTAATAATATTTCTTCAAATACTAATTTAATTAGTACAAATTTTAATAATATTTCATCAAATACAAATTTAATAAATAATTTAAATTCTACTATGACAAGTAATTTTAATAATATTTCATCAAATTCTCATTTAATTAATACAAATTTTAATAATATTTCTTCAAATACAAATTTAATAAATAATTTAAATTCTACTGTATCAACTAATTTTAATAATATTTCATCAAATTCTCATTTAATATCTCAATTACAAACAGGTTCATTTGATAGTAATTTATATTACAATAAAATAACAACTAATACTTTATTATCAGATAAATTAAATACATCAATATTAAATAATACATTAATACATAATATAACAACTACTGCAACGTTCAAAATAGCAAATTTTGGAAATTATAATAATTTTTATGAAATGTACAATAATTATTTTGATAGTTATATTTATGGAAATTTAAGTGGAGCAACTATGTTTTTAAATCAAAGAGGTTTTGGAGATGTAGAAATTAATAATTCTTCAACTTTTCAAAATGATAAAATATTATTAAATCATAATACTACAATATTATCTAATTTACAAGTATCAGGTTTATTTTCGTGTTCATCTATTTTAGATATAGCAGGTTCTGACGCTAGATATGTTTTACAATCAGATGGATTAAATTCATTAATAACAGGAAATACAAACACAATCAACTCAATAATTACAAATGATAGCGCACAAGATACAGTAATAAGTCAAAAATTAGACAAAGTTAATACAACTGCGCAAACAGTAAACTCTCCATTAATACTTAGTTTAACAGATAATACTAATCCAATATTTAGAATTCAGGATGCAGTTAGTAATCAAAGACTAGAGTTTAAACGCGGATGTCAATTGGACTCTTATCAAGGTTTACAAGGAGCAACCCCTTATCGATTATGGCTAGGATGGAACACAGGAGATGTTATTATTGGAAGACCTAATAATGCTTCAAGAATAACAATTAACGGTAATATTCACACTTCATATAATTTTGCTCAGATGCACGGAACATCATATTTTGAAGGCGCTGTATATATGAAAGGAAATTTATTTACAAATAATGATTTTTCAACAGATATTAAAACAAAAATAGATAATATCAATACTTCAATAAATGGACTAGAACCATACTTAGAAACATATACGCCAGATGCAATAGAAGGTTTTTATATACATCATCCTAATTTTGTAGCATGCAGTATCGGAGATATAACCAATGCTTCTAACCAATACTTTATGGCTGATGGGCTTGTAGGAAAAACAATTTTTAGTAAACCTATAGATGTACTAGGTAATATTTATACAAATGCTGATGTTAATTGTGATAATATTAATATTGCTACTGATGGTAAATTAACAATTGATACAAATTGTCATCTATATAGATATGTTAGTGCTTTTTCATCTTTTGATATGAGAAATACCGATGCTAATTCTTCAATTAGATTTATTTGTGGAGACCCCGCTGTTCAGTCTAACATAGTCGGGGCAGTTAATATTACTAGTGGATGGACTTTTAATACTGCTACTGTTGATGTTATGGGTAATTTATTTGCTGATGATATTTATGTTAAAAGCGGGGGAGCATTAAGAAGCAATCATTTAGCACCTAACGGAGGAACATTAATAACCGTTGATACTAACTTAGCAGTTCAAAATGCATATTTAGCAACTAATACCATTCAATCATTTGATTTAACAACGGTTTCATTTTTGGATAATATTTCAATGACAACAGGAACAGATATATTAATGGGAACAAGTGAAATATCAACTTACTATGATGGAACTAATTTATCCACAATTGATGTAATATTCAGAACGTCAAACACGGCGTTCAGAGTTTCAGATAGTTCAACTACACCCTCAGTTTTATTATCTATTGATAAGACATTTGGAACAACAGTAAATACTGGAAGTTTTACAAATAATGCCTCATCAACATTCAATGAAAATGTAAAAGTTGCAGGAACGAAGAAATTGTTATGTAATTTAATTGAGCCAGCAACAGGGACAAATATAGATTTAACAGCAACAACCGTTACGATTAACGGAACGTTTGTTGATTCATCTGATTCGCGGTTGAAATATGACATAGACAATGTCAAATCTAACTGTATGAATATTATTAAGAAATTTAAGCCAAAGAAGTTTAAGAGACACGATAGAAATGATGGTGGTAAAACTCATATAGGATATATCGCAGATGAAGTATTGAAAGCAATTCCTAAAGAGTTTGAAAATATTGTATGTCAGGACAGAGAATATTTAGGATTAAATTATTTAGTTTTACCCGTGTTGGTTCATAAAGCAGTATTAGAATTAAATGATAAAATAGATAAACTTGAAAAAGAAGTTAAGGAATTGAAAAAAGAAAAATCTAAATAATAATATATAATGGGTATTGGTCAAAGCAAAAACGAAGAAAATAACAGTATGGAAGACATCAAAAATTTAAGAGTAGATGAAAAAACGAGAGCGGATACTTTAATAATAAAATCTATTCAAGAATGTGTAATGAGAATAGAAAAGTTAGAAAAAGAAAAACAAACAAAGTTTCGTTATGCTATTCCAAAAGTAGATTTATGCAACTGGTCATTATTCTAAATTAATAATATTAATATGATTCATTAACATTATTAATTAAACAAATATGAATAAAATTTACTAATAAAACTTTGTCTTTCATAATTGATGACTTTAATAGTTATTTTTTTAACTTGTAATGAAATAAAATTAACCATATTACGGCTATACGTGAAATTAGTTTCATAAAGGTCTTTATTAAGAAAATAATAAATATCAAATAAATTATTTGATGTTAAAGTACGATTACGAACATGATTCAAACAAGTAAATGAGGTAGATGTAGCTAATATATCGTATTCAATTAATAATTTTAATGGTTTATGTTCTTGATGTAATTTACCTAATTCACTTAAGTTAAAAACATATGATATACCATTATTAATATTGATATTATCAATTTCAAAATATTGCATATTATTTAATTTGTAAGACTTATACACTGGTTTAAATTTATTAATATATTTTTTAATAATATTATTATTTTTTATTTTTAATAATCTAACATCATCTAAAATATACGATATTAAAATGTTTTTAATTTCTATTGGTAAATAATAAAATACCATAATATATATAATATATTTATTTTTTAATTAGTAATTTAATTATGTGTTTAATCAATAATTTCAGGTGTTTCTTCTGGTTGTAATAATTTTAGGTATTCTTGGTGTTTTTTGCTTTTAATATGCTTTGCTTTACTATCATAACATATTGACAGACCACACTGACACATTATTTTTGCTCGCCCCCTTTTCCTATTACTTTCTAAAATGTTATCATAATTTTGAGTTTTGTATTCTTTGTCTCTTTTCCGTATTTCGTCTTTATTGTCTTCTCTGTATTGTTTTCTTTGTTCGCTGATATTGTCTTTATTGTTTTCTCTGTATGTTTTATTTTGAGTAAGTATTCTATCCTTACAATCTGTATAATATTCACTGCGTGTTCTTCCTGCGACTTTCTGATTTAATGTCGCTAAATGTCTTATCCATTCACCTTCTCTCTTCAACAAATGTTCTTTGTTTTCACAAGGGTAATCTTCTATTAACTCAATGTAAAAATTATCTACACCTAACTCTGCCATTTTCTGATAAACAAAATAATTTTGTTTTTTGTCGTTCTTTTTCTTTTTATGGTCGTAAAAACGCTTACTTAATGGTTGGGTTGTAGAACCTATATAAATGTCATCATTTACAGTATTTCTTACAGAATATATCTTTCCATTTTTATAGTCTTTCGGTTTATTTCGGTTTTCTTCCATAATACTATATAAATGTCTATTCTTTAAATACTAACTTATTCTTAAATATTGTGTGAAGTTTTTAAGAAACATACGGTTTGGGTCTTTTTGGAGAAGGTCAATATACAAAAAACTATGTGGTTCGTCAGTAGCAGTTTCATATAAATCATAAATTACTTTCTTGCTTTCGTGTAAGTTGTTTCTTCTAACAATTGCTGATAGTTCA
Organism: Effrenium voratum; assembly: GCA_963377175.1. Lineage (NCBI taxonomy): Eukaryota > Dinophyceae > Suessiales > Symbiodiniaceae > Effrenium > Effrenium voratum. The sequence goes on along the minus strand of CAUJNA010003690.1, from coordinate 348,930 downwards.
TCTTGTAGCAACTCAATTTCTTTAAAATTTCTCACTTTATAAAAGAACAAATGTGTAGCATTTACTCTAATTAATGGTGGTAATGTATTAAATTTCTGAATACTTGTTATTACTGATATACCGTTATGGCGTCCTCTTACATACAATGAGTTTAACAGTTTGTTATGTCTCGCCACCTTAGGGTCATCACTTATATCATCCAAAATAACCAATATGGAAAACAATTTTCTTAATTTGTTTCTTTTACTATATTCTGTTATTTTGTGTTGTGTCTCTATCACTTGTTCTAAATCTTCTGCCTTAAACTCTTCAAATAAGTAAGGTTCTTTTTCATTATCCACCTTCATTTCTTCTTTTATATATTTTTTAACGGGCAACCACACACTATCAACATTGATTGAAGGAGACCAAATATATATTCTTTCAAAACAGTTTTTGTATATATCAAGTATCATATTAATCAATAAAACTGTTTTACCGCTTCCTGACGGTCCAGTTATGATACTTCTGAATGGCAATTTAGGGACGACCTCGTGCTTACTTTGCTTAAAGTCATATTTGATTTCATCAATTGGTTTTACATCAGGCATAATAAAAATAATATTAAAGACATTTAGAAAATAATTTAATATTTATTATTTTATATGAATAGAAGTTATTCAGATTATATTGATATAATAGATGAAATAGAGAATATAGAACGGGTTGTTATAACTAATAATAGATTCAAAAAAATATGTTATTTTATTTTAGAATTAATTAAGTTTGTGATACAATATATTAAAAATATAAATATTAATATAGATGGGGAGAAAGAAAAAGAATAAGACAGAATCAGTTGTTTCTTCAACTGATGAAGAAAAAGAAGAAATTGTTAAAGAAACATCAGTTATTGAGTTTGCTTGTCCAATGTGTAAAAAAATCTTAGAAATGAAAAATGAATTAGAAATACAAAAGAAAGGAAACTGTAAATGTTCGTGTATTCCAACAAGTTTCAAAATAAGTAGACATGATAAGAAAATGAATATTGATAAAACTAAAGACGGTGATTTAAATTTAGAAACAGATGTTCATAATATTGCTATCAAATGGGGAAGGCATGCATCACCATCCGATAATGGCGATAAGGAAACTCAGGAAACTGTAAAACAAATGATGAAAAATTAGTATTTAAAGAGTAGATTTAACATAATTGCAACATTTAGTTTTAAAAGTTTAGTTTTATAATTTAGTATATATTTACATGGATGAAGGATTAGATAAGATTGTTAAAAAACTGAACAAGGTTTTAGAACAGAATAAGAATATTTTAGAAATCTTGCAAGAAATGGAAAAGAAGAAACCGTTAACAAACAGTTATAAAAGTCAAGAAGTAGATAGAACCAATGGGGAATATAAAAATAAAAGAAATATTTATTTAAACAAACTTAATAACAAAGAAATTAAAGAACCGAAGGCTTCAACTATGACATTTTATCAAATTGACTATGACGAGGAAACGCAACTTTATTCATAAAGTTGTATTTACTAATAGATAATATTATCTAAATATCTTTAATAATGAACTTATTAGAGATGTTTAGCGGAACAGGCAGTGTTGGACTTGTTGCAAAGTCGCTCGGTTTCAATGTTATTTCATTGGATTTGAAAAATGCTGATATAAATACTGATATTTTGAAATGGGATTATAAACAATTTGATAGGAACCATTTTGATTTTATTTGGAGTAGTCCCCCATGCACTGAATGCAGCATAGCAAAAACTAGGGGAATAAGAAACATTGAATATGCTAATAGTATAGTTTTAAAAACTATTGAAATTATCAAATATTTCAATCCTAAGTATTTTGTAATCGAAAATCCTCAAACTGGATTATTAAAAAATCAGGAGTTTATGGATGAGTTTGATTTTAAAGATGTAGATTATTGTAAATATGGAATGTCTTACAGAAAGAGAACTAGGCTTTGGAATAACATTACAACTTGGAAACCTAGAGATTTATGTAAAAAAGATTGTGGCAACATCAGGAATAATAAACATATTGAAACTGCGCAGAGACTGCCACAAAAAAGCAAAGCCGACTGTGGGGAAAGCCCCATCATTCATTCACAGAGTGATTTATATAGAATACCCGAAAATCTTATCAGTGAAAGTGTTTGACACATAGGGCATGTGTGTTTGACACATAGGGCATGTGTGTTTGACACATAGGGCATGTGTGTTTGACACATAGGGCATGTGTGTTTGACACATAGGGCATGTGTGTTTGACACATAGGGCATGTGTGTTTGACACATAGGGCATGTGTGTTTGACACATAGGGCATGTGTGCTTGACACATAGGGCATGTGTGTTTGACACATAGGGCATGTGTGTTTGACACATACGGTATGTGTGTTTGACACATATGGTATGTGTGTTTGACACATATGGTATGTGTGTTTGACACATAGGGCATGTAGTTATACTTGTTTCATACTATAATTATAACATGTAAAATCTTATATGTTATAATTATATTGAACTTATGGTTTGTTTCTTATTTTTCTTAATGCCTTAAAAATGACTTAAAGAAATAGTGCCTTAATATAATAAAAGGAAAATGAACGGTGATAAAATCAATAATTATATCAATAAAAAATGCTATGATTGTTGTCATTTCAAAAAAGAAAATATGGAATTGTATAAATTAAATTTACCTAATGAAATAGTGAATAATATTATTAATTATTCAATGGATGAAAAAGTCGAATGTGAAAATTGCCAGGAATGGAGAGATAATCATTTTTTAATCAAATGTCTGTTGAGAATAAAAGGAAGACATAATAGACATGTAGAAGATGAGATTTTAATATTTCTAACTGTAAATAAAATACCACCTTACGATTATATTAAACAGTTTCTTAAAATCAGTAAGAAAAAATATGACATGATTTATGATATATTATGGATGTTGGGCTATAGTCAAGAGAAAGGGGAAGATGTTAAAGAAAATATCAAATTATTTATTGAAAGTAAAAAGTTTAATATTCAAAATACATTGAGAGATATTAATATTATTTTTAAAATGATGTATGAAAGAAGAAAGATTTGTCAATTAAATTATTATCCTGTACTGAAATTATAATCATACTATAATAATAACATGTAAAATCTTATATGTTATAATTATACTGTACTTATAGTTTGTAAAGATTGAAATATTTTTTTCTTAATTTGCTTGTCTCTTTCAAAGTGCGTTGTTTGAACTTGGCATGCTCTTTTGATTTTTTCGTGCTTTGGCTGTTTGTATTTTATTTTGTTTGATACTCTTCTGATATTTTTTGATGGTATGTTGCTTTGTTTTTGATTTTGTGTGTTTTTGAGTTTGTGTTCTTTGATGGTTTTTATTTTTGCTGTTTTGTTGGTATGCTTGTTTGAATTATTTAATGTTTTATGCTTTGATTAAATATTTTGTTGGGGGTTGTTCTGGTTTTTGAGTTGCTTGGTGGTTCTTATCTTGTTTTCTGTGAATTTTGCCGATTTTGTTGTATGCTGTTTGATTATTTGGTTTTGATGTTAGAAGTGCCATTTTATGTATTTTTCCCCCCCCCCCCCCATTTTTTTGGTGTGAAAATAAACAGCCGGCCCAAATGGAACTCCAAACCCCAAACCCCGGCCTCCTGCAAGGCTTCCTGCAGCTCCTCCGCGCGGGCGGCGGCGGCTCCTTGGGACAGATCCAGCGAGAGGATCTGCTGCGCCAGCGCCTCCTCTGACCATTTCGCAGCACAAGTGACGCATTGGGCCCTTTTCTGGAAAACCAAAGCGACATGGTGTGTCAGGGAAACATATTTCGTGCATGGAAGGCCTCCGACAATACCCAAGGTAAGTGAACCTGATTTCTTGGAATCCAGAAAGAATCGGAATGGCGGCAACCGGCTTTTGGGGCAATTGCTGAAATGTCATCTGAAAGGAACACGGGTGTTGAAGCCGAGCTTTTGATGCAGCCTCGAATGCATGGAACTTATATGGGACGCCCGCATGGTTGCTTGGAAGATCTTCGATGCCATTCCTCATCCGAATTCTGCTCGCTCTGCTTGTGATCTGCTGACGATCTCAGTTCTGCCTAGTCTGACAGTTCTGACCGTTGCCATCAAGCACGCTCAAGGTTGACAAGCATGAGCAACCCAGCAATGTGCCAAAGCCAGTATGTCTTTTTCCGAGGGTACTCAATTTTTGGTGGTTTTAAAGGAAAACCAGAAGGGTAAGTACCCCCGAAAATGGGCGGTTTTCCCTTTGGTCCCAAAAGGGGATCCCCCAAAACGAAGCGCACTTTGCGGTTCGCTCGACCCCGACGGTCACGCGGGTTCGCGTCAGCCACTTCCTGTCGCAGGTAGCGCCAGGCCGCCGCGCAGCGCGACTGGACAGGGCCCGAAGCTGCGAGGACCCGGTCGTCGGGCCTAAGGCATCCCCAAACGCATCCCCTTCCCAAGGAATTGTCCCTAGTCACAAGGGAAATGAGTGGCCCAAGGAGTTCTGATGTCGGCTTGATGCATTCGCATCAAACAAACTGCTCCTACCGTGGATGGGTAATGTCCACTTCGCACCACTTAAGTGGTTTAGATCAGAAAGAGGGCTCATCCCAAAAGAACACACCTGAGCTTCAGTTGGGTTAGCGGACATCGTTTTGGGGAGGGGACGCAAATGCACCAACCACTTTTGAATATGTTCCCCTAAGTAAAACACATAGCCCATGCAGTTTTGGTCTAAATGTGTCTTCCCCAAGAGCCTGTGTTTGTGGTGGCGTGTTTGGTCGGTCAGGGTCAGCTCAAAGATCCCAATACTTGAGCACATTGGTCAGCAAAATGCAACCAGCCGTTTTGCGTACAATGATGTTCCCAAAAAGTTTCAAGTCCAAACGCTGGGCGAGTGGCTGGGAAACTCTGAAAGATACCAAATGTTCCACAACACGCCGCCAAAAGGTCATTAACTTTGTTACTTTGGCCCAAAAGGTGATGCTTGATTACGAAACGGGGGATGTGTGTCTTTTGGAGGGCAAGCGCCGCTTCAGCGTCGGATCGAAGGACAATCACCCACTCCCCAATGCAAACCAACAGACCTATCATGATTGGAAACGGCCATCCGAGAAAAACATGTAGGACAAATACCCTCCCACACGCACACATGGTTTGGAGCACCAAATTTGGGAACAGAATCCTCCATGTTTGTTCGTGAGATGGTACACCAAAAGCTTCAAAGAGATGGACTCGGGGGTCCATTGATCATGTTTCTCATTGGAGAACCACTTCTGGATGTCACCTGCTGGGGGAAGTTCCCGAACTTTGGCAACAGCCTTCGTCAAAATTCTATGGAATTTGATAATTCACCGACCCTTTTGTGTGAGGTTGCTTTAATTTGTTCGGATGTATGTCCAGATGTAAACATATTCTGACGACAATCTAGTTCGAATACTTCCAATCTGCAAACATTGCAAACCACAGAATAGTCCCGTACACGGAAACAAAGGAATTTCCGAGTTTGGGACCTTCATCGCAGGGGCCCGTAAGCTCGTTTACCCGTTCCATGAGTCTGCCATCTTGTCATTCACCAGCCGGCCCCTCAAAACAGGACCGTCATGTGTAAGTTTCAAGCAAGATCAAATCTCGATCTCGAGTAGGAAAACGTGGGTGCTGCCCCTCCATACGTTCTTTCCCTTTCCATATCTGCATGACAGGGGACAAGGTCATGATGCTTTGCTGCTGGGCACTGATTGCCCTTAATCATGGACCTTTGCCTGGGAACGGAGACCCTGTACTGTTACTGAGCACGGGAATTGCCTAACTCGGAAACCAAGAGACACTCGGAGTATCACTGCAGCAACCACCTCTTGACAAGTCCAGATTGCCTACTGCAGTCTCTGGCCCTTTTCCTAGAAAACGACCGGCTTTGATCACTGGCAAGAGCGAAGCGGAGAGGCGTCTTTTCATGTCCATTGGCAGGGCTCATTGTATCTGAAAAGGGTAGTCGGAAAATCTGTGAAACTGAGCGCCTTCCCGTCAGATTTGACATCGGAGCGCCACGTGGCCATGTCTCTTCCAGACATCTTAACTATTGAACCTGGAGCTGCTTTCCATGGGTCATGTTGAGACGAACATCGATGCTGGCCTGACCATACCTCTATAAATATCTTGCAAATATTGCAGATTCAAATCACAGCTTGGCAGCTGTTGCGCCCGCGAACAAAAAAAGGAGACAAAAACAGAAACAAAGCAACACAGGGTTTTTTCCTTCTGGAAAGTGAGAAAATAACCGCGCTTTCCAAAATAGAAAAAGGAAAGGTATCAACATCAGGAACCCCTCCTGGCAGCTGATAGCAGAAGACTCAAACCGATGGCGAAGCCACGCTCAACTTGGGCGAAGTGGCATCTCCAGCACGGGCTGCTCCTCAAGGACCACCTGAGGGTTGACTGTCTGAACTGAGCCACAACCAAGACCCGTGAAAGAATCAACAGGCTGTCGTAGTCTTTGACTTTGAAGGGGACATTCCTAGGAACGCAAGTAATTCGAGCTGAGGTTGCCGTTTTTCTGGTCTAGGACCCAAAACTGGAGCCCGGCTTTCGGGAACACTCTGGGATGTCCGGCTGTGAGACAAGGGGTCAGGAAATCGACCCAGATTCCAACCGAAAAACTGATGTTTGCATTCTGGTCCAGATTTTAGTCAACCTAAAAACGCAGAAACTAATATCAAAACAGATCTCCGACCTGACAAAGTGGATACCAACCAAGTGCAGTAGGCAACGAGGTGAAACCTTCTGCTTGAACCAAATTGCTTGGGTTGGTCACAATGCCCTTGCAACATGTTCAACGTCCAAACGTTTGTCTGCTTAGTGGGGAAACGTAATTTTCCAAACATGGCTAATGGGAAAATACAGTCACATGGGGCAACCAAGCCGCCATGGTTGTGCGGTGCGTGTTTTTGATTTGCACGGTTTACCTGCTTTGTAGGGAATCAATCCAGAACAAAGCAATCGTGAGGGCTTGAAATTCTCAGCTGAGACTGGGCGGAAGTAGGTTGATTCAAGAGCAGCCTTGTCCATAGTGAGGGCAAGCACCTATATTCTTAAAATGGAATCCACTTGCCCGGCCAACCATTAGCCTGGTGCTTCACCCGAAATAGTGAGGGGGCCACATGATGAGGGGCTTCCAGCTCAAGACTGCAAACAGACCCCAATTGAAGTGCTCATTGGTGCGGGTATGGGTCAAAATTCAGCCACCAGAGGATCACAGGTTTTAGTCCATGCTTCCATTTACCAGGGTTCCATTTTGGGTACCTATTTTTGACCCACAGCCATGTCAAACGGGCCCTCTTGAAGCTGGCATTAAGAACGGCGGACGCCTCCCAAAAGGTGTCGCCTCGCCCACCTCAAAGCCCCGCTGCGCCACCAGGCGACGGCCCTTCGTGCGGCAGGGCTCCACAGACACCATCCGGGGTGCTTCTGCCACCGAGCTGCTTCCAATCTTCGAAGCCCAATGCGAAAAGTTCATTAAAGCCAAGTGCGAAACGGCGAAACCCAACGTGATTTCAAATCAAATCAGCCTTTGAAAGGGCTTCAACCTCATGCTTTGGGAGCAGTTTGGCATACGCATGACGATTCTTCCTGGGGGAGAGGGTGTGCTGCAGGGGGTTGGTAAACCCTTGACTGTTGCTTTGGGCACCTCACCTACGTGTGAATTTTGGTCAATAGCTGAAAACAAAGCTTTGGCCCCTCATCGAATCAAAGCCAAGAGGGAACCTATACATGGGTGGCTCTTGTTCTCTAGGGAGCAGCCAAAATGGTGGTTTTCTGAATCAACCCAAAAAGGGGTCCACATGAGGCTTTGCATACATGTGACATCATCATAGAAGGCAAAGGCACATCTGACATGCGCCGTCCGAGCCAATCCTTCAGCTCGCAAGTTGTTCGAACCTCGCAGTCTGCAGGTGTACCCGCCACCCAGAACTGCTGGGTGCAGAACTCAGAACGTCACTGTTCAATGCAAGCCATGGACTGCAACTCGTGCTGACCAAAAACAAACATGTGTTGCTCCTCTGATTGATATGGAACTCCAAAAAGCCATGATTTGAGGAAGCTCCCTTTGGGGCACTGTCCGAGTCCAGCCACCCCCCGTTCGCTTCTTTCGCGGAGTTCGGCCCAGGGCTGTGCAATGTACATCAGCCCATGGGACGTGCACACTTGCAGCTTGCATTGGGGAGTGCATGTAGCATTCCGAAAAGACAGCTTGCCAAACGTTGCGTTCAGCTACCGTAGCTACCGTAGCTTGCCTCCGAAGCACCAGACCTAAGCAAACACACCCCGACTTCCAAGGGCGGTGCGAAGATGCCTTTTAGGTATGCATTGTTTCTCCCTCCAAAAGCACCTCCATGACCGAGGCAGCGGAATGAGCTGAGGCCGGCTCGGAATGTACTCGTCGTCAATCTCCAAGGCTCCGCCAGAGCAGGGGCGATGCATGTGCGGCGCCTGAACCTCTGTCTCCTGCGAAACAGAAGGCAAAAGGACTCGCGACAGGCCAAGTACCCCGGTTAAAAGGAGACCCTGTGTTGCCCTTAAGGCTTTGTTACCCTTTGCGGGGCAGGCCTGGGGCCTTTGAAGCTTTCTTTCCAAGTCCCCAGCTGGTGAGCAAAACTGTCTCCCAATGCCCACTGAAACTGATGGATCCGGGTGGCATGGATCGGACAAGTGGACGGAGTCCGGAGACCAGTTTGGCGCACCAAGAGGAAACCTTCCCATTTTGGGCCTAAAAAGGAAACCGTGTGATCTTCAGATGCAACCCTACCGTTGAGGATTTGGGGATTGAGGGTCTTCTCAAACGGGTTTGGGCATCTGTTCCTTTCCCTCTGGTCTTATCTGCTTTCTGCTGGTTTCTCTTTGAACCCACAGAAACAATTTGGTACCAAAGTTGTTTCAGGCATTTGTTTGCTTTCCTTTTGTTTCGCTTTTCGCTGCTGTTGTGTTAGTTGTTCTTGCATTTTGCAGATTCTGACAGTTTAGTTGTTGGGGTCGTTGCTGTTGTTCTTGATTGGGATTTTGCCAGAATGGAGGGGGGAGGGGCAGGTTGGCGGACACAGTTTCAGGGCCGCCACAGCCCGCAAAACCCCAAACTGGCTGACTCTTACAGGGTTCCCTATATGTCCCGTTAAAACATCACCCCTATAAAGGGAAACTCACCCATACACGGGCAAGTTAAACTAGGTGACGCTTAAAAACCCCACTTGGGGAAGTGTAGGGACCCCAGTGTTTCACATCGAACAAAACGGAGGAAACTCCCTATTTTTCCCGAGGCCTCCAGCTCCCGGCACTCGCGGCCGGCGGCTTCTGATTCTGATCCGTTGGAGGGCTCGGGGCATTTGCAGCCAACCCAGGCCACCTCGGGAAGCCAACCCAAGTGCCCCTTGAAAGGGCACATTTTTTGGTTGTCGGCCATAATTTGATGTCAAGATAGGAATCGGCACCCGCGAAAAGGTAGGTTTCCTTTTGGTTCCCTTCCAAAAAGGGCACCGATCCTCAAAAAAGACGAGCCATCCATCTGGGAACCCAAGCAAAACGGATTTCGAGGGAGGAGGTCAGGAAATGAGCTTGGCGAAAGACATGCCATGGACTCCCAAAGTCAGGGCCTGACAGACATAGGAGACCATTTCGGAAGAATGTAGGGATTCTGAAAAGGATTCTGAGAACACTTCTGGGCGTCCTAATGTCCCTTCTGAATCAGGGACCTGGAGGGTTTGGGTTTGTCTCAATAGGCTCTCCTGTTTTCCAGTGAACTTTCTCTTGAAATAGCCAACACAAAGAGTGCCCTCCAAAAACATACCACCTTGCTGTTTGATCCCAAAGAAAACAATCTTAGTTGAAGAAATCTACGTAGGTGTCCGTTTGGTCCCTGTCCAAATGCAAACCTTGAGCTAGGGTTGGCCCCTCGGCGTATCCAAATGCCGTCGCCTCCGCCTGACACCCATCCTCTTTTTCGAGGGCCGTGGGCTTGGATCGGACCCCAAGAAGACGAGCCGCGCTGAAGACGCCGCACGCGGCCATGCAGCTCAGATAGAGGCACGCCCATCTGTATGAGGCATGGTCCTGGCGATCTGAATCCGACAAAGGCTGGACAAGCTGACAAGATATCAAAATTCGGTCTGTCTTTTTGGACATGGCCTTTTTGGATCTACCGGTCAATCCGCAGTATCTTTGGCACCAATACTTAGTAGGATACCTCAAAGCCACACATTTCGCGAGTGAACTTCACTTTTAAGTGCCCAAACCCTGCAGCCAGGGACCCGTTGGGAAGCCACCCAAGAACAAGGACAAAGTGCGCCAAACAAAGTTGCAGCCGGGGAACTACTTGTGTGGCCCTGAAACCGTGCGCCATATCTTCCCTAGAGTTCTACAAAACCCCTTTCGAACCGCCAGGGAAGTTTTTGGTTTAGTGCTGTCGGATTGGCTTTGAACGGCCAATGCACGCGCCTAGCAGAAACTGCAAAACAATCGTGTGCGCACTGGATGTTGCGACTCTAGCGTTTAATCGCCTCCTCTCCGAGCGAGCCTTGATCAAGCCGATGGTCAGGTTGGAGAGGATCATAGAAGAGCCAGACCCAGCCTTGGCACAGCGGGCAAGCTGCCTTTTGTTGCTTAGTCATTTCTTGGCCAGGATCCAACTGGAACGGAAAGGAACAAGAAACAGGGTTGGGGGTCGCTTTAGCATTCAACTCTCCTCAGCCAATGGGGGGAAACGCGGGGGTCACTCGGAACCAACTCGGTGATTGGCTGCAGCTCGACCCTTTCGTTGCACCCTTGGAAAAAAGGCAAAGCACAGTGGGGATCAATGTCAGGAAGAACAACGGAACAAGAAACGGGTGCGTCCAAAAACAGAAGTCACTTCCCTTTACAAACACAACTATCCCAAACAAGTGCGACTTCCCTACTTAAGGTTACCCGGAAAATTAGTGCTTCCCCTGGTGTTTTTGGTTGACATTTAGTGAGTTCCCCATGTTAACCCAAACAGACCATAATATGATGAACGAACCTCGAGCAGGACCCAACATGCCTTCAGTTGTCCTTCCGGTCCATTAAACCAAGCTGAATTGGGTACCAGCCCAAAAGAGTCACATGCCATGGTCATTCACCTGCGACATAGTGGGCCCCCCCCACCCCACCCGCTGGACATTTGACCGAGCACCTCATTTGGCCGAGACTTTTGGCGGGGTCCACTAGTTCGGGTCCCCCATTAACAAAAACAAATATAGCACACCCATTTGGATTAAATTTGAATTGATCCGATCAGCGTAAAAAACGTCCGAGTGCCGGGCCATGTTGATGCCCACGGCAAGGCTCTCCAACTTCTTCTGGTTCTCCGCAGCTCCGGTCGCTGCGATGACCAGCGGCAGGCAGCTGTAAGATGCGCTGACCGCGGCCTGTCGTTCGAGGCAAACGGTGCTCTTGGGTTGGGATAAAAGGAAACCACAAGGAAACCTGTATGCTTTTATATATTTATAATATGTATAATATATATATACACATTTTTTAGGAATCCCCTAGACAAACCTAGGGCAAATTGCAAACAAGTCCTAACATCCCACACAAGACCTTCTTCTTCATGGGTGAGCTCGTGAGCGCGATAGTTTGACCAAATGATGCCGTCTGGATCTTAGGCGTGCTTGTGTGGCCTTCTGGGGCGGGGATTCCATACCGATCCCAAGAGGAATCGCCCAAGTTTGAATCACATTTTGCCCGGCCTGTCCAGTCTGCTTGGCTGGCTCCAGGCTAGTCACTAGCCCCCTTCACCGGCCGCTTCTCACATTCCATCCACTCCCCCCCGCCCCCCCCACAAAAATGAAGCAGTCGGAAGCGACCAGAATGCACCGGCTGGAACCCGACCGAGGACTCGAGGACTCGAGGCCCCGGCCGCGTAGCCCAGGCCCACCAGCACCACCCCAAGGATCGGCAACTGGAAGCCGCCGATCACCACGAAGGCCACGGCCAAGAGCGCCAGCCCCCCACCTCCGTCCAATTCAAACCTGCAAAAAAATGATCTGTCGCCTTTTCTTGGGTAATGACCACCATTTTAAAGGATCATGGAGCTCTCGGCCCAAGACCTTCCAGCCGGTAGGGCTGAGTCGGCAGAAGATTGGGACCTCGTTGCACACCACATGGCGCCTTTTCTGGACTACATGCAGCATGGGGACGGTATTGACATCGTCATGAAGGTCCTTGGACGTGGTTCAAGTGGATTTCGGGCGAAGCAGTTGCATGACGGCCTGGACATCATCGTGCAAAGCAATCGCTTACCGCTAGGTACAATCACCTACAACATGCAGGTGCAATGCCAAGCGCCCCTTACACTGTCGGTTGGGCCCAAGAGTTGGTGGACCTCATCAAGCTTCCGAACCCCGGGTTCTCGAGCTATGCGCAGGCTTCGGTGGAATGGGTATTGGAGCGGCTTATTTCGGAGCACGCACATCAGTCAGCGTGGACAACAACCCCACATCCATCGCACATCTCCGGAAGAACTCGGGCACCCCCGTGCTGCAGTTGGACATCACTGATCCCAAAGCGTCGGAACGTATCCACAGGTTCACTCAGGGCTATGCCCACACAGCAACCTTCGGTTTTCCATGCCAGCCCTTTTCGGCTCAGGGCCAACGCCGGGGGATGGCCGACCGACGCTCGGCGGCCTTCCATGCCGGATTGAGGATCATCAACTACACTCAATGCCAGGCCGCCATTTTGGAGCGCGTACCCAACGCAGGGCGCAACACGGTGGCGCAGCGCTCAGCCGTGATGAGTTGGGAAGTCTGCAGCATCAATCTGGAGCTGGCCGACCAATGGCCGAACAGACGCAACCGATGGTGGGCCCTGCTTCTTCCTGACGGAGGGCATCAAGCCCTGGCCAAGGAACACGGACTTCGACACCATCCAGGACATCCTTCAGGACTGGTGTCACTGGCCCGCTGAAAGACGAACGACAGCTCAAGCTCTCAGACCTGAATACGGCAGCGACCGACGAGTGCTTGGCCTACTCCAACGCACTATCTGGGTGCCCATGTGGGTGCCGACAGCTGGGCTTCAGCACGTACTCGCTTCGGGAGAAGGGCCTCCGCGCTTCGACATCCATTCGTCCAACAGTCCTCCATCCACGAGAGGTCGCACTACTCCTTGGGGTTCCATCATCGATCACCTACTCCGACGACCTCAAATCAGACCTCTGTCTACTCGGCCTCATCGCATCACCCATGCAGATGGTCTGGATCTACGCGCAACTTTGGTGCAACTTTGCCAAAGCCACGGCCAGAGACACAGTTCTCACGCCTGCCATCATCCTCAGGAACTACCAGCAAGAGTTGCTCTCGCAATTCGCAGCGGCACACCCCAACAGCCGAACAATCAATCAGGTCAAGACAGATGAGGGCTTGCCACTGCAGCTACCCTCGCAATGCACCATTCCGGCCCATGCAGTCCTTCTTGCAGAGCGCATCAACGACGGATGGGGGTTCAAGCGTTGTTTCTTCAACTATCTCGGCCAACCGATCGATCCATCCGCAGCCTCAATCGAGAAGGACGTCCTCCACACAGTCACCAAAAGAATGCTCCGCCTCAGGAAGACATCCTCATCACAGGACTACGCCCATTGGTACCCATCTCCACTCCTTTGGAGCTGGGACCAACTCCCTCTGGGACTCGACTATCTGGCCATTCTCCAATATCCTCAGTTCCCTACACAACCTTGACGACAACCACCACAACCTCAACATCCATCCCACCACACAAGCGCTGCTTGACGGCAGCCAGGCTCCTCTTCCATGGACTGGCTTCCACACAGTCACATGCATCTTCGCAGATGCCAGGCACTGGATCATGCTAGGTGGTCATTTCATCGACCACCAGCTTCACTGGACCATCTACGACGGCCTCGCACACCGCAAACACCCGGAAGCAGAACGACTTGCAGTGATCATCAGTGACCTCTCCGGGTCTACCCACCACTCTGTGCGCTACAACAGACTCCACGATCAGCTGGATGACTATTCCTGCGGCACCATCGCTCTCGTCCACCTCTCTTCATTCCTCCAAGTGCCAATTCGAGCACCTGGGCCACCAGCGCCCACCCCCCCTCAGGGGCACTATCCTCGGCCTTGGGCCATCACTTCACGACCCTTCAATTGCTCGCTGCCATTCTTCAGGAGTGGGGTGTCCCACTCAAGGCAGTCGCGGGAAGAGCGCAGCTCTGACAAACTTGGCCTTGCTCCTGTCCAAAAGGCTCTTGAGCACAAGACCCCTTGTGTGCGCGACCTAGTCGCTCAGATCCCCGCTCTCAGGCTCTGCGCAGCCAAGAACTGCGGCACGTCGTGTACGTACACGCGCTGCCCAGTAGATCAACACGTCGACCAGATCATTTTTGAACTCTGGTCTAGGCAGTTCATCTCGACATTTTTGTTGTGTTCCTTCGGATCCCGCACTTCGCCCTCGCCGGCATCCTCAGCACGAGTGCGCCCGGAATCTTCATCGATCCACGGGCCACCAACAACAAAGGCCCTGACGACAACTACAAGGTGATCTGGCTGCCAGGAGTGAACTACGCCCAGGCTACCCATGCAGCACGCACCTTCAACCGCTCCATCTGCCTTATGCGCATGAAGAACCGATTCGGCATCCGAGTCAACGCCAAGGATGAGGAACAGGCCTTCAAAACCCTTCGTCCTGGAGCGGAGTAGTCAGGCATTGATGCCAGGTGCATCTACTCACTCCCACACGGAACCCAGAAAAAAAACATCACCAAGCTACTTGACCCAAGTGGCGCCAAACCTCCGTGGCACCTCGGACTACATGGTCTGGTTGGTTGGCACCAGCACACCCCCAACTCAACACGTTCTGAGGGGATTTGACCGGGCATCCTTGTCCCGAAATCAAGAAGCCAAACGCGCCATTGCCACTCCGCAGCTTCTCGCATCGCGCAGGACGCGGCAGCACATCCAAAAGGAGCAGCAGACTCTGACACACACAGGCCAAGCCAGCACAGACCCATGGTCTGATCCAGCAAAGGGCCCATGGAATAGCTCTCGGCGCCGTCAAACCGTCAGCACCAACCAGCCTCAGTACCGCAGGTAGCAAGCGCATCGAGCAACTCAGCGACCAGCTCCGTAGTGAGCTCAACATGAACCTCAAGCAGGAAGTCGCCAACCTCCACGGCAACGCCAACCCTGACCTCTCCACCTTTCAACCTCAGCAGCAGCAAGCGGACAAGCGTCTCGCTGTACTCAAGACCCGGAGGTCCAGCCACACGCAGGCATGGCCAATTGCCCCATTTTGGTGGCAAACATCTACGGCTTCCCTCGAGGCCCACCTGGCCAAGGGCCAGGTAGATTGCTTTCAGTTTTGACCACAGATGTGATCATCGGCTACAATGGTCTTGCCGCCATCACAGGCGACTTCAACTTCAACCCCTCCGACCTCCAGCAGATGCAACTGGCAAGCCTACGGCTGGATCAGTGTACAACAACTTGCACACAACCGATGGTTCCAGGACATCATTCCCACCTGCAAGGGAGCCACCGAGCGAGACCAGATCTGGCTCTCTCCGGCTCTTGCCTTTGTCTGCACTTTGGTTTCTATCCAACCATCGTTCGCTGACCATTCCACAGTCCGGCTTGCTTGTCTTTTGCAGAGCTTTCTAGCGTGGCCACGTCCATCGGAAATTCCCTGGGACCAGGTCGATCTAGATAGCTGGCACCACAACGATAACGACTCCACACAAGCACTTGCCACCTTTGGCCGCACCTTCGAGGCCTCGCTTCAAGGCCTGGTCAACTTGGACCATGGCCACTCTCTCCTACCCAACCAACGTGGACGCGCGCAGCGTACCCAGCCCACCACCATGCAGGCCTCACCACATGTCTGCAAAGCAAGCAGACCTGGCGAAGTCACACTCGATCACAATGTCGGACATAAGGTCCTACAGTGGTTCGAGCAACTTCGCAGGTTTTAGTCGTACCTGAGTAGCATCAGATCCGGCAACCACAGCGACAATGCCTCCATCTACAGAGCCGAACTGTGGGGCTCAATTCTACGAGCCAAGGGCTTCTCCACCAATTTCACCGATTGGTGGTTCGCCCAGGACTTTTCGCACTGCTTAGGTCTCTACTGCCCACGAAGGACAAAGCAGAGTGGATACTTGCAGCCTTCCACTCCGCCTTCAGATGCTTTGAATCGTGGACCGGCATTAACAGTTCCAGATCCACAAAACTCAAGTACGACAAGACCATGAAGGCCATTTTCCAGGATCTCCAAGATGCCCCTAAGGATCAGATCGACGTACTTTGCCATGTCAGTGACCACGTTTAGGAAGCCCCCAACTGCACCTGGAGCATTGATGGGGTGCCTATCCACATCTCTGACATTGCGGAGGACTTACTACCAGCACCCACGACGACTTTGCCGACGGAGCGGTTCTAGTGCAACGGATTCTCCGCACTGCAGTGCCGGAGGTACAACAACAGCTCAGTCTAACCGAGATGGCTATCCGAGACGCCAATCACCTCTAGCCGACCTCCGCAACATGAGCGACCAGCAGGTCACATTTTTGCCCTCTCTGCCAGGGCAACAGTCAGTGGCCCATTCAATGGCTGGGAGGCTTTGTTATTGCCATCTCCGACCGACTCCCACCCATTACAGACCCATCGTGTTGCTTTCTATGGCATACAGATGCTGGGCGTCCCTCAGACTCAGACAGATGCTCCGACAAATCGTCTCATTTGTGAACGAGGATGCATTTGGCTTCCTTCCTACTCGTGAAGCAGCCCAAGCCTGGTACCAGGTCCAGCCTCTCACAGAGCTTGCGCATCAAAACAACTGGCAGCAAGTCGGTTTATCCACAGATGTCATCAAAGCCTTCAACCACATAAGGCGACAGCCAGTTTTCTCTGTGGCAGCACACCTTGGCGTTCCCCGTCAACTGCTCCACTCCTGGATACTTTTCCTGGGTCAGATGAGTCGCCGCTTCATGGTCATGAACCAGCTAGGCCCCAAGCACTACAGCAACGTCGGGTTTCTCGAGGGCAGTCCTCTCAATTTTGGCCACGGTCACCCTGGACCTCAATATGCACATCTATATGCGGCATTTTTGCCCTCAGATACGGGTGATGAGCTTCGTCGACACCATCATCCTGCAGTCGGTGACTGCATGCATCCTGGCTATGGCTTTTGCTACACTGCAGACTTTTCTGTGTCCTGGGGCATGCAGCTGGATTCAACCCTTGCCGCGCGCAAGCAGCTCACAACTTTGGGAATCCAGCAAATGAGAGACGCGGACAAACTTGGCGGATCTTTGACCTTCATAGTGGACGCAGCGCTCGGCTTCTTCGCTCCTGCAGTCTTCGTATTGCCGAAAAATGCGCCTATCCAGATCCAGTGCACCATTGCACCAGAAGCTTCAGGCCCTACCCATGACCTTTTGGGCTACCGCGCTACATGGAGCCGCCGGATCTCTGGTTTCAGATCGCCATATCCAGCAGCTGCGCTCCTCGACCATGAAGGCTCTCGGGCTACAACGTGCCGGCGCCAGCTCTCAACCCCCGACACGGCCGACCCGGGTTTCTTCATGTGGATTGAGGCCATCATGCTGATCCGACGACTCTGCAAGAAATCTCCTGACATACTCACGCAGTGGCGAGCGTTCACACAGAACTATGACGGCGCCCTATTTGACGGCCCTTTTTCCCAACTCATCGCGCTCGTCAACAAAATGGGCTGGGGTATTTTGGACCCGCCATCGCAAGATCAGTTGGTCATCAACCTCATCGACCTCGACCACGCAGCAGTACATGTGCTGGCACGCGACGCATGGTTACAGTATGTTGCAAGCTCGGTCCAACACCGGAAACCGTTATGCCAGCTACACTCCCTGGACCCCAACCTCAACACACTGCATTCCAGGAGCTTAGCGCCAGTCGAACTTGCACGCGTGCTAGCGATTCAGGAAAGCGCTTTTATTACCCCCGCTCAACAGTCCAAGTTCGACCTCTCACAGGGGCCTGAATGCAGTCTATGTGGTACAGCAGACTCCATAAATCACTGGTACAGCTGCCCCAGATTCGCCGACATACGTGCGCATATTCCGGATTTCTCAGCAAGGACAACAGAGCGACCCAGTCACATGCGAGAGCATCTTTTGGTTGAGAGACCTCCCTACATCACAGCCATTCGCAAGCAGTGCGCGAGATACCCACCACACTCAGCGAACCGGGCCTCGGCACACAGCATCTCTTCACGGACGGCAGTTGCATACAGCAGGGACGCAAGGGCTGTACCTTGGCATCCTGGAGTATTTGCAATGCCTCAACCTCGCAATCGTTGCCAGCCAGGCCCTTGGAGGTATTTCACAGACGATCGGATTCCTTTGGCACTTTTCGTAAAGCGCAGCCCATCATATTTGGACAAACATCCGCACACGTGGGAACCACTGCAAACCACGACCTTTGGGAACAGCTTCCGTTGGACGCCTTCACATTTGGACTTTGCTCTGTGCGAAACGCCAATTGAAGAGTGGTGCTGTGTGTGGAACTCAATCGCGGATACAAACGCTGTCCTTATGAATCACCAGCGACCCCCTGACCTTCGACGGCTGCTACGACTGGACCTAGACTTTTACACTGAGAAGCGCCAGGACCTTGTGGCCATGCGCACCTTTCTCTTGAAAGTAGCTGAATCCAGGCTCGCAGCAGCCAAAGCAAACGCCACTGACATCACCGGAATCACACTGGACGATATGGATTGGGGCGCCCAGGTTGAGCACCTCAATATACACAACTGGCTGCCGGACAACTGGCTCACGCTCTACGCCCCTTTAGCAGGCAAGGCCTGCCCTGCATTTACAGCTCACTTGCTTGAGCTTGCACAGGGGATCGACCCATCAGCAGATTTTTGTGCGCTGAGCTTCTTGGAGCTCGCTCCTTGGCTCAGCCGCCAACCCGGTTTCCATTTTCCCTATGAAGTTGGCGGCGCTGCGCAGATGCGACCTCTGAACATGTTTTTCACACGGCCCGTGTGGCTCAATTCGTTCGAGATGCCCTCCATTCGCTTTTTCGGGCCTTCGAAGCCAACCACTTTAAGTGTGTAGGCCTCGACCGTTCAGAGGCTGGCATCTTTCTCAGGTGCGAAGGTTTCATCCTTCAGCCTAGCATCGCAATGCGTCATGTGATCAACTCACGGTCGCACGAATTCACTTCCGGCCGCGGCTTTCACAGGGCAAGTGACACCGCGAAACCGTCGGTCTGAACCGACGAACTTGGCAGGCGCCGCACTACACCAGCTGTGCGCGTTTGCCCTCAATGCGTCTGAGATAAAGGATCATGGAGACAACGGTCTTGACCCGAATGCTACCCGATGGTGGACTAGTGTCAGCCGATGTTTGGGAGCTCCTTTGACTTACGCCATGGAAATCGTGATGTTTCGCTTCCTTCCTCTCACTGGATGGTGCTGCCCCTGGTTCTTTTGAGCAACCACTCAGGTTCCGTGTTCTTTGCTTTGCGTGGAAGAGAAGGATCTCTAGAAAGCATGGACGAATGTACAGTTGACACTTTGCCGTGCCCAGTTAGCCAATGGGTATAAATTCATAGGCTGAAGGATCTGTGACATCGGCATGTGCTTGTCTATAGGGCGTCGCACCCAATCCTTCCTCATGGTCAGGGACCTCTGCTCTAAGGCCCGCAAAGGGATGGGTTCCAGGACTCAACTGAAGCTCCTGCAAAGCCGAAACCACTACTCCGCCACTTGACGGACATATCACCACACAAACACACCATTTCCACCACCATATTTCAAACTGCCGGACTTCCGCAAGCAACGGACAACATCAGCCGCCTTGCTTCAAAAAACCAAACCGGATCGACCTCCGCTTGTTGGTTGGAGGAGCCCTAGGGCCCCGGCCGAAGGCCCAAAGCTTCTGCCGCAGAGAGGAGCCCAAGAACGGCGCCAGCGCGGGGCTCAGGATAGAGATCATCCTGTTCAAGAATCTCAAACTAGGTTTCTTCGTTTTAATGGGTGGGTTCTTGTCCAAATTGCCCTGGAGATCCTTATGTTCATAGAGATCATCAGGATGATAGGATAATGCTTACCCCTTTTTCCAGTCGTAGAAGATAGAATAACTTTTGAGATGGTGTTTCAACTCTCTCCGTCAACGACTTCAATGGTGGACATCAAACAAACACGGAGTGAAACTGTTTTGAGCGTGGAGACCCATTGAAACTCATTGAATGTCACAGCGCATTTGCCTTGTCGAAGTTACTTCAACTGAAACAGGGTGGCACGAGACACTGTGCAAAATCGCGAACAGGTACTGAACTGAAGACACAACAGGGAATAGTGACACAATCGTACACCTTAAAAAGATGGAAGTAGTTCATACATCGTTCTATCCTTTGAAGATGGAGGTAGCTCTAAATTAAGCCTTTTCCACCATCTCTTCACAACGTTGCCAAATGTTGGCCCGGTGTGCGGGGCAAGGGCGATGATGAACCCGGCGTTGTCCGCTGAGTACCCAAACTCTCGCTGGAGCATGTCCTCGAGGCCATGCCAGAAGCGAGCTCTGAATTGAAGTAAAGTGTCTTCCTGTCTGAAGGTCATTCGGGTACAACCCTGGGCTCAGCTTCCCAACGGACCCACCAGGAGAAGGTTAACCTTTCGGGCCACGAGTAAAAATGGACCAACGAGGGAAACCAAAGGGTAAAAAGACCAGCTTCGGGCAAGTGAGAAGGGGTACAACCTCAGCGGAATTAAAGCAAACAGGGGTCAACCGCATTCTGAGAAAGAACCACTCACTGACTCCGACAAGGAATCTTGGAGAACGACTGGAGCCAGGATGAGGATCGACTTGACTTATCTCCCTTGCGGAAATGCCACATGTTGGCATGTAACCCCTGAAACAAACAGCCACGACAACTCTGAAAACTCTGTCACCCATCGGCGGGTTGATATCCAGCAGAGAAGGGAGTCTTTTGCAGTTGGGTTCGTTGATCTTCCTCTTGGCGCACCTCAATGCTCATGACACGCAACAGCCAAGTCAAAATCAGACCTGGTTCAAAAATGGCTACCCCAAAACTCTCTACAGAATCAAAAGGCTGCTGCGCCTATTTTGGGTTGTGAGTGTGCCTACAACCTGCACGAACTGGGTTCAGGTTGTGGCGCAAAGTCGCGTTCCTGACTGCATCACAGGAAACTGTCGAGTTGCGGGCAAGCCGAACTTGGAGGTGTTCTGGTACATGTGGGAAACGCATATGTCAAGTTGTCCCCAACATGCTCCCTTTCTGAGCCCCATGTGAAATTTAGTGCCGCATTTGAAGGGAGGGAGGTTATTTGACAACCTGGCACATGCTTTCCGAATTAGACGCGATTCATTGCACAAATACTAATATGAGTTGGGGGCACCAGCTAAGCATCGCGAAACTCACTGTCTCCGGGTGTTCGTCAAAATAGCAACGGGTTCAATCTGGATCTGTCTCAAAATTGGGACCCCCGTTGAATGGATTCAAACGGAAACAGGAACCTTGCGTGCTGCTCAGCTAAACATTAACCAAACACATAAACCAATGATAATATCAATAAACAAGTACTTGAATGAACATGACGAAACAAATATGTAAATATATATATATATATATATATTATACAAAGACCTCAATATACATCAACAACTAAATAAGTCAATAAGTAAATAAACACATGCATAAACAACCACATCAATGCATGAATGAAACAATAAATAACACAATTAAACAAAATAATAAAAAAAAAAAAAACACAATAAACAACACAGGAGCCACAACCCCCCCCCCCCCCCGCATGGTGAACTGTCGCAGGCAAGAGTCATCTCCAACCACTTCAAAAGGGAAGACGACGCCCCAAATCGCTGCAATGCCAGACAAGAAGACGAGCACCTGGGAGAGCAGAGCATCTTGCAAGCAAATGGGTATGCGTCAAAACATGGGCTCCATAAAATGCTTGGCTTCCATTTGGTGTCCCACTGATCCAAGGTAAACATGGTAACCTCGAAAAACCACGCCCAAATTGCGTCGACCCCGAATTAGGCTATTGGGTGCCAAAAGTTTGGATTCAACCCAACCCCTATCTTTCCAGCCACACGCCGACACAAGCTGGATTCCCCCCGCCCCCTCCCCAAATGGGCTTGCTTGAACCTGCAAAGATAGATGGCTTCTCTTCCTTTTCTTGCAAACTGGCAACCAGCTTCCAAAACGGCATCACCCCCTCCCCATTCTACCTGCCCAGCCGATCCAAATTCTGCTTCGATTTGCCGACACCCCTCTATCTCCAATTGGGAACTCCGACCGGTTCCTTAAGGGCGACCTCCCTAAAGAGCGCCAACCCCCTAAACATGTCCAAACTCCTTTTGCTTGATCAGCATACGTTTTTCCCCTTGCTAGGTGCCCAGGCTGCAGGCTGGTTTCAAGTCTCCCCTAACCCGACGGCCCCAAGGCGCGTTTTTGGAGATCTGCCTTGCCAACCCGAATTCGATGGGCCCGGTGATCGAGCTGGCGCGCTCCAGCATGGGCCGCACCGCGCGGGCCGTGGCTGTCCATTGAAAAAGGTAGCCGAAGACCAAGGTGGCGAGGAAGGCGCCGACCACCAGGGCCACCTTGGAAAAAGGGGGTCTCAAAACGTGTTGGATGGCTTTCAGGGAAGCAACCAGCAGTCCCTTACTTCGAGAACAGAATAGGGCAATCTGAGAAACTAGACAAATCTACAGGTTTGCCAAATACCTATCAAACCCAGGGCTCAAGTCAGCCAAGACAGGACAAAAACCGGAAAATGTGGTTGCCCCAGAAGGACATGGACAATTAGTTTTTGATGTTGTAGGTAATTTAGTGAGTCCCCTGCTGGAAAACCAAATTGGCCATCCGAATGTTTTGACCTTTTTGGATGATGGGTCCACAAAGGGGGGGGGTGCGAAAAACAGGGAAAGTGCCACACCTGATTCCTCTGGTACCAAGCGGAATCCCTTACTTTTCTGCGAAGTCTTTTCGGGTTCCATGTTAATCTGCAAAAAACACGCTGTTCCTACATCCCTGGCTTTTGCAGGAAAACCTGGTGTAGTATCCGCTGTCAAGGCGGAAAAGGAGCGAAGGGGCGGAGCAACAAAAATAACACTAAACCAACGAGATCATTTCGGCAAGAGGAAATCCACCATTTTGCAGGTCCCCCTCTTTTGACACCTATGCATTGAAGGTAAGAAGGTAAGGTGGCGCAAAAAACTCAGGCTTATTGCGTGCAATGTTTCACCAAGCCAAGGATGGATTCTCCACCACTAGTCACTAGAACGTCAAGCTCAAAAAACAAGTCGCCTGATTGGTGGGCCCGTGACAGGCAAATCTGAAAGACATGTTGGCAATGTCTCCTTGGGATGACGCAACTCATCAGGAGGCTACCCCGTGTGGGAGACTCATCCGTTTCAGGGAAAAACAAACGCCCTGTGAGCGATCTAGATTCGTCCACAGAATGCTAGTTGCAACACAACGGACAAAAAAGCGAGCTAGTTTTCAAACAGTGGATTTGCCCTGGTTCTCTACAGCGGCTTTCGTGGGATCAACATATCTACGTCAGGCCCCTTGTGAATCACCCTGACCCACTCCCCAAAGCCTCCGCTCGCGCGAACCGTGCATCGAGCTGCGGACATCCAAAGCGACTCCACCACCCCGACTTGGTGCAGCAGCGGCCCAGAGAGCGGGTAAGACAGGCTGCCTACGGTCGCCGGCTGACCCAACCCGTACGACAAACAAGGTACGCTCAAACTATGCTCTCTGATGTGGGCGCCCATTGTGACTACTTGGTCACCTGGCAGGCAAGTGAGTCCTTGGTCTTGTGGGTATCAGAGAAACAGGCCCCTGAAATGCCAAATGTTCCACAAACCTGTGCAAGGCGCAAGGGCGCAAGTATCTTTGGGGTCAACAAAAAGCCACGGCCTCCTAGTTTATGAAACATGGGGGACGTAACCAATCCGGCTCTGGGAATTTCAAACTGTGATGCCATTGGGTGACACGCAAAGGGCGCCCTTTAGCCAAGGCCGGGCTGGGGGCTTTCGAATGCTTCGCTGAAGCCTTGGGCCCATGGTCCGCTTCGTTTGCATAACCAATGAACCACTACATCCTGCCCACAGGAAACGGGCCAAGGAAGAAAAATGGGTCCTTTGGGGGTGGTATTTTTGGGAAATATTGGTTTGGCTTGCGGAGTGGCAGGACTTATGGCAAGCTACAAACAAACAAAAGGAGAACCCACCCATTTAGAGAGCCTCCTAATCTGATGGAGCACACGATCGTTGTCATCGCGCAGCTCAAGCTTTTTCCTCACGCGGAAAACTGAGGACTTGCAACCAGCGACTGTGCGGCCGAAATGATTTCGAGCCCTGTTGGGGGTTGGCTTTTTTGCATCTGTTTTTTTTTGGGGGGGAACCCACCAAGCAAAAGGGTCACGATGCAATAGGTCGCCTGGGCGTTTTCAAGGGTTACCTGCCAATAACCACCTACGCCCATCATTTTTGCCCGGCTGTCTTCCAGAGCGGCGACACTATCATTTCTTGCAGGCTAGGAATCAAACAAACGCGCGTTGAGAACCACGGCCGTTGCCTGGTGGTTGAAAGCAAATTCTCCATTGAGGGGGTCTGTACTGGTTCCGGGATCAAAGGCAATCGAACCCGCGGGCACGCCTTTAGGAAGCAATCTTACCGCGCATTGGTCTGGGGCACGTTCATCTGGAAGTTTGGCCAATCGAAAGTGGACATTGGGTGTTTGCTTTTTGAGACCCATCTTGGGTTGTGAAGGAAAACTCAATCCAATCATTTGGGTCACGCAAACATACCCCAAATTTCTCCGGACGCCAGAGGGCCTCTGGCCACCGACCATTCCTCTGGAGAAAGCCAACTTGAAGCAACACCCCGAGTCTGAAATAACTCGACTTTAAGCACAGTGGAATTCACTTAATGAACGGCATTGGTCTTCCTTGAACGTTCTGAAATGCGGTTCATCCTCTACAAATTGCAAGTAGGAAGAAGAGGATAACCCTGCAAGCCGACGCATTGTTTACCGGGCTTTTCTGGTTGGATGTTGTTTCACACGCAATGTTCCGTTAGAACTGACATGGATCTGCTGTATGCTTCAAAAAAAGGGGACATACCTGTATCCGACCTGGATGGCTTCGGATGCCCATAGAGAACCCTCGCGGTGCGCGCGACTCCCGACTCGTCCTTTGAAAAGGTCGTACACCAGAATGGTCTGCACCATGAGCAACACCTCAGTCTCAGGTCTCGCAGCAGCCAGAGCTTTCACAAAGATCTGGGTTCCAGCTATATTTGGTTTCCCCGAAAACGGATTTGCCAGAACCCCTATTCAACACCTTAAAGTAGGCCCTCACTGGCTCTGGGGGCTCCCAGGTCAGAAAGGGGTTGAAATACGTCCTAAGGATGCGCGACAAAACCAAAGAAAGAATGGCGTACAAGAACAATTAAAGAACAAAGAAATACCAAAGATACAACAAAGAAATAATAAAGATTCCAAACACAAAAACAATCGTCGAAAGAAACAAGCAAACCAACAAACGAACACAAGCACTCCGCTCTCATCAACTCTATCTGGCTGAGGCACGTTCAAGCCCAGCCAAAAGAGAAGGCGCCCGAGCCACATCGCAGCGAGGCTTCTCCACACAAATCCCAGCGTGGTGATGCTCGAGCCTGGCAAGCGCAGTCGGGAGGGACAAAAGAAAATCCTGGTCACCACCTCCCTGCCTTTGTGATTTTCGGGGCTTGCTTTGGGACAGTTTGATGAATGATCAGTTTATGGGGGGTTTCCTTGGGGATCCATACCTGCTAAAGGTGTCTGACCAAAGCCTCAAATGGAACCCTGGGGTGTAAGGCGACCCTGCCGCCTCTCTCTAGGCATGGCATGTTCGCTCTGATCCCCATTTGTGGCCCAACAGGGATTTCTTGGTTTTTGGCTTCATGTGTATTTCCATGGGCGAGGGTCTTCTCTTGAGGTTTGTTAGGCACAAAAGGACAACAACCATTTCTGGTGTCCCCCACTTTTGACACATCTGAATTCGTATCCCACCAGCCCAGCGGCCTATGGCTGCCAGAAAGCTGGCCCCGATGGCCGTGGGCGTGCGCCCCAGCCGGGGGATCAGCAGGGAGCCCGGCGCGCAAAGGACGCCTATTGAGGCGGGAACCCCCCCCTTTGTTGGCTTTCTTTTGGGATCCACGATTATTTGACACCAACCATCACAAATGCAAAGGAGAGGTGGTGAACGTGTCACTTCCTGATTTGATTGGACAAAAACGGTCAAGATTTGTTGCTCACCAGTAAAATGGTCTGCGCAAAAAGTAAGAACTCCAGGAACTTAGGGAGTCAGGAATATGCGGCTCCCTTGGACATGGGAAAACTAGAGCTCGGCCACCTGACGTTGACATATGTGGGCCCATCTTTGTCTGATGTCACCCTTTTCTGGAATTTTTTAAAAAGGGAAACCAAATGGGAAACAGCGGGGGTTCCCAATTGAAAAACACATATATATATATATAGCCTCAATGGCCAATCACGAGTTCCTAGCCAAACATTGAGGGTGATTTCTTTTAAGTAACAGAGGTCATTGTTCTTCTCACCCAGTACACCATTCCAGTTGGACATCCCCTGTCAAGAGTTGGTGCCCTGCACTAACCGCCGCGCAGAAAAACAAATACATCACCAATGCCAAAATCGCAGTGGAGGCACCTCAGGTTGGGTGTCAGCGCGAACACTGGCGCCGATTTTATTCCTGCCCTGGGGCCAAACAGTTGATCCCGAAAATGGGAATTCATAGAGGCACTCCCTGGCACAAACCCAGAGGGGCTGGGAGTAAAAAGTTGATCACCTTGGACCCGAACTAAACTCGGACCAAAACAGAAACTTGCAAAAGTGTTGAGGCTCGGCTTTGGACTGAGTCAATGGAGGCGCTACCTAAGACACTAAAACTTACGGTGCCAAGTGAGCGCCGCAAACCCATTGACGGGTTCTACCGAGACGGTAAGGTTTATATAGGCTTTACCATAACCCCAATGAAACCAAGTAGTAGAATCTGATAAAATGGCAACGCTGGGGTGGCGCTCAATTGGAGACTGAGATTTGTGCTAAAGTCAAAACCCAGTTCCAACCCGATTCCACCTGGGAACAAGGTTCCCGTGGGATTGACTCAACATGGTTCCTCTTGCTTTGACACCCCGTTAGCTTCCTTCCAATTGGTGCTTGGAGCTCGGTTGTTTGGTGGTGTTCTGGGGCGGTTTCCCATTTACCTCCAGTCCAAACCAATTCAGGGTTACCTGACACAAGGAGTCCAACCAACTTTTCGTCGGAAAACCATTTGCGGTCCAACCCGTGTTTCTCCCTATACCATTTGTCCAGGACCTTTGGTCAAAACTCCTGTTGGTCACAGGGCGCAACCTGGTGAGACAGGTGTTTTTGGAAAAACACTTTCCCAGCTTGTTTAAGGCAAAGCAGCAACCCTGTCGGATGGTCACGGTTTCTTAGTGGGACACCCTTACAAAAAGAGAAGTCACTACCGGCATAAAGATTGGACTGAGGGTTGATTTTGAACGACCCAGCTCAAAGGTTGAAGCAAAGCCTGACTCAAGCAAAACCGGCCTGTCAATGAACTCACGACGAAGAGCGATGCAAACTCCGAATTGGAAAGGTCCATGTCTTCGCAGATTGAGAGCTTGAAGCTCTGAATTAGGCCGTCCTTGGCGAAGCATCCGGATTTTCTTTTTGAACACCACCCTAGGGGAAAATCACTCAACATGGCATTGGAGCTGTCATTTTTAACTTGGCAAACCCGGCCCAAACACCATCAGCTTCGAAACTGTTCAATGCCTTCACCGGTGTGACAGCCGTTGGCACAAAGTTATACTCTCAACGGCATCCCAAAAAGACAAACACACATACATACGAACACAACCACAAACACACATCACACAACACAAAACTCAAATCACAAAACACACACACAAAGACACACACAAACACACATACGCAACAACAACATATACACATGCACACACAACAAACACATATACACACATATACACATGCACATATACACATGCACATTTTCACATACATATACAAATGCGCAAACACATACACTCGTACACACATACACACATACACATACACATACACATACACATACACACACACACACACACACCCACCCGCGCACGCACGCACGCACGCACCCACGCACCCACGCACCCACGCACCCACACACACACACACCCACACACCCACACACCCACACACCCACACACCCACACACCCACACACCCACACACCCACACACACACCCACACCCCCACACCCCCACACACACACACACCCACACACACACACCCACACACACACACACCCACCCACGCACGCACCCACGCACGCACCCGCACCCGCACCCGCACCCGCACCCGCACCCGCACCCGCACCCGCACCCGCACCCGCACCCGCACCCGCACCCGCACCCGCACCCGCACCCGCACCCGCACCCGCACCCGCACACGCACGCACGCACCCGCACCCGCACCCGCACCCGCACCCGCACCCGCACCCGCACCCGCACCCGCACCCGCACCCGCACCCGCACCCGCACCCGCACCCGCACCCGCACCCGCACCCGCACCCGCACACGCACACGCGCACGCGCACGCGAACGCGCACGCGCACGCGCACGCGCACGCGCACG
>CAUJNA010003690.1:292655-317655 GCA_963377175.1 Effrenium voratum | reverse complement strand
TCTCCGACGAGCATGACTGAAGAGATTTCGCCGCTTCACCATGACATGGCCCAAGCCTTCTCCCGAGTTGCGAGCTGCTCTGAGGGACCTGTTCTATGTTTCGGGAGGACAACAAAGTCCCACGCCCCCAGAAGTCCTTAGCTCGAACCTTGTTCGATGTGGTTCTGGCTGAAGGGTCTGTGGTAAGGGGTCTCAGCAGAGTTGGCCAGTTTGCAAAGTGTGTGTGTGTGTGATTGCATGTGTCTGCAGCCTAGTTTCGGTGTATCCGGCTAATCCACAGTCTCCCGCCAATCACCAAAGCAAAGTGGCGAAGTCTGTTCTGAAGCACCCTCCCAAGTCCACCGATTTCAGGTTGACACGCGTGTTTTGACTCAGCGACTCTACGTTCACGGCTGCGGGGACGGCGCTGTGATCCGCGAAGCCTTGGCCAACACGCCCTGCAGATGGCGGCTTTCCCCCTAAGTCTACCTTCCAAGCAACCCCAATAAGGGTATCCTCAAAAAAGAAGCAGCACTTCTCACCCCCGAACCATTTCCCCAACCATTCAATACCCATTCTGAGAGGTTTACCATGGTTTAGAGTGACATATTCCTTCTGGGTGGTTTGCCAGGAAGCTTGAACCAGTGGCACTTGATTGCATGAACCCGGGTTCAAGTTGCGTTTCACACAACCTGAAATGAGGAACCCAAGAAAGGAATCTTCATTGAGAAGGTCACAAAGCCGCAACTTGTGAGGTCAACTTGCTTTGCCACGTCGCAAACAAATCCATGACAAATCGCCCCGACCCTGGATGAAATGCTGTGGATCCTCCCTCCGAGAAATTCTGCCCTTCTGACAAAGTTCAAAAGTAGGGCCCTGTTGAAACGCGTGTGATATAGACCCCCTTTTCAGAAAAGACCGTTTGCAGGCAAGGAGCCGAAGCCCAACATTCGGCTGATTCACTTCAGGACCAGTGGACATGGGCAAAAACAGGCACCCTTTTTGTCGGTCGATCATTCGCATTAACCCCACTGGGCAACTGGGAATCGCCTGTAACTTATCGTAGCTGGCTGGTTACTTGCAGTCTTTAGCCAAACAGTAGCCATCCGAAGCGTCCAAAAACTAAATCCATCTTGTGGGCCACGTGAGGTCTGTTGATTGAACCTGCCAAACAGGGAAGCTACCCCCAAAGACATGTTTTTGATTCTATCAGACAGGGTTCCCTAGATTTATTTCCCCTTACATCACCAGGAATCTCACTTTAGCTTGGCCAGACAGGTGATGCTTAACACCACCCAACGGGGAAATTTAGGGAACCCTGCTGTAACAAAACTCACTTGTTCTCATGCGCAGCTGCAAAGTCCGAGCCTCGCTTTGGGTGATGCGGTTTTCTTTGGCTTGGCCACGCTGAAAACCTGACAGGCGCCGCACACGAGACATGACAATGGTAACGTATGCGTGTACATCATTTAAAGGGCTTCACAAATCATTTACTCTTATGAATAGTTTTCTCCTACAGTCATCAAGTACTAACAAATTATCTTGAAGCTGCAGTACCCCTTTGAAATGCCTCTTTGGCAAGAGCCCCAAGGCTTGATGTTGACATACTTCCCATCACCAGGTCGGGTTGGTGCGGTCGTACCGCAAAACAAAGACTGCCCAGCTCGGGTTCAGGGTCAACTTGCCAAACAAGCTTGAACACACACATATATATATATATATATAAAACCCGTTTCAGGTTTGTGCTTCAAGGGGCCCGAAGGCATACATTTGGGCCAGTTGAAAAACACGTTGACCAGCTTTGGAAAAGCTGGTCCTGCAAAAAGCAGGTGGCTTCTGGGATATCCCTTCCTGGACCCGGTTCAATGGGGTCCCTTCAAGTCTGGTTGCAACCGGCTTTGCCAGCCCCACGCCTCATCGTCGTCGTCGTCGCCGAACAGCGAGGCCGCAGAGGCCCGTTTGGCGTCGTCAAAAACGCCCTTCGCGCAACCCATTCGATCCGGGTGCAAAGGCTGTGGTCCCGGGTGGGAATCTACTTGACGGTTGGGTCACATGTCACATGGAGTAGAAAACCGGTCGCTGGTGCGAAATCACAGGCTGGTTCGCAAACAGCAAAATCATCAAACAACATTTTCCCTCATAGAGGGAAACCAGAGTCTTCACGAGCCTTACTGTACATTGCAACCAATGTTTAAGGGGCAAACACAGACCTCGGACACCAAAACAGCTAAACTAATTTTCTGCCTGGGTCTTCTCGTTTTGGAGTGTATGTCTGCATGATCTGAAGCCGATTCCCTACATGGGGGGCCGCTTCTTGTTGAGTGGTAATCAGCGGACTGCCAATGATATCAGTTGCTCACCTGTCGGCAATACAGAAAGCCAGCAACTCCAATGATCTGGTTTGGCCGTCACACAATGCAGAAGCTGGCAAGTTTATGCACCGCCAACAAACCCGTGGCCTGCAAACACATGCAATTCCGCGTCTTATGCATCTCACTTCCATCATTGTGCTTGCCAGCAGCAGGATTGCTCATGTTCGCGCTCTCTCTCTCTCTCTCTTGCTGCTCATAAGTCTTTGCGTCTGGCCATATCCGTCTGTCCGTTTCTCTCCACATGACCACAAGCTTCTGGCTCTCCCCAAACTCCGACCAGTACTTTCGCGACCCAAAAGAAAGAGGAGTGCCTTTGAACAGCTCAAACAGGAGCTGCGGTGCCATCCAACTGACAGTCACAAGAAGAAGTGCAGAAGCCGTCTACCTGCCTGTCTGCTTCCACCAGGCACTTCCCGGAATGCAGATTCAAATTTCCATTCCCGAGGTTAGGCCAAGCTCAGAGAACACACCGCACCTTCTTGGAAGTAGCCTTCAGATCGCTCGCCCGCCTGAACGTGGCAAGTGTGTGCCCACTGAAACCATGGACCTCTAAACCAGGGAAGCCCCCCAAAAACAGGTGGACCCTCTGAATTTTCTTCTATCCCGAACCTTTCCCACGGAAAACCACCAACACTCACTGTTCTGAGTCAACAACCACGCACACTGATTAGCCTCATTCCCGCTTCGTCCTCTTGATTCTGCCGTGTGGCTGCCTCCTCTCTTTTTGTGCGCTCGTCCTCCTCCTGCTTTTGTCGCAAAACCTCTTCCTCTGCTTGCTGACGTGTGGCTGCCTCCTCTCTTTCCCTGCGCTCGTCCTCCTCCTGCTTTTGTCGCAAAACCTCTTCCTCTGCTTGCTGACGTGTGGCTGCCTCCTCTCTTTCCCTGCGCTCGTCCTCCTCCTGCTTTTGTCGCAAAACCTCTTCCTCTGCTTGCTGACGTGTGGCTGCCTCCTCTCTTTCCCTGCGCTCGTCCTCCTCCTGCTTTTGTCGCAAAACCTCTTCCTCTGCTTGCTGACGTGTGGCTGCCTCCTCTCTTTCCCTGCGCTCGTCCTCCTCCTGCTTTTGTCGCAAAACCTCTTCCTCTGCTTGCTGACGTGTGGCTGCCTCCTCTCTTTCCCTGCGCTCGTCCTCCTCCTGCTTTTGTCGCAAAGCCTCTTCCGCTTCTTGCTGTTGTCTGGCCGCCTCTTCTCTTTCTCTGCGTTCGTCCTCCTCCTGCTTTTGCTGCAGAGCCTCTTCCTCTTGTTGCTGCCGTCTGGTTGCCTCCTCTCTTTCCCTGCGCTCGTCCTCCTCCTGCTTTTGTCGCAAAGCCTCTTCCTCTTCTTGCTGTCGTCTGGTTGCCTCCTCTCTTTCCCTGCGCTCGCCCTCCTCCTGCTTTTGCCGCAGAGCCTCTTCCTCTTGTTGCTGTCGTCTGGTTGCCTCCTCTCTTTCCCTGCGCTCGTCCTCCTCCTGTTGCTGTCGTCTGGTTGCCTCCTCTCTTTCCCTGCGCTCGTCCTCCTCCTGCTTTTGTCGTAGAGTCTCTTCCTCTTGTTGCTGTCGTCTGGTTGCCTCCTCTCTTTCCCTGCGCTTGTCCTCCTCCTGCTTTTTCCGCAGAGCCTCTTCCTCTTCTTGCTGTCGTCTGGCTGCGTCTTCTCTTTGTCTGCGCTCGTCCTCCGCCTGCTTTTGCCGCAAAGCCTCTTCCTCTTGTTGCTGTCGTCTGGTTGCATCTTCTCTTTCCCTGCGCTCGTCCTGCTCCTGCATCTGTTGCCTCAGCCGCTGCTCATTTTGACTGCTTTCAGCATGATTCATCGCGGCATGCGCATGGCAAGATCCATTTGGTGTCTCTTTCCTTCTTGCTTCCTCATCGAGCCATTTCTGTCGCTCCTGGTTGCGGGCAGGACGGCTGATCAAGATCCTGAACTTCCATCCCTTAAACACAATACGTATTGTTTGCGAGGCTGATGCATGAGAGAGCTCATGCATCTTTTCACAGCATGCACAGCGCTACATCCTGCTCATGTTGCATGGCGCGGTACTTGGAACCTGCATTGACGACCCGGCCTCTTCCCGACCTTATGCACTGTTCTCTTGCAACAGAACCTCTACCAAAATCAATGAAGCGGATATCCCCACATCCTTGCAATTCGACAAGAAAGGCACAGTTCAGCCTTCAATTCTTACACGATGGGACGGCCATGGCAGGCAGGCAGACACAAACAGGCAGACAGGCAGGCAGGCAAGCAGGCAGGCAGACACAAACAGGCAAGCAAGCACGCAGGCAGGCAGGCAGGCAGACACAGACAGACAGGCAGGCAGGCAGGCAGACACAGAAAGACAAACAAACAAACAAACAAACAAACAGAAAGAAACAAACCAAGCAACACAATTCAAAACAACACAAGAAAATCAAACAGGCCAAATCAAAACAACACGAAACAAGCAAACACGCAAACACGCAAACACGCAAACAAGCAAACAAGCAAACAAGCAAACAAGCAAACTAGCAAACAAGCAAGCAACAAAAACAAGCAAACTAAACAAACAAATCAACCACAGCAATCCCGGATGGTCCATCCCTAAGCTCCCTGCTGGCCCTTTCTTCCTCCAGCTGCCGCCGCAGGGAGCTGATCTCAGCGGCGGCTTCCCCCTGACGCAAAAACACGGTCACGCTACACTTCATATCCCCTCGGAGTTGTTTTGCATACTTCAAACCAGGTCAAGCTCTGGCGCAACTTCCACTGAGCAAGCTTGCATGCGCATGGCACGTTTTGCACGATGATGCTCATCTGCCTATTGATGTGGATGTCCATAAATCATGTGCATGTGCTCACTCTCAACGTTTATATGGACGTTGATGTGGATGAAGGCGCATGTGCATCTATTGCATCTCATGCATGTGGATGTGAACGCGGATGTGTGTGTGTGTGTGCGCGTGATAAAGAGAGGGTCATACATAGTGGCTGTGACTGTGGGCGATGTGCGATGGGTCAGGGGTGATGTACGATGTGTGAGGTGTGCTGTGTAATGTGTGACACGCTCGCGCGCGCCCACGTTCGTGCGAGTGCCCGCGTATGTGCGTGCATGTCAGTCTGCCTGTGAGTGCACGCGCGGAGGCATGCGTGTGCGCCTGTGAATATGTTCCCTTTTTAAATACGTGCATGCAAACACGTGCATGCACATGCAATCACACAAATCCGTTTGAGCGAAGATGCACACACGCACCTTTGCACCTTTGCATCTGGGAAGACCAACAAACTGATTCAAACAAATGTGCATATACGTGCGTGCAAAAGATTTCGCACAATGCATGCGAAGAAATGCACGCGTGCAAATACATGCGTGGGTGCAAATGGTTGCGTGCTTTAGCGCCGTGCACATGCTTGCATGTATACGTGCAAACTCTTGCATGCGCTGGCATAAGCGCGCGCGACCTGCATGCACGAGTTGGTGTGTGTGTGTGGGTATGTTGTTGTCCGTGTGTAGCCGGTATGAAGTGGGTGTATAGTGCAACATGCAGTGGAGGTGCAGTGGGTATGTGGCGTGTGTGTGTGTGTGTGTCTTCAGGTAGTGTTGTACAGGAAACACGGGAGGTTTTGACGCCTTCCATGTACCTCAGCTTTTGCCCCCCAACACAAAATGTCGATGGTACATCCAGGTCCAAACTTGGATCTATGTGAACCTCAACATGCAGAGTGCAAGCAAAGGTCTTAGCCATACCATACAAGTTGCCACAATCTGAGGAGGCAGCCTGCTGCACTTGTTGGGCTTTCCTGCCGTTGATCTCGCATGCTCTTCGGCTGGCTCACGCAAACTCGTTCTAGCCGCTCAATTTGCCCGCAAAGTGGAGCCACTCAGGAAGCCGCTGGTGGTGGGGAAACCCCTGACCTTGCATTCATTTCCCAAGTCAAGGCCCTCTAGCTCCTTCCATTCCAACGGGCCATTCCGTTGCCTCGCATCTTGAAGCCGTTGATCATGCGCCAGCAGCTCGGATTGTAGCCTGGCGGAAGGGATCCAGACACGGGAGTCCATTCCGTTGGACCCAATGCGCTCTTGGCCTTGGTTCGAGGCCCAGCTTCATACAATTGGACAAACACCCAAAACCCTTTCATTGGTTCTATCAAAACACGTATCGGTTTAAAGAGGCCTTACTATGACCTGAATGCAACCAGGCGGTAGAGCGACCTACAGTGGTCAATGAGGGTTTTGGGTGGTGCCGAATTCTGTGTCCACCAATGTGGAAAATGGGAGTCTTTGTTGCTAGAGGTCAGTCGCATGGGGAATTCTCGAGATCCCAAGAACCGTCTTCCATTGGTTTCGACGGCGGAAAGTAAAACTGCCCGTTGTGGGTGAGTACTTTCAAGGACAGGCAACCCCCCGTACAATCCCGCAAAGGCCATCTCAAAAATACGGG
Source organism: Effrenium voratum (assembly GCA_963377175.1). Classification (NCBI taxonomy): domain Eukaryota; class Dinophyceae; order Suessiales; family Symbiodiniaceae; genus Effrenium; species Effrenium voratum. The sequence goes on along the minus strand of CAUJNA010003690.1, from coordinate 310,918 downwards.
GTCCAACATGGAACCCTACATGGGCACGTAGACTAAAGCCTGCGTAACCGCTGCTTTAAACCTTAGCCACACCCAGATCGAGCACCTGAGAAGGTTGCTCCAAAGACCCGATCGGGCAACACCTTTTTGGGTCTTTCGAAGCGTTTGTGATTTGATCATAAGGAACTCAGACCAAGCCTGTATTGTCAAGTGACTAAACAAATGCCACCTGATCCCAGGTGTTGCTTGAAGATTTCTCCGCGAAGTACTGAAACATGCCATAGAAGTCATGGTTTCTCGCTTCCGCTGTTGCAGGATTCCATGGCAACAGCCGTGTTGTCATCTTTGGTTGGCATTGTTCACCATGAAAAGCAGCGACGCATATCCCAAAGACAGCACGAGCCATCCCAAGTCCGGTCGCGAGACTCTGACCATCGCTTGAGATGCGAAAATTCTGCCCTCATCCCCGAGGAATCAAAGCTCGCCTTGTGGTTCTCCCGGTCGCTCCCCGGGTTTCAGAAAACAGTTCAAGGGATCGGATTTGTGAAGGGAGTAAGCCCAGTGATCTGGGTATATGCAAGAGAAGTCGAGGACACACGGGATGCTATTCAAAAGCGTACCACAAGCACCCCATTGTTGGAAGGGGGGAGCCAGGGACCCAAGGTGAGAGTGGACCCCCTAAAAAAATAAACTTCTTGGGTGTCGCAAATGAAATGTCAGGTCGTGCGTGAGTTCTTTTGCCCAGAAATACGACGTCAATGTTCAAATAACCCCTATTGTCGCAACTCAAGAAAACATCTGCTGGGTTGCCCGTGTGTTTTCCAACTGGCTTCTCCTCTAGGGTGGATGAACCATTCACTGCAGGAAACCCCCAGGAAGGACCTTCAGTGTAAAATCGGTGGCAAACCCAATTCCACTGCAAGGTTCGCGGTTTCAGGTCAGCCGCCCAAATATAGCACGCAAAAAGAACAAGGAGAACACCCAATGCCAACAGTTCTCTTCGGATGCCACACATCTGCAAAGCGTAAGCTGAAGTAAAGGGATCCCTCTGGGCAGGTTGCAACCATTTCCAACTGAGCGCCCAACCGCTGTTGGCTGTTTTCTGCCAAGATGGTTGTTAAGGCTCCTACAAGCTTTGCTGTAACCATCATAAGACCAACGATCCAGTCGGGGAGCGGGGTTTGGACTTTGCAAGGGATCCTGAAACTCGGTAGAGGTGATTGTTTGACTGGCCCAAATGCGGATATGAATTTCAATGGGTCCCGGACCCTTTGCGTTTGTTGATTCATGTCCAGCAACCACTGTGGTTGGTGGTTCCCCGGTAAACCTCACGGCCAAGCACATCCTTGACACCCATCCCTGGCACCTCTGGATCTCTGCAGCCCGAGTGTTCGCCTGCGGCGCTTGCGGCCCGCGACGCCCGCATCTGACAGGCAAAAGTTGGCGGAACAGGTGTAACCTGTGCAATGGGCAAACGTGGGTGAAACATTGGAGCACAAATCGAGGAAGTATTGGCAAACACGGTATGCACAACCGTTTCGCCCTCCCAGAACTGCGCAACAAAAAACACCAACGGGTCAATTTCGTCAGACTTGCGTTTGCATTTTGTGTGGCAGGTGTAGCACGGTTAGGTTTCACCTCGTTCAAAATTGCAGTGTTATTCTTGTAAAGAATTGACACCCCGTGCTCTTTCACTTGCAGGATTTTGGGCTGAGGCGACTCAAGAGGGCAACGTTTATCCTGGTGTAAGGGGGGTCCGGAACACCCGCAGCCATGGCGCGGTTTGCACGGGGAACCACGTGCCAAAACTCACTAGTGGGAGGAATAGGTTTCAGGTCACAAAGGTCTGTGAGGGGGCTTGGCTCAGAATGCCTGACTAAATGTCAAGCCTGGTTGAATCAATCTGGCGGATCAATAAGAGCTGGCTACGCGTGGTTTCCTCCCCTCACTAAAAAAATATTGACCACCCCCGCAATGCCAAACCTCACTAACCTGCTGACCTGTTTGCAATTGTTTGCCCTTTCTGAAGATACCCCCTATTCTTTTTGGGGACTATGGTAAACCCTGTTTTTTTGCTTGCCTCTTGACATGGTTTCCATCCAAGCTCTGTTGGTTGTACCCTCGTGTCCATGCTGCCATGGACCCCACCAGAGGATCCAGAAAAAAGCGAACTTGTCCAAACCAGGCTCTGATCAACAAGCTCACTGCTTGAAAGCTAGCAGTTGTCGAACACCGAAGAGAAATACCACCTAGACCCCTGTCCCACGTGCAGCGAGGTCGATGAGCTACTCTTCCCGGACCAGGTGGACATCAAGCTTCGGTGGGAAAAGGCAAGCACGAACCACTTGTGGTTGGTGGTTCCAACTCTAACAAAATGCATGTGGTTCTTGCAAGTCAAGCGGGAAAACGAAGGAAACCAAATGAGCATGAGGACAAACGGTGAGCCACGTCTGGCAGTGGTTTGGGGTGGGACTTGACCCCTCCCCAGAGCGGAAACCCCGACCCCCCAATTGGGTGCAACCTGAAATTCAGCCTCTTTGACGCACACCCACCCTGTGTACACACCCAATTACACACCTCATAAGGAAAGATCATTTGACCACCAGAGATGGCGCCATTTGGCCGTACTCGTGCTCTCGCGGCCTCAGTCTCCACCTTCAGCACGTGGGCCTGCATGCCATGACCATGCTTCAATGATCTGCATGTGTTTATAACTCCCAAAGTGGAAACAAGCGATCCCGCTGTAGGACCTACACAATGAGCTCGTTTTGCCAGAGCTCGCCATCACATATGCAGAATGATGGCACCTGGAGCTTGTTGGTCGTGCAAAAGAGATCCCATAACTGCCGCCTTAGAGAGGGTGACTTGTGTGTCCTCTCAAAGCATTACGCCACCCAAAAAGGAAAGGCAAGTGAAACCCATGCCACTTGGAGGGGTTTGACTGCCTTCCTCCCATCATGTGACTATTTCCTGGAACTTGAACAAGAGACACGTAGTGGTTGATTGCCTTGTAGGCTAAGGAGCCCAACACCAAGCCAAACCCGATTTCTTGAAAGTGCCATCAAGAAGCATGATAACCATTTCCCTGAACCGACAAGGGAATAGTGGAACGGCCAACCAATCAAAGGCTTCCCAGGGAAAGTTCACCTTACCCTTCGTTGGGGTGTGGCTTGGTAACACCTTCCCCATTTGGTGTCAAAAAAACAGGGTACTGGGGTTCAAACCCCAGAACTACCAATCAATCTAAACCACCCACAAAGGGGAACCTGAGCAACGAAGCAAAGGGAAACCTTGGCGCCGGTTTTGTACACGCCTGGGCTGCGGAGTGAGTCTCGCTGGCATCTGGCAAAACCACTGCACCTGGCAGTCGGCCGTTCCAGCTGAATCTCGTGCTAAGTCGGGGGCCTTAAAAAATCGGGGCCAGAAAGAAGGTTTGGGTTGATAAAGCAGAGTCTCAAGGAGCTGTTTTCCAAAATAGCGGCATATGACTAGGGATGTGTTTGATTCCATACATGTCGCAAGTACTTCAAACTACATAGCAAGCAAATGAGCACTATGGATACAAGGAACCTGATCCGTGTCATGCCATTTCTGACCCTGGTTCTAGCCTGCTTGCTAGGTGGGTTGAGTGAACTTTGAAAACAAATTTTTAACTGGGGAGCTAACGTTGTCCCACTAGCCACCCGGGCTCAAAGTTATTGAAGCGGTTGACAGTGGCCTTTCCCATTGGCAACATTTGATGAAAGCCTTGCTGAATGCCCATGGAGCTGCTGAAATGTTGGATCCTTCGGGTGGCATTTCTTCGGAGAACTTTGCAAAAAGGACCACGCCCTCGGCAGAGAAGAAACGGCTCACATTTGCAAGCCTTGTGAACTAACCCTCCTGGTCGCCCACTTCTGGCCCCGGTTCTCACTCGATGCGAAACAGCATAGGGGCCTGGGAACATCCATGTCACAAATATCAATGCCTTGATTTCCTTCCGAGGAAACTATCAATTGGATGTATTGAAAGGTGTCCCATTCCGGGCCAAGAAGGCCGCTTACACAAAGCCAGGACTGACTGTCCCAATGACTTGAAGGCTCCCGAGCTTTCTCAAACCCGAAAAAAAGTGTTGTTTTTCCCCTTCGGTTTCCCTTACCAACCCCAAAGAGGTGTCCATGTGGCGGGGGCTTTGAATGACTCTCCTTAACCGGGCCTAGCTCCGCCAGCGTTTGGGCCTCAATGGCCTGGAGAGTCAACATGGCGACCCCAAAATGGCCCAGCGCCTTTTGTTCCCCTACCAACCTGAAGGGTACCCCTCAAAAAGAGCCACAAACCCACATGGGAGTGGTTGATATCTGAAGGGAAACCCACCATTTTAGCTTCAAGGGTCCACATACATCCCGCCGTGGTCTGTCTCAAAGTCGGGTATTTAGGCCGAGAATTTGAAGTGATTCCCGGCGGACAACTTCTGCCTTCGACTCACAAAAGTGACTGACCTAATCCTTACGGGTGAATGGCTATGACTCACCATGCAACAAGAAATTGATCCGGGCTCTTGGCCAGAAACCAAACCTACCTGCCAGGTTGGTCAGCTTATTTTGTCCAGATGCCTTTTTTCTTCTCAAAATTGGGGAATCCTCCAAGTGAGGGGGCTTTTTTGCGCTGTGTTCCTTCAAGGCAACAAGGAACCACACCCACATCAGAACGGCCCACTGAACCTGGCGATGTGCTGTTCCCCAATTTTGCCTAACCGGCGCTGAACGGGTGTGGAAAGGGAAACTCATCACATTACTCGACACCTACTTCATCTGCTGAAATCTTTGCTATAGGGAACATCTTTTTGGCTTCTGAATTGCTGTGTAAAGCCTTGAACACCTTTTACTGGAGGAAACATGTCCATTCTTGTACTAAGGAACCTTGTTCTACCCTTGAGGCTAGTCATCCTGTAGAGACCGGAACACCCCTTACGTGTCACAATAGTTGGATCCCGAAAGCCGAGGTTTTTGTGTTGAAAAAACAGCACACACACACACACACCGCATCTTAACATAAGGGGGGGGGGTGGAACTTCCAAAACCAACGGTTTCCTTTTGGCTTCTTTTTAAGAGCAACCAAGAGGTACCCACATCAAAAAGACAGACCCGTATGACCCGCCCTCCGCAGCTTTTCGCAAGCAACCGAACACCGGGCGCCTCCCAGTTCAAGCCGCTCAGGGAACTCTCGCTCACCTGAAGGAGTCGAAGGCCCGCTGAAATCGGAGCAGAACCGAAACCAGGGCCGTCTCAAGCCAAACATTTCGAACTGGAGAGCGTGGTTGAAAATCCGGCCCTTTCTGTACTGCTTAGCGGGTGAAACACGTCAAAACGGAAAGGCTCAAAGGGAATTCCCAAGGGCCGGCTTGTCAAAGGGGGCCCGTGTTGCGATGGCTTGGAAAAGTAGATAACCAGCCGACAAAAATAGTTTGGAGTCCCTAGACTGAAAGCGCACACACACATTGACATGAAGGTTCAAGGTGCAGCAGTTTTCAGGCTAAGTCATGTGGGGTCTCTCGGCGCAACCCTGTTGACAGGTTTGCTTGAACAGCTCCAATTTGTCGAAGACTTGATGGCAATGCTCCCATGCTCTCGCGTTTGCTGTCCGCGCCAGATTTCTCGAAAACTACAGGATCCGCTTTTCGGAGCCTTTGAAAAACAGCGCTCTTGGGTAACAGGCCAAAAGAACAGGCTAGCCGTGGAATAAGCTTCCGTCGCAGCACAAGCGAGACCGTTTCAGTGACTGACTGCACAGCAAGCTGAGACGCTGGCCATTTGCAGATGCTGCCTAGCTGGCTGGAACGTCCAACGGTCAACCAAAGATGCCGCAGGTAGTCAAAGCGTTGTTGGCAAGAGTGATTATCAGAATTCACCAGGTCACCATCCCGAAACACAGGATCTGAAGAAAGGATACGTCACCATGAGGTCGGCGACGAGGTTGTTCCAGGTGGCCTCTATGAGGGAATTGGTTTGTCATTTTTGAGGGCGCCCATTTTTTGCGGCTTTTAAAGGGACAAGGGTGCCCGACAAAAAGACACACCCAAAGGCACCTTTTTGGTTCATGGGTCAAACCTCCCACATCTGAGGGTACACGGAAAATAGGTTGTTGTTTGTGATTCTGTTTCATACTTCGTCCGCTCTAAAGTACAAAACAAGTCTGGGATCGGAGACCAAAGGCAAGTACCCAGGTGTCGTTTGCTCATCTGAGCTGACGACACAGGGCACTCTTGAAAAGTGGGTTGCTCATTGCGCCCTGAATAAAAGGTCTAACCCTTTGTAGGTTGGATGGAGATACCATGGTTTCTGAAAGATCGGGCGACGTAAAGTCACACCAAAGGCAAATGAAAAGTGGTTGGCCCATACTTGCATGCTTAGGCAAGTAGGTGAACCATGGTTCTAACTGCAGTATCTGGGGATGGTCCCCTTTGCAGGGTTTTTCAGCTGCTTACTAAGTACCTTGAACACCCCTGAAAAGTGGTTGGTCCCCATACCCAAAAATCAGGGTTCCCTACATGTCCAACCTAAAAACATCACCCCAAGAGAAACTCACCTGAAATGGGCCAAACAGGTGATGCAAACGAAAACCAAGGAACATGTACTATGAGTCTGTATTTGTTGCGAGTGCCGAGTACCCCTTTGGCCGCCCGGTTCCCGTGGGTTCCCGTGGGTTCCCGGGCTCGAACACCTTCCCGCTCTGGCGGCACGCGGCACGGAGGCGCTGCGACACGCCCTGCGACACGCGACACGCCCTCGGGTCCATGGGGGCTGGCTTCGAGCTTTGCACTTCAAAAACAGGACCCGGAAATCTACCTGGGGTCTACCTGGGGTCTACCTGGGTGTTCAAGCTAAGTGAATCATAGGGGGGCTACAAACAGTTTTGCCACTTTGTGCCGCTGCAAACAAGGGGGGCCTCTCATGATTCTGTGAACCAAACATGCCGCGGTGTACAGCCCCGCCCTTTCCGAAAGCGCCGCCAGCCTTCCAAAGGAGCTTGTGCATCCATGTTTGTTTGTGGGAGGGACCCCGGCTTGGGTGGATTTTATACGGAAATCGACCGGGCCCCCCACGCGACCTTGCCTTGATGGGTCATAGTCAAAGTCAGTTCCTTGACGAATTCTGATTCTCTGTATGGTTCCTAAGCTCGGGCACCCCAACCAATCTATTTGACATTCCCATGAAGCGCAGAATTCTTGGTATTCTTGAACATTGACGGACTATGAGAGTGTTTCCAAAAATGTGTGACGCCTAAACATGAGGGTTGCCTTGTGGTTCCGAGCTTTGTGGAGCTCTCTGTTCCTTTTCGTTTCCCCCCCCCCCAATCCTACTGCCTCAGCTTTGTGCCGCCAACTAAAAGTAACCTGTGTGGATTCTGGTCCCTTTTCCGTGAAACTTGAAATGACAAAGGTCACAATCCCCCCCCCCACACTTTATCAAATGAGGACCCTCCACACAATTGGTTGGTTTCCTGTTGGTCAATGTTGGCTCTCCCGTGTGGGCTGGTGCCCAAAACATATATCCTTCAGTTTCCCACACTATCTGAAAAGCGACAGGGTCAAAGGATGTGGCTTCCATACAGGACATCGGGAATACGAGCGCTTCCCCTGGTTTTTGGGCTCAAACCCCTCCCGAAAGGAGCGCTGACCAACTGCTGGATACCGTGACCGAATATCACGTGGGACCATGAAATGAGTGTCCCCTTTTTTCGACGGACCCTTTCTTGTGAACCAGACCCTTTTGGGACCCCAGAAAAAGACAAACCCAATGAGCCCAAATTTCAAGCAGTCTAAGGCGTGGATAGCAAGGTTCCATGTACATCCCCCGCCTCAGCCGCCACCAGCGCAGAAGGGTTTTTGGGCAGGCAGCCAGCGACCCCCACCTCAGGTTGGCGACAGCGGCGGCTGTACTTGGCTGTTCAACCAACTTAGCGAGTAACGTTGCTGCTGATTCATACCCCCCCCAAAAGACTCGTAGCCAGGGGTCCATTCCAGGGACTCGTAGCCCGCTCCAAAGCGATGCAGGGGTCCATTCCTTTGAGGGAACCCCCGAGTAGCTGGGAGGCTTATTCATCGGGGATCAGCATCAGGTTATAGGCACAGTTGTATCCCGGGTGACTGGGGTTAGTCCCTTAGAAGCATGGATATAACCCGTTAAGTAGCTTGAACACCCAAGTAGGTGCGGGGATAGGGGGTACCTCAGCTTTTGCTCCCCCCCCACTACGGGGTTCTGGATATTCCCCGTTGAACAGCACCTCAACCAGAAACTCACGTAGCGGCCAAAGGATGATGTTTAGCACCACCGGCGAAATACAGGCCATGCAGCAGTCCAGATTCCTGTGGAACAAATCCAACCGCTGGAAGGCGCCTGTCCTAAATGCTCATGAGGTCATCGAGGATTGGACACTAGGTTCAACCAGACCTTCGACCTGTGAAAGAGGTTGTGAACAAGAAGCGCCTTTTTTTGGGCATGTTTACACCTAGGGTTGACGCGCTAACCTAATTTTGGCTTGCCCTCAAATGGCGCGCGCCAACTACGAAAAACATAATTCAACCCCACAACAATGGCTCCCTAAAAAGTTGGCCCCAAACTCCCTCACCAAATGGGTGCGTTTTCTTTAAGGAGACCCCCCAAAGAAAAAACAAAAGGAAAAGAAGAGTACAGTAGTCTTCCTTTTGGGTTTCCCCTCAAAGCCAATCAAAGGGGGTACCGTCAAACACGACAAACCCAAAATCCCCGGGAGCCGTGGCCCCCGGCGTAGGCCACCGCCAAAACGCCTCTGCTGATGGCGATGGCCTCTTCGTGACGTGAGCTTTGGTCAGGTGGCCGCGTGTCGTCCGTTCCTTTTTGAGCGAGTACCCGTGTTTTTGGGTTGGCTTTAAAGGGAAACCACGAGGAACACCGGCACGTCTTGGATTTTGGGCTCTAAGAAAAGAAGGTTCCTTGATTCGCTGGAGTTTTCAAGTGAACACAAAAAGGAACTGGTCATTTCAGCAAGACCGACCCAAATCCTGTGGCTGGAGGGAATCCACTTCGCACCAGTTCAGTGGTTATGCCCTTGTCACAGGGGCTCATCGAAGTAGTGCGAAGAACATTTTGTCCACATCTTTGGGGTCCTGTGGTCCCTTGCTAAAGTTGAACTTTTAGTAGGATATGGGTCTGTCTTTTTTCGAGGGTACCCTTTTTTGGTTGTTTTGACAGGGACACCGAAAGGAAAACCCCTGCGTTGGGGATCCCCTAAGAAAGACAAACCCTTATGAGGAAGTTCAGAGTTGGTGCCCCTTTGTCGACAGGAAGAGAGTCCGTGCGTCGGACATGTGCGAGAGTGGTTTTCAGAAAGCCTTTCAATTCGTCTACCCACAGCTATCTGCGCCTGATTCTTGAGACAGTCGACTCGCAACGTGTCACAACTCCTAGCCAAACACACCCCCCAGGAAGACTACCAACAAAAGCAAACAACGGAAAAGAAGGCATCCCTCAAATGGGGTCAGGAAGATACAAGTCAGAGCAATCAATCTTGGTCTTTTATTGACTTCCATCTTCTGAATGCACCCGCCAGTTTTGGTCCAGCCCTACAGGGTCATGATCAGCTGACCGGGTCTTGATTGTGGCTTAGTGGGGGGGGAGAAATTACCAACAACCGAAGATTCAAACAACTCCGGATAGCATTTGTTTGCAGAAAGGCATCCTTGAAAGAAGGCTGATCATAAATCCCGAAAATGATGTCCACCAAATGGTGGCCACTTTGTTGGGTTCCCAGTAAAGCAATGCCACGCCCCACCCTCTGCAGCCTCTGCAGACCGGGACGCCGTCATCGCCACCAGCTGCTGCCTGACGCGCAGCGGCGAAAAGAATGCATTTCACCGGATCCATTGAAGTGACATCCTCAAATTTACTCTCCCAAGCGTTTGGTTTAAATGGAAACTACCTGCAGAAGTAGTTCCTGGAGAACCATTCAAAATGTCTAATTTGAGGGATCCAGTTTACTGAGCCGACAGTTTCTGTGCTTTCACTCTTCGATTTTTACACCTTTAAAAGGATTTCAGCGGGATGCGCTTCTTGGAATATGTGCTTGTGCCCGAATATGGGAGAACCCCGTTTTGGTAAAGGGCAGGCCCAGATCCATGTCACGCCTTATTGGACCAACTCGAGTTTGGCCCAAAAAGCAAAACGCAAAATTGGAGTCTTAAAGGACTGGAAGTTGGGCTTGGAAAACCGCGCCTGAGGGTTGTGGCCATCTGCGAAGCCTCCGCCAGGCGTGCCTGCGGGGAAACGGTTTGATTCCGCGGAGAGAAAGTTGGGCACCTCGTCAGACCGCCCGTGGATAAACCTGGTGGAGGGCCCTCTGTTAGACTGCATGGATTTGCAAAAAGTATGAGCCGTCGGAGTGCATTTTGCCAGCCACCAGTTTGAGCCCGTCTTGGATTTCTATTGGGAGCGGTTGCTTTCGTTTTGGCATCCCGTCAAACGTTACCATCCAGAAGGCCATGTCGCGTCACAAAGCAACTGGGTTTCTTCCGGGACTGGTCACAAAGGAAGATACAACCACCATTCGCATGTTTGCAGGCGGAAGCGGCTCCCAAACTAACATATTCAGCATCGCACAAGCGGGTCCTTTAGGCAAGGATGCTTGAAACACGGTGCCACCCAACAGGGTGAAACTAGTTCCACGCGGTCCATGCGCCATGCGGTCCATGCGCCGCAAATGGCCACGTGGTTCTACCCAGCTTCTTCGTTCAGCAAGGCTATAGTAGGAATTCATTGGTTCGTGTGCCAGCCGTTCCGCTTTCAATAGGGCGATCCACGGATTGTAGCCGTTCTTTCAACTGGATCGGACAGTTTTCAACTGGAGTTTTCCAAGGCTGAAATCCATCATGAGAGCTGAGCTCGGCTCGAGCGAGAGCCCTCGCCTCCGCGGAGGACAGGGACGCGGCGGTGCCCGAGGCCGCGGCCGCGGAGTACTCCGCCTATCGGTGCTCTCGTTCCCGGGCACCAGGGGCAAAAAACCATCCAAAGCCTCCAGAAAAGGGAAACGGAAGGACACCGTTTTTGCCAAGCTACTCAAAACGGGGTTTGGCGATTTTGAGCCCAAGCACACACTCAACAAAGGTTGGGGCCAGCCATTTTCTGCCAGCATGAACAATAATTGAACTGCTGACAGGGCTCCGGAATCCCGCAGTGGCTTGCCTCCCCACCCGCACAGAACCCAACAGGTAATTCAAGAGGAACCAGCAGGCGAGCAGGTTCCATAGTTCGTTGGCGAGAATGTACGGGGGGTTCTTGAGAAGGCACACTCCGGTCCCTGAACGAACTGAGACCGCCGGCCCGCTGCTGGCAGTCTTTGGCGATCGCCAGCTGCTCCTTCGAGGAAAAACAAACTAAGGGCCGAAATGCTTAGACTGGGCTGCTGAGCGCCAAAACTCTCTCAGTTTGAACACTAAGCCTAAACCCTAAACACCCAAAAATCAAAGCCATGACCATGGGAGAACATGTTTGATCTACCACTTGCACTGAAGATCCACCAATCTGGGCATGGGCTTGGGCGCCAAACGTCAGGCGACACATTGTGACCCTCGTGCTTGGGCTCCATCCCTCATTCGTGGTGTGGATTGGTGGTTTGAAGGTTGGGGCTGGTTTCCACTTCTACAAGCACCACTACAAACTTCCAAACAACCATCCAAACCAAGGGTTACCGGACATAAGGTCTATAGTGGGAACCCCAAATAAGCCAACCCCAGCTGACAAATAAAAGGTGTTTTTGGGGGCTGACCATTGGCTCCTGCAGGGAGCGCTGCTCCAACCGCAGCTGCTGGACCTGCGCCCCCCGAATCCAGGGATCGATCGCTTCAGAAGCCTGCTCCACTCAAAAAAAATACACCTCTCCAGTTTTGGTCTATTTGAGCATGCATCAAGAAAATTAGTTGGGGGGTGGTGTGTTGGCACTGATGGAACTATGTGGACGATGCTATAGAGGACTGCCCGAACAAGTTTTCTGGCTAATTCTAAGACTTGGGCTTTCACATGTTTTACCCCTGGAATAGCTCGCCACAATCTGCATGCCAGCTTGCGGGTTGTTCCTGTTTTTGCACTGCTCACCTGAATTGTTGCGGTTGATTCTCAAGAGAACCAACATCTAGCTGGCAAACCAAATTGCGACAAGCATTTAGATACAGTGCTTCCAACTTGTGCCCTCGCTCACAATTCTGTTGGTTGGCGTGTTGTTTTGTGGGTGACATTCAGCAAAATCCTTCTCTCGTAGCTTCCCGCGTTGGGTGGCTTCCCATTTACTCTTGACAAGAACCAGGGGCTCAAAAACCAAACAACCAATCCAAAACATCCTATCGTTTAATGCAAACCAGTCAAGCATCAACTCCGGTCGGGTAGTTCAAACATGGATTCACAGCCATGGCAACCATAGGTCAGGGCCCTGGTCTAATTTCATTCCCCGACTCCCAAATTTCCATGACGTGGTCCTTGGAGCTTTGGACATGGACAAACAGCCACTCACTTCCTCAGCGGATTGGCCAACAAAGCCGGAACTTCTCATTCACACCATGATCTGCCCAACAAGTGACTAAATTGCAGGAACTCAGGAATTGAGACCATTGGTTGGTAGAATTCCATCTTTGACGCCGGAGGCTGAGCTTGAACAACAATCACGTGGTAAAAAGGGCATGGTTTTTTTGGTGGCTCCGGTAGGCTCAGGTACCCCACCCCTCCCCTTTGGCTTTGAGCCCACCTTTGGGTTGGTGAGGGATCCAGGACCAAAACAAACGGATTGGGGGGAAACCAACGGACCATTGGGCATCCTTTTTCGGCGGTTTAAAAGTGGAACCCGGTGAAGTGGAACCCGAATTGCTCCAAAAAAAGGCGTCGCAGCCAATTTGGGCGCAGACTCCACGCCGGCGCCACTTCTCCGCCCACCAAATCCGCGGCTTCGCCTCCGCGGCGCCCTGGCGCAGCTCCGCCTCCATGGCGCCGCGCACGGAGTCCAGCTCCAGCTCCCTGGCGGCATCCGCGCCGTCCGTTTTGGGGGGGGGAACCCAAAAGAGAGAAACCTTTAAGCTTGTCTGTATAAGTGGCTTTTATTGAAACGATCCCCCCTTTTGGTCCAAAGAAAGGGAAACTAGGCAGTAGAGAGGTTAGAATAAGGGTACCAACTTCTTTTTTCTGTAGTCTATTTTAGTAGGGGAACCCTCCCCAAAGAAAGTTGGTAAAAGGGCACTACTGGGGGACCTAGGAGAGAAACCTGAGTCAGTTCCCATGCTAGAAAACTTGGGGGACCTAGGAGAGAAACCTGAGTCAGTTCCCATGCTAGAAAACTAATTGGCACGGAATCTGGACCCCGGAGTAAGTATCCTCCCACCCTTTTCACGGAACCTGACGTTCGGGTCCTGGCTTGGACAATTTTCCTTTTACAGGGGCCAGTCCTGAACATAAGTTCCATGTGAAAAGGGTGGGAGGGTAAGTAGGTTCTAAGTTAGGTAGTTGTTCAAACGTGGATGTTCAAATTTACCAAGTAGGCTATAATCATGGTTGTAGCTTGGGTACTTGGGGTTGGTCGCCTTATGACCATGGACATAAGCTACTTGCTATTTGGTTTGAAACCCAGGAATTTATCCAATTAGCCAAATACACTCACAAAAATCAGCTTGTCTAACTTCCTCCATAATTCCGAAGTTTTATTTGTTTGGGAGGAACGCCTGGAATGATCTGGGCACAAAGATGATCCCCTATTGGATCCTGAAATACACAAATGAGAAAGCCACAACTTGCCCAACAGACAAGGGGAAACAATCCCCCTGTTCATCCTGGTCGATGAATGGGGTGGACCTTCAGGCTTCCCAAAGGTTGGCTTTGGGCGTTCGTGGTTTGTCGACTTTCGAACACGAGGTGGACACCACATCCGAAAAGAGACCCGCCCATGCAGACTCCCTTTCGGCCGATCAGGATTTCGCTTTACAAAGAGGACAGTGCTGTGGGTCCCCCCGTTTTCGGCGATTTTGCGCCGCCTTTGAGTCCCCCTCCACTTCTTGAAGAATGGGGTGCCAACTCCTGCCTGGCCCACGAGCCATCGGCCCGAAGGAGTGCTTCAGATCTTCTGGGAATGCAGCCGCTTTGCCCACATAGGTCAAACGCTTCCTTTGTGCCCCAGGGGCTGGCTCAGACTTCTCCATGGAAGACTTGGGTGCGAGTCAAAAAAGTTCCCAAGAAAGCCTGGCAAATGGAGAAATGGGCAAAACCCTGCGGTCGCTGGTGGTTTGATTTTCACCCATGCCAGACAGAAACACATGGCTGTGATCCCCCCACCTCATCTGACGATCCCCCTCCAGGCGGAGCTGTTGCTCCCGCATCTGCTGCCTGGCGGATCTGGGTTGCTCCAGTTAGTCTTTTTTTCTCCTTATCTTGGGGGAGGGGCACTCAGCAAAGGACCTTTCAACAGGCAGGTTGGGCTTATCCTCCAAAAACTAGGGTTGTAATCCAACTATTCAAAGGGCTCTTTGATTCTGGCTGCAAAATGTCACCTTGCAAGAACAGCTCAACCCCCTAAATAGTAACACGCGATGGGCCCTGTTTCCTTTTTCCGCAACGACAGCCAATCAAAATGCCAACAGTTGGAATTGAGGCGGGTCCTGGTTTTGGCGGGTTGCACGAGGGTTCCAGGCAGGCTGATTCCTTTTTGCGCTTCTTTGATTGGACCCTCGAAGGCTCCCACTCCACAAGAGCAAGATCGGCTCCTTTCCAGCCCTTGGCCATGTTGACGGCTAAAGGAGCAACCGACCTCAGACTCAGAAAAGGGCAACTGTGTGCGCCCTGCGACCTCAGATCGACCGGATTCGGATCCATGGCAGGGGCACACCATCATCTGGGCATCCGCCAGTTGCGCGTGCTGCGCCCGCATCGCGTCTCTGAGCTGGTCCTCTCCGGAAGAGACCATCATTTTCACGCATGGGCTTGACTGAACGCCAAGAAACAAAAACCAGGGTTTGCCTTCGAACCCCGTTTGATAAACAAATGCTAGCCAAATGTCGCCAGATTCGGAAACACTGCAGGTTATAGGGACGTTCCCAAGTCGAGGATACCCCCTGATTGCATAAACTCCCATGGAGTTCTTGCATGGGATGGTTGGCAAGCTTCGCTACTTCTTTGCTAGTCAGTTCGTCAGTTTCCGATGAACACGCAAAACAAAACAAGAGCGTTTGTTGATGATTGTCCCCACGGATGTCCGCACCAGCTTCATCGATTGACGCTGGCTCAAGAATCCAAGTAGCGCCCATGTTCTCCAAAAAAAAGCTCATGAGATATAGTGCTGCAGAAGTTTGTGGGGAACATCCTTTCACTGACTCCGTTACAGACTCTGCCATGCTTTTGGCAAAGGAAATCAAAGCAGCTGCCCAGTTGACTGGTCGGAAAAAGTGTGAACTTTTTGGCCCTATGATGAAGAGCTCCAACAAGTTGTTGAATTTTGCCAACTCACCAATTAAGAACACTCGAGGCAAAGCAACGCGGTCCATTGCTTTGGCCGACGATTTCGAGCTGTGGTCGAGTTGGGTACTTCCAATGGTAATCAGCTTTTGTCTTATGTCGAGCCATGCTTGATCAAATTGGGGGGGGGGGTGTTTACCCAATGTCAGGAAGTTATTCATCCTGGGTTCCGGTATCACCAGCGGCAACCAAAACCCGCCATTCTTCTGCCACCCCCCCCCAGGCGGCAGAGCTGTCCTGGTGCGCCTTGGAGGATCTCAGCTGCTCCTCCAGCAAGGACGCCTCAAGACGTTTTGGCGTCGGAAGGATGAGCATAAATATTGATTTTTTAATAGGGAACCCTTTCATGCACAGAATTCGGGGAGTGTCCGCGAGTGTCCGACTTCCTTTTGGTTTGTGGCTTTTAAATCGCAAAAATCATAGCCACGTCAGAATGCAAGTGGTAATGGAAGGCTCCAAAGACCCTGACTTTGTCCCTTCCCTGGCGGGCGGGTTTCAATGGGAGGGGGGAACATTTGATCTAGCACAGCGTACATGCCTTGAAGCAGTACCCATAACTCCCTCTGATGGTTGGGACAACCGTTTAAAAGGACGCTGAATGAGATGTTGTCTTCGTTCCCTAAACTACTTACAAAAGCTTCTAACACATACCGCCATGCGCCTTGAATCGTTTTTAATGCAACGCTTTCGAGTACGGAATGCGACAGAAGCTGGGTCCATCCATATCCACTTTTGCCCGTTCAACAGAAATCCTAGGGGGTCATTCCGAGGGGCACGCATACCCCTGCATGCCATGAGTCGCATGAGTCGCAGGCAGTGAAACGGGAGCCTCAGCCCGTTTGGCCCATGACGCTTCCAACCCTGCCGGGGCCATCTCGGCACCCCAGCGCGGCGCTCGAGCTTCTGACGCTCGGCCTCGAGGCTCGCAAAGTGTCCTTGTTGGTGTTACCAACCGAACAATCAAGGGACCAGCCCCAGAAAAAAAAACACCAAGAAACATGTCCGTTACCCTCGCTCCACCATGGAAGCTGACCGGAGGCTTTTGGAAGACTGCTTTCCTTTTCGGGAAGTCACTCGTCCACTTCCATTATTGGAAGGAGGGCAGCGGAAATCCCCGAAACGAGTCCCCTGACAACGGCTGCAAATAAAATCTAGTGGCAGCCTCCTTTCGTTTCATGCCCAACTTTCAGAAGTTGAGGGAATTCTGCAGAAGGGCGAGCATCCTTTGAAAAGTCGATGCCACATTCTGGTCCAACGGTTGGGAAGAATACACTGTCATGCACTCTGCACAACGGACTCAAAAGTGTGTTGTGCCCTTGAGCTAACGTCTGCGTGCTTCTACACACCCCATGGGCCCAGGTTCCTACCAAAGGACTACGTGGCCCATGCCGTAGAATGCGGGTGCTTGCTGGTTTACCAACGTATTTTCTCGCAATGAATCCTCAATTCCCGATTTGTTCATTCATCTGCACCCATTGACTCCTGCTACCAAGTAGGTCAACGAGGCGCGTGAGTACTCCAATTCTCATGAACAAATATTCAGGAATTTCTTAACAACCGGAAATCAGAAAGCCCCAAAAAACCTCTCTCCAACAACCATAGGAGCTGACAAACATCTCTATGGACCGAATTCCCCGGTTCCATGCCTGCCATCCTTCAGGTGTCGCCTCTGCTCGGACCTCGGCGCACGTGGCAAGACCCGCCACAAGCCGGCTCTGCAATGGTTGAAGCCAATGCAGATTAACTGGAACATCAAATGGGCGTGGCTCAAAATGGAACCCTGGAAAAAGTACC
This sequence comes from Effrenium voratum, assembly GCA_963377175.1. NCBI lineage: Eukaryota > Dinophyceae > Suessiales > Symbiodiniaceae > Effrenium > Effrenium voratum. The sequence goes on along the minus strand of CAUJNA010003690.1, from coordinate 293,651 downwards.
CAAATCTGGGGAATGACAATGATTCACCAAATAAGACTATATACTAGTTCCAATTCAGTGCAGTGAGCTTCATTTGGACCCCCCTGGTGGGGTTCTTGGTACATAATACAACCGGCTAAATCATTACACACATTCCCTTGTGGCCATGACTGGCCCTGACTTGAATTTTGAGAGCAACCTTCTAATTATGTAGGCCTGTGTCACATTTGTTGAAGTCGTTGAGGGTCTGGCTGCACGTGTTTGCATCGTTTTTTTTCAGGGGAACCTCCAAAATTGTGTTTGTCCTTTCTTTAAAACCGCCACAACAATAGGGTGCCCGAAAAGAAAGCGCCCATTTCATGTTCCCATCAGGATATCCCGTAGTCGACGGTCCTTTTGGAAGGGCTATGGGGGACACTCACACAATTTACAACAAAAAGAACCAACAATCCCCGAAAGCTGTCCCAAACCACCCCAGAGCCCATCTGGGCAGAGACCCCATAGCTTTCGGCTGTTGGGTAAAAACACGGACCCCATTGGTTGAAATCCTCAAGAGATGCCTCAGGCCTCCGGCCACGTCTCTGACAGCTGCCACCAGATCGCCCAAGCACACGGAGCTCAACGGAGCCTCGAGCGCCACATGGAACCCTAAAGGGCGGCCAACCATTTTCTGGCGGCATGCGTGGATTGTTTTCAGGAAACTGAAAACCAAATACAAGATTCTAAATGAAAGTTAGGGTGCGAACATGCTGTTTGGCAGCCCTAGGGATAGTTGGGCATCAGCGAGCCTCAGGAAAGCCTACAACCCCCCCTCTTTGCGCCCCTTCTTTTCTTGGGGCTTGCCATATCATGGACCCTGCGCTTGGAAGAAGTTTTCAAGCGCACCATGGGCCAAACGCCTGCGGCATGCTGAAAGAGAAACAACAACTCGCAGGAAATTGCCAAGTGTCCACCACATGGAGAATTCCGCCATTGCAGCACTCTGATAACCCAACCTGCAAAGCGTGTTTGGGCTGG
>CAUJNA010003690.1:250155-287655 GCA_963377175.1 Effrenium voratum | reverse complement strand
CAATAAACCCATTACCTTAGTGTACCTTCAGCTTTATCCCTACCTTTGTTTTGTCATTTTCCCTGTGAAGTGAAGATCTCTTACCTCTCGTCTCATGAGGCCTGCGCCGGCTTCAAGTCGCGGTTCCGAGTCAAGCCAGGCACGAAAGGCATAGCACCCAAGTAGGCATATGGCCTGAGCTCGCGCTCTCCCTGCCAACCCCGGCGGCTGATGCTTCCTTGAGATGTGGCTTCCTCTCTTTTTGTAGAATACCCCGCGATGGACAAAAGAGTTTGCGAAGAATCTGATTGCTGAAGCAACTAGAAGGCTTCAGCAAAACCGAAAGTGAACTACGCGCCGCCACTTTTTGCTTGTGGATTCGGAATTTCATTTGGACTGAACTCCCCCAAAAGACACCAAACTCTAAAGCTTCGGACGGACCCTTTCAGGGGTTTATGAATTCCGGGTTGTTATTCTGAAACTGGTAAATGATTCGAACCAAACGGTACCAAAATCCCGCGGCTCTTGGGCAAAGGCGCGTTTTCTCTGGGCGTCCCGGCGCTCCGTACCCGGTGTCTTGAACTGCACTCCAATACCTCGGCCAATTGGCCTTCTGAAAGAACCAAACGGCGTGTGCGTGGGTGAACGAAAGTGAGCCCCCTGCATCAAGTTGTGCCATGAGATGGCTGGTTGAAACGGACATTTGCTGGAAACGCAACAGGGCCGGTGTGGCAAGCCAAGGCTGGTCATCATGTCCATACTTGTCATCAATGTGTCTTTGGATTGGGGTCGCCTAGAGTAGACACACTCCACAATCCAAGCACTCCATGGCCCACGCACTCAATTCCAAACAAACCAGCAAGCAAGAAAAATGCAGGCAGCCAGTCAAGCATGCAAGCCTTCCGCATGCTCGCGCAACACCGCGTAGGCATGAATGCGAAAGTGGACCCACCCATAGCCAAGGCCAGCAACAATTCGCGCACTGAGTCCTTTTCCACCGACCCTGCGGTGCACTTGGCGAACTTGGGCCGAGCACTCTCGGATGATCTCTGCCGAGGGATGGCCAACTGGCACGGGCGAGTGGCGGCTTCGAGCTTTCTGGATTTAAAACGCCAACGAGGGTGCCATCAACAAGTGATTCGGGCTGTGAAGCTTCCGCGTTTCGTTTAAGTCCGGAACACGTTTGGGAATGGCATTATTCTAAGCTGGGTGTTTGAATCCGTGGTTCCCATCATGCAGGGGCTTTGCTTCACGAAACCCAACTCCCGCGGTCAGAGATTTCTTGGGTTGACTGGCTGCATGCCTTGGCGCTTAACGTCCACCTTGAGTGCTAGGATTATTCCAATCTTCACCCTCAACCGCCATTTCAGCGAAAACGGGATGTGCCCAAACTAGGCCTCCGAGTCGCAAGGGTGCAAGTTGACCTTTGGGAGCTTTCTGGGGGGAATGAGTTGGGTGTGACGCAGAAACTTGCAAGTGGTACCCTGTAGCAAACGTTGTCAAGCGTCCGATCAAGATTCCAAATACGAGTTCCAGTTGAAGTTCGCGGTGTGAAAGTCCCTCAAACCCAAAACTTGTCAAGATGCAATGGCAGCAACGAAACATGACACTAACCTATTCCCCATCTCACAAGTAAACCTTTGCAAAGCCAAACACCCACCGGGACCTTTTAAGGGAATCGACCCGGGGCGCGCTTTTTCTTGAGCCAAATCCATGCAAGGTCCGCAGTTCACGGAAGGAATGCCCTACTGAAGGGAACCCCTATGTCCTATCGATTCCCGTAGATGCAAGTAACCGCAAAGTCATCATGATGTAATGCCCACACGAAGTGTATTGCCATCCCTGTGGGTATGCATTTATTTGAGAAAGAGTGCGGGTATTTCCACTCCCCCCTCTTTGCGCTTACGGCATTTCTGTGCTTAAGAATCTTCAAGACGTTTTCTTCTTCTTGGCTTTCTTCTTTCTCTTTGGATTGGCAGGTTCAACACAAGCGGGTGGCTCCTCTGCTGGTATGGCACCAGCAGGATCTCTCACACTTCTCGAGTCGCTTACTGTAGTTTGTACCTGCAGCGCCGAATCCATTTTGAATCCAGTCATATTGGCTTCTACTGATTTTGGCACTACTGTGGATATACCAAGGAGGTGGATCGCGTTGGCCCACTTGTGTGCTTCAACACCTTTTGTAAAGATGTCGGCACGCTGATCCTCGGTCTTCACGTGCTGGAGAGTCACGTCTGGCTGATCTACTATTTCTTTTAAAGATGAGAGGTTAGCTTTATGTGTGCGAGTGATATGCCGCAACTTGTGGCTAAACCCTGATCGCACAACCTTCTCAGTTGCCTCATTATCTTCATAGATGATCAAGTCAACATCTCTACCTAGCATGTGACCCCACAGTGTCATCATCGGCAATGCTTCGGTAATAGCCCGTAGGCCATTGCGATGACTTCGGCTTCTGTTGTGCTTCGGCTGGTTGCAGTCTGCTTTTTAGAGATCCAGCTCAGTGGCCACGAAGTTCCGTTGGACCCGGCTACCCTTAGCCAGCCCCCATTGGTGCTTAGTGCTGAGTCACTGTCCCCTGCAAAGTCAGCGTCCACGTACAACTCCAACCACACATTCGCTGGGACGTCGGTGGTCTGCCCCACCAGAGTGAAGTCTACAGAGTGATGTGCATAGCACAGGAGTCGATGTAACATCCTGTCACAAGCCCTACACCGTTTGCTCACGTGTGACGCTAAAAAGGTTATGGCTTTAAGCATGTCTGGTCTACCAAGCCTTGCCCCCCATAGCAATTTCATGAGAATTGCACACGCATGCGTTTGTAGCTGTCCCTCTTGCTCCCACTCGTCTGAAAGGATGGATCCCTTTGGCAGAAAAGGGGTTGCTGCACCTTTGAGTCGTTGCTGCTTAGTAATACCTAAGTACATGTCTACGGCAGAACGAATGTACTCTCGTATGTTGAAAGCTACCCCAAGTCCATCAGGAGTCTCAACGATCTCATGGTGTCTCCCCAAAAACCTACCAAGTCCTCCTATGTCTTCTATTTCAATCAACTTACCTAGTTCTTGCCAGAACATTTCGTGTGATTCACCCCTGCCAGATAACAAGAGATCATCCACGTACACTGTCAAGGCCAGGTCCCGTTGCTTGAAGAAGAATGTTGACCCTCAACAGTCTTTCCCCCCAACTTGCGTACTGCCTCTTCTAGATGGTTCTGCCAGTGCGCGCCTGATTCCGGATGACCACACAGCGACTTAATGAGTCTTACAAGGGGTCGCCTACAGCGCCCAACCCACGAAGCCGGCCATGTCTCCCTCGGGAGACGCAGCCAGGTCTCGCACAGGCTGCGGAGATCCGCCTGTACGTAGGCTTCTACCGCGTCGGCTGACGTCACGCGGTTGCCTGGAAATTGTCCGATCGCGATGATGGCGTTAGCCGTGGAAATCATCGACGGGGATGCAGAGAGGCTTTGATACACTGCCAGCGGCCCGTCCTGGTCTCTGACATTATCACCTCTAAAAACTCCACGTCCTTTCAATTGAACCATGTCTGGACCCATTTCAACGAACCGCCTAGAACATATTGACATCACGTCACCTATGTGTATTTTATCCCCTTTTGCACGGGCTTCCGCCAGGATCTCTGGCTCTTCCCGCACAGTGTCTAGGTCCCAGGTTCCTTTTGTCGGTGAGTCGATTGCTTCGCGTCTCTGATCCATTCTTTTCGGTCAAGCAGTTCTGTCACGAGGGCTGGCTGCAACTCTCCCAGCACCTCAAGTGCAGCGAGCTGTCATGGCAGCTGCTGCAGGTCTACTGGAAGCTGCTGTCGGATCGCTTGGCACGTATCCCGGCTCGCGCGGGTCGTCCGGCGGGACGCCCTTGCGCGGAGGGAGCCCTCTCAGGTCTTCTCGTTCTGTGAGGTCTCTGTGTCCTACGCTCACTGATGACGGCCCATGTGGCACAGGAGTGGTTGGTGAATGCATCGCAGGCGTTGGCGGCACGGGCAACGTTGTGGGCGTATTCCCCCCTGGTCCTGCATGGGTGGTCGAGGATGTTATCGCGCCGGATGGCTGCGCCTCTTCCGTCCTGTTGACCTCTTTGGGATAGAGTCCATCGAAATTGTCCCTGCACGTCTGCGAGTGATTGTATGTTCCAAGCGAACAACCAGAACACCCCTTCGTGAAACCATGTTTCAAAAGGCGACTGAACGTGATGTACGCATGTTTCGGTTTTGTCTTACTTGGCTCGGCGTAGGGCAATGCGTCAATTGTCACTTCGTACGGTAGTACGCCCTTTTCCAAAGATCGTTCAAAAGCGGCCTTCCTAAGCTCATGCATTGGGTCGGTCACATCTTTTAGTGCGATTTTGGCGGCGTTGTAGTGGGTATTCTATGTGGACAAGCGGGGGAAAATACACATCTTTTTGATGCACATCACGAGGAACCCAATACTTGTGTGACACTTGTCTCTAGAATCTGAACAGTGTCCTTATACCTTAGTCCTGGTGCTAGCTTCCAGCCGGCAAAGATGCCAGGTCTGGTGGTTGGTGCAGCCATGCCATCTGAGCTTTCGATGGTCGTAGTAAACCAGGGCTCCCAAAGGGTGTATCGTTCCAAGAAACGAATGTCCTGTTGCAACTTCCCATTTGGTCTTACCTTTCTTCTGGTCTTCTGCTGGGGTGCCTTTTTTCATGATCATACAAGGGTGCTGGTTCCAAAAAGGACCTCACCTTCGAGGTGTATGAAACTGACACAGGCCACAACTTTTGCAGAAACCTGCCTGCAAATGCGATGGCCGGGAGGCCTCTTTCAGAGACCGGATGTCTCTTTCACATGAGGCGTTGTGCGGCCATGAACGGGCGAGTGCGGGGTCAACGTTCCAGCACATCCGCTGTGCGGCATTTGTGAGCTCGCCAGCTGTGTCTGATTTGAAGATCGTGTCCGTCCTGCCGTTCAGCGCCGCACCTGCGACATGCTTCATGGACAAATAGTTTGCTTCTTCGCTTTTGTCCGTCTGTGGGTATGCGATGGATAGCCCTGAGAAATGGTCTCTTAGCAACAAGGCTGTTTGTTCACCATCCATTCCAGCATGCTCTGCGGCTACTATCACATTATCCCCTTGAATGAGTTTCCCAAACGCATCGGGCTGAGTGTACTCTACCGGTTCATCGGGGTCCACAGGTCTTTTAGAATGTTTGTATTTGCCTAGCATCCTACCCCTGAGGCAATGCTCACACTGATTGTTCTTCTTTGAGCGCAATGCCTGATGCTCGAGGGTTGCGGCTTCCCGCTTCAACCTTCTTGCTACACCTTCGGGCACCACCTCCTCACGTTCGGAATCTGCATCTGAGTCCGCTGCGGCGACGAGGGCCTTTGGGAGATGCTTGGCCGTGAATGGGTTTGGTTCCCGCTCACGATGTTCGCGCTGATGGGTCACTGCGGTGCATGGCATTGCTATCACTTGCCCATGCACTCTGTTTGGACTGCAAACCATTTCGCACATTTCTGGAGGGTATCTCGCTGTCTTAGCTGTGCTGGCACCTGCTATGACGGCATGCTTGAAACCCTTCTCATGCTTGCATCGGCATCGTGCGAGTGATGCTGCTAGCCTCGGGAACGTGGTAACAACCCTCCAACGTTTCAGATGCGGATTGCCTGCGGAATCCTTGCTTCCTACGGCACAACCGTCGAAATCGATGGTGTGCATGCGCAACTCTATGATGAGCTTCTGCAATTCGGATAGTTGCCAACCCGTTGCGTCCCTTGGCCACTCGAATGCATTACGGCCGCCTTTGCCATGGATGGCGCGCGCCAACTTGCAGAAGTTCCTCAACAGCTTTCTGGACACACGTCGTGCTGCCTGAAGCTTCTTGAGATACGGTTTCCCATAGGAGGCTCTTACACAAGTGCTGATATTGGGACCATGGTGCACACGGGATGCTTCCCCAAAGATCAATTGTGTTTTCTCCCTCTATTTCTGCAAGCATGGATTCCATGTTCTTATCGAAACCATTATTATGATTCATTGTGCTACGTGTCACCCTGATGCCATAGGCTTCTGCTGTCCTACCCAACGGAGAATCACTAGTAGTGCAAAACTCCATCAGCCCGCTCTGTGTCACCTGAATGTGCGGCGGCAACATCTTCGCTGAGGCTCTCTCTCAAGGCACGCAACTCTTGGTCTAGTCTCTCTATGGTCTGGTCGATCTTGTCGATGGACTCGGCGGTTCTCCTAACAGAGTGACACTGTTCCATGGCATGTCTGATGTGAGATCCCACTGCCTGTTTTCCACTAGTCACTGTTGTGTTTTCCTGACACTCATTTTTCGTTGTTGGAACAAATGGCTCATCAAGTATCTTGAAAACCGTCTGTCCGGTCCACCGGGCACCCGTGGGCGCGCGCGATAGGTTGTTCTCTCTCCAATTGCGATGAAACACTTCGTACTGTTTCCCGCGCATGGTGTGCATTGTCGTGGTCCTAGTTGAGGCAAACAGGGCTAGGTCTACGGGACATTCTTTCACTCCGTTCGGATTGAAGAATCCTTTCCTTTCGCAAACATGAATGCGAATCAGGTTGCCTTGTTCCTTGTCATACACCCAACTGTCTCTCTTCGATGCTTCACCGTTCGGCTCTGCACCTTTTGCAGGGCACGCACTCATATTGCGGTCTGCCTTCCCCGTTCGGGCTCGCGCGATGCGATGGGAATTGCACACAAGCACATGCATATGTTCTCTCCATGCACTCTTCACAGAAGGTCGAGCACTGGTGAGTGGCACATGCTGCAACACTGAGGCGTCCCACAATGTCTTCGGCTTGTATGGTTATCTTATTTACACTTTCCTCGTACATTTGCAACGTATGAGCATCGCCGTCCGGCTCTGCCTCATAATGCTGCACTCCACATGTCTTTGCAACACTTTCGTCGAGTTGCTGCAACACAAGAGCGTTGCCGTTCGGCTCAGTCTCGGAGTGTTGGGTCTCACATGCCATGGGTATGCTTGCATCGGCTTGACCAAGGCCTATGCTAAACACCTGTTCTCAAGCGGACACCGATGTAGGGGACCTTTCCATGTTCCCAAACAAACGTCCTTCCCTTTCTCACTTGCCGCCCAATAGACATTGCCAACGGGCAGTCTTTCAGCAGATGAACCTACGTGCTTCCCAGCGCTTGGGTCCACAAGTTCATAGCCTCGCCTGATTGCTGGATACCGCCACCTGTGAGAAACTTCACAGGTCTGTCCAACACACTTTTCCACATCTCTAGCAACTCGGGGATGCCTTGCTCAAGAATGGCCCGTTCGGATCCTATGTCATGTGCAGCACCGGTGTCTCCGATTAGCTCCAGTGAGATGTTATGGAAATCATCTGCCATGTTTGCCAAAATACACAAGTTGTCTTCTGAGGGAAACTCAACCCCGTTTGTTGATGGTTCCCAACCGTGCAAGGACGCACCTACGTTCAAGATATTGTCAAACTCGGCGGCCCCTACCACACCTGTGTGACATTTGTGCGACACTCGTCGTCATGATGCCCTCGATGCATGCAAGCATCAGCGGGATGCTCACTCTGAGAAAGATCGGTATCGGCAATCGCACTATGGATGCCTGCTCTACGAAACTCTCCCACATCTTCAACATCTTCCCCATGACTCCGCCTTTGTTGGGGTTCGGGTAGCTGGGATCACTCGAGCCTTCCTGTCGGGCATGCTCTGCGCTAGCGCCGGCAGGCTGTGATGCCACGGCCGTTGCTGTCGCCACTGCTGCACTCTTCCCTCCAGGATGGCTTTTACCCTTGCTTTTACCCTTACCCTTACCCTTTTCATTCCCCTTGCCATCACCCTTGTGCTGAGACTTAGTTGCATAGTCCTGCGGCATGCGTGGCACAAATGAACTTCTTGCCGGGCGGCTTGGTCTCTGCTGGCAATGCTGGGGTTTCAACCTTCGTGCTTTCCGTGCCCCCCTGACCCTGCGATCCCTTCGGCTTCGATTTCCCACCTTTCGCCTGGGAGGCGTTGGTAGAGCTCAATGCTGGCAGCCGAGGCTAGGGCTGGGTCCCTCTTTCAGACCTTTAGTGAGGTTGTCATAATTTTGGTCCTCCCTACGCTCCTTCAACTTGTCCTGGATGGCATTCCACAACCACTCAAAACCGCGTCTTTTGGACGATGGGGAAGAATCTCTCACTTTGTTGGTCACCCTAGACAAGCAGGGAACCCGCTTCACCTCATGCCACAACCAATGGAACAATGTCTTGCCGTTTGGTCTGTCTTCGGGTGAGCCCATTGCGGATGTAATGCGCCCTTCTGATGAAGGCTTGCACATTCGCTGCATTGGTGCCCTCCAACTTCAAGTTGAGCAAATGCATCTGGTTCAGAGCAACCCCTTGCGATGCACCTATGGAGAAACGACAGTAAATCAAATTCAACATTGGCGCTGCTCTGGGTCCCTCACCTTTCAATGCACAACTTTCAACGTATGAGTTGAGTTCATGCGACAATTCGACATTGGTGGCCAACACATCCGGCTGAATGAGTTCGGCTGCAAGGTGCTTGTTGAACTGCGCAAAGATCTTTTCTGAGTGAAGTTTCTTGCGGAACTTGCTGCCACTTCCTCCTTCGAAACTGCAAGATGTGGCGTCATTCGGCAACCTTGTGACCTTAATCATCTTAAGGTTCTTATGCTTGTACGCTGAACTTTCGAACTCATCATAGTCGCGCCAGGGCTGATGCCCGGCTGCGGAAGAGCCACTAGATGATCCCCAAGCCACTTCATCTTCAACTTCTACGGAAGAGTCTTCGGATGGGCTTGTCTGAGGGTCATCTTCGGGGATTGTGGGTTGCTTCTTGACAAACCCTTTCTTGGACCCGGACGTTTTGTCGCGCCTGCTGGCAGCGTGTCCGTCCCCCCTTTGCACCTGCTGTGGTGCTGCATCCGCGCCATTATGGCCTCCTGAGGCAGGCCCAGGAGTCATGTCGTTCCACAAACGAGCAGGGAAGCCACTGGGAATGCGCGGGGGTTCTGGCACCTGCTGGAGACCTGGTGGAACACTCACACCAGCGCATGCACTTTGTGAGCCATACACTATTGTGTTCAGTTGTTCAATCTGTCCCTTAGCCTGTTCCAGTTGCCCCATCAACTCAGCAATCTGTTGATCTCGCTTTTGAATGGCTTCCGAAGCTTCTTGATGGATTCTGGCGACACCCACTTCGGCTTGCACTTGGGTCTGTTGTTTCTCCCTTTCAGCCTGAGTGATAGCATCGTTAGCCGAGAATGCCATTTGCATGGCTTCCTTGTAATTGCTGTCTCTGTTCACTCAACGCTGCGGCAACATGGGCCTGTGTGAGTCTCTCAATCTGCTCTAGGTCATGCGTATAGACTACATTCGCAGTTTGCTGAATAGCAATATATTGCCGCTGATGCACACTGGTATTCTCAGCATTGACCTGGGTCATATGTTGAGCGGATGCATCAAATGCATCAACTTCCATATGGTGCAAATTTGCTGATTCATCTCTATTCATGACGTTTGTCTGAGACACTGAATGGCCTGTGTTGCCTGTTCCTTCGTGCAATCCACTGCTTTCGGCGGGCTCACCTACGATTTGCAATTGATCACTTGGTACGGCATCTATGAACCGCCCTGTGTGATGAGGTGGAGAAGTCATTATGGCTGCTTCACCCGGGCTGTCAGTTGAAGGGAATGATGATGAGGAGGTTTCTGGATCCCTTATGCTGTGGTATTGGGAGTCACCACCTTTCTCTTTACCTAAGCGTTTGGGACTCTCCTCTTGCATGTACCCCTTCTGATTGTACCCTGGCGGTCCTGACTTTTCCACTCTACCGAGCGGTGTGCGATCGACAGCCACAAATTGCAGCGCTCTCCGGCGCTTTGCAGTGTCTTCGCAGCTCGGATCCGTTCCACTAGCAGCTGGATGCTCGTTGACGCAGAGTTCGCGCTCTTGACCTGTGTCGTCCACGGGGCCTGCCTCGGGTCCAAAAGCCGGTGCCACCGCTCTTGCAGTTCCTCCAAGATGTCCCGTGCGTCGTCGCACAATGCAGTTGCTCCAAGCTCCAGGACTCTCTGTGCTTTTGTCTTATCCGAGCGCCCGTCTCGTCGGCGTGCTGAACGCCACGATTTGCGATACACGAGTTCAAGAGGTATGTGTGACAATGGTCCTGACACCCACGCCTCCCGAGTTCGATATGCTGTGCCCACGTACGACAGGCACCGGATGGCAACTCCCGTATCCTCCAGCCGCTTCACTGCCTCCACCACAGGTGTCGGAATCACGTGGTAATCCAATATCACCAAAGGCCGCGAATTGACTGATGGCGCTGGCACTAGAACAACCTCATATGTTTCCACGTCTGAGCTGATGTCCTCCACGGGCGAGTCTGCTGCCACGTCAGGGGTGTCCAGCTGTTCCGCCAATTCAAGAATCCGGTGTCTATGACTCTCGTCCTGTGACGTCCTGAACCAAGCGAAGCTGTGATTGCCACTTGTTGATCCGTCTGCACGCCAAGGATGTACCTCTGTCTCGATCTCTACTTCTTCCAGCTCGTCGTCTGCCTGTTCTGTCTGCACCTCCTGCACCGATTCCAACCCGTCCTGAAAACCCGCCCCGTACGCACGTTCAAGCTTCCTTTGCTTATACTGTACCTGCGATGGCCTGTCCGGTCGTCCTCTGCGTTGGGATCGTTGAGTCTTGTGCATATACTTTCTCAAGAAAGTTGTAAGGTCTGATATTCACCGCCGCCTCGAGCTGTACGGCTGATAACCCGCAGAAACTTGCAAGTGGTACCCTGTAGCAAACGTTGTCAAGTTGTCAAGCGTCCGATCAAGATTCCAAATACGAGTTCCAGTTGAAGTTCGCGGCGTGAAAGTCCCTCAAACCCAAAACTTGTCAAGATGCAATGGCGGCAACGAAACAAGACACTAACCTATTCCCCTCTCACAAGTAAACAATTGCAAAGCCAAACGGAAGGAATGCCCTACTGAAGGGAACCCCCATGTCCTATCGATTCCCGTAGATGCAAGTAACCGCAAAGTCATCATGATGTAATGCCCACGCGAAGTGTATTGCCATCCCTGTGGGTATGCATTTATTTGAGAAAGAGTGCGGGTATTTCCCCTTGTGAGCCTTTGTTTTCAAGGAAAAGTAATACAGACCTACCCAACCCAATTACTTGGTATGCGGTATGTGAACTGCATGGAGACTAGCCGCCCAAACCGATGCAGTCCATCCCGTTTTCGACCCCGAAAAGGCTGTTTCTTGTCCTGTGTTGCTTCAACACTCCTCAAATCTGTTCCTTTGAGACCCATTTTGATCCGCAGTGGTAGGGTCCCGGAGTTGAGCTTGTCCACGCCTGCCGCTTCCCTGGAAGGCAGCGAAGGAACTGGCGCCGGCAGCGGTGCTGGCGCTGTCAAGGGAGCGGCAGCGGGCCTGGCGAGTCTGCCACGCATGATTTTCCTCTGCAACTACTCTGCAGAAATACTCCAAAAACCTGCGTGGGCGAGCTCGTTGGTGCAGGTGAGCTCGTGCTATACCCAGGTGATTAAAGACTCATCAGGCTAAAGGGTCAATGCAGTGCTTCCATCCTCAACGTGGCCCGGCAAAACATGTGCCACTGATATCGGATGCGGACATTAAACGACAACTACACCACCCCAAAAGCCTGGCAGCCTGGCAAACTAAAGACTTTCCCCAGTTGCCCAAGAAACCACCATTGAGGAAACTCCTTTTGGGGGACCTTCCCTTTTGGGTTCCAAGTTCAAGGGGAGTATCAGGGAATCAACCGCATCGAACTTGCTCACTTCTGTCACGGCAAGGCCTTCCCAATGAGCCAACCGGGGAGTAACTGTTTCATGGTATAGAAATCACCTCTCCGTTCCCACAAGACTCTAGCAACATGTACCATCCTGAGCCGCTGATCTCCGTGCAATATCTCTTCACATGCCAAGCAGTGGATTGGGGCTGTGTGGACTTGTCACAATACAATCGTGCATTTTACCATTCTCAAAGTCCCCTCCCCCCCTCATTGGAAGGCCTGACGGGGCCATTCCCAGTTTCTGATTGTGATAGCTCTAGAGACAATCAAAATGATGGGCAAGCAAAGAACGCACTGCGAGCTTGCGCAAACCCAGCCTGGGCGGCTCAAAATGGGCAGCAGGCACTGCTGTTGGAAGAGCCGGGGCCGGATCCGCTCCGGCATCTCGCCGCACGGCCTCCCGCATGTGCGTGCGGAAGTCCAAAACACATGCTTACCTGGGGTTGGCATGGATGGCGGAACTCATGCTCAATTTGGACGCCTTTTAAGGCAACCCTCCAGTTATTTTGTTCTGAAGGTGTATGAAGGATGGTCCCAACCCAAACCTCCGAGCGGACTTGACCGTCTATTTTTTGCCGGGATCCCTTGGAACCCTCTCTGACGGTTGGCTTCTGGCGGGTTTCAAACCGACCACCCACAGACCCCGTTTGCTACACGGCCAAATGTGGGGAGGAATCAGGGACAAAGATACAGCTCAGCTTCGCCGAGAATGAGGCATCGCTTGAGGGAGTCAAATAAATTATTGCTTCGACCAATTCGATATGGCCTCCCTTGGTAGACGATATGTTTGTTGTCCTTGCTTTGACCCTTGGTTTTGGTGACACAGGCCCTCGAGCCCTGTAAAACAAAGTGATTTAAAAACACACACACACACACACACACACACACACACACACACACACACACACACACACACACACACACACACACACACACACACACACACACACACACACACACACACACACACACACACACACACACACACACCACACACACACACACACACACACACACACACACACACACACACACACACACACACACACACACACACACACACACACACACACACACACACACACACACACACACACACACACACACACACACACACACACACACACACACACACACACACACACACACACACACACACACACACACACACACACACACACACACACACACACACACACACACACACACACACACACACACACACACACACACACACACACACACACACACACACACACACACACACACACACACACACACACACACACACACACACACACACACACACACACACACACACACACACACACACACACACACACACACACACACACACACACACACACACACACACACACACACACACACACACACACACACACACACACACACACACACACACACACACACACACACACACACACACACACACACACACACACACACACACACACACACACACACACACACACACACACACACACACACACACACACACACACACACACACACACACACACACACACACACACACACACACACACACACACACACACACACACACACACACACACACACCACACACACACACACACCACACACACCACCCACACACCACCCACACACACACACACAGACACACCTTTCACAGACATTTTGCTGCGCGCTAGCGGTGGAGGTCTTTTTGTTTTGGCGGCTGCTGGCTCCAGCCAATCCGTCCACAATGTACTCCTGCTTTTGGCCCAAGGCCTTGCAGGCCAAAACTCATCTGCAGAGGACAAACACTGTGCACCGTGCTTGTACTGCTTGAGTAGTTACACTTGTGACACCCTTGCTTAGCCAGTGGCCAGGCTCGGCTCAACACTTGCTTTCGCTATGTAGCATCCTGTCATCTGCACTTTTCCTGCACCTGCACAGACCCAACCGTGTGAGGCAGCTTTTCGCTCGCGTAGCAAAGCTTCGCATGGCCTTCCTAAAAAGAACAGCGCAATGCAACTCGATCGCATGTAAGTGCACAGGACAAATGGCAGCCTGAATTCTCAGCTGTATGGTACTCAGTACCGCTTAGAGAAACAACTCTGAGCATAACCTGTTTCATTGGACGGCTTCGAGACAATTTTTGTTTTCGCCGAGCATTACTTGTCGCAAGTGCTGGTTTTGCCCAGCGCAGTCGGGCACGTTCATTTGTCATGTTTTGCGAGCGGGGCCCCTACCAAGGAATTGCAACAGCTTGTCAGAAAGCTATCGCACCCAGCTATTGAAGCCTACGCAGCTGCAGGCGTGAGTTCTACCGGGGTGAGGGGGCGTGCATGTTTTACCATTCACCTTGGCCTTGAAATTTATCCTATGACTATGTGTTCTTGCAAAAAAACAAACTTTGTGATCCATTGTTGGATGATCAGATATGGGTCACTCAAACACATCGAAAAGAACAGGGGTCTCTCATGTAAAAAATGGTCTCACACCTTGCTCGGAACCGGACCCGCAAGCGACTCGCGATTCGCCTCCGGGGTCGCGGGCGGCGTAGTCAAGGGCCTCAGAGCGAGAAAGAGACAAAGAGTGGAGGTAGTCGACCAAAACCAGCAAGCAAATCCAAAGCCAAAAGCGAAACGCCACAACCAAATCCAAGCCAAAGCCAAAAGCTAAAGCAAGGACTAAAGCAAAACCAAAGCCAAAAGCCCAAAGCTAAGGCCAAAGACAAAAAACCCAAAGCTGAGGCCAAACCAACACCCAACCCAAATCAAGCCCGCCACATGTGGCCGACAGCCCCCGGGGGCAAGCCGGCTGCTGCGAGCCTGCCAAGTCTCAAGTTGCATGGGGGGGTTGTCTTTCTCTTCGGGGTACCCCGCCTTTTGGTGACCCCTTTCAAAAAGGCACAACAGAGAACCCACGAAAATGTTTTCAGGGTCGCCTATGTTGAGACACATATGGCGTGTCTTTCTTTTAGGGTACTCTTTTTGGAGAGGTGTTAAAGGGAACCAACACCTTTTGTGGGTGATTTTGAAACAAGCCTAAAACAGGTTCCACTTTTTGATCACCCCAGGATAGACTCAAACACGTTGGTTCGTTTCTCAAAATGGACTCCCTGGGTTTAAGTTTAACTTGGGGGTAGCCAAAAAGTGGGGGCCTCGAAACGGCTCTTTTGGGGGCAGTTGATGAGCACTCTCATGGAAGTGGGCAGGAGGCCTGCAAAATCGCAGGCCAGGTCAAGTGGAAAGGATATGCAGACTGCGGGCACCCTCCCTGCAGGGAGACAGGAAGGAACGGGAGCGCAGCGAGAGGGAGGGCAATTCCTCTTTGTGTCAACCCCGAATCAACTCTCAGCTGCCAGGACGTTCCCCTTCAAGTGGGGGTGCGGGCCACGACCGCCGCGGATGATCAACATTGGGTTTACCCTGCCACCACAATCATGGAAGCTGACCATGTTAGGCTTTGGAAGACTGCGTGTTGAAAAGCCAGCACGAGGTCAGCACCTTGCTTGAAATTTAGTTGGCTGAAGACCCTTTTCCAAATCCGGGCAAGGGGCCCGTGATGGTTGTAGTCTTCCAAAACCCGCCTGTGCAAGTCCATTGTTGAAAAGAGGCTACAGGCCACCAAAGATTCATGCACCCTCTCCAATTCAATCGTTCCCAGGTTTGATCCAAAGCTTTGCAAGCATGGAATCTGTTCATGGAACTGTTGACTTCATGTCTTCGCAAGATGTTCCATTAAAACACATCCCTGTGGGAGAGACGGCACAAAATTGGAGGAATCGCAACTGGCCCGGGCAAGAACTGCCAAATGCCCGCCTTGCCATGCGTTCCTTCACCGAGAGCCGCCGGGATTCCTCGGTGGAAAGCTGCTCAAATGTGTGCGACATGCTATATACCTGTGTGCCTACCCCCAGTGCAAAACCGTTCACCTGTTTGTTGTTTAGCCGCCAGCGGAAGATCCCACCACATGGCGGCCAAGCAACAGAAAGCACTGCGGCATCCGCAACCTGAATGGCTGTCCAATCTTGTAATTATGTCAGTTGGAGTGATGGTTGATCAGCTGACGACGATGATGAGGAGGGAAGAGGAGGAGGAGGAGGAGGAGGAGGAGGAGGAGGAGGAGGAGGAGGAGGAGGAGGAGGAGGAGGAGGAGGAGGAGGAGGAGGAGGGAGGAGGAGGACGAGTATGCAGCTGATGTTGCTGAAGCTTTCCAAATGAAGCCCTAGAATTGGTGATTTCCTTGTCTTGTGGGTACCCTCATTTCAATGACTGGCCTGTCAAGTTTCTTCAAAGATCCCCCTTTGTGGTTCAAATCTTGGCCCATTGCAGCCGGATTTTCCAAGAAGCCACCCATTGCAAGCCAACCCAACATCAGACCATAACAGGCACAACTTCCATGTTCAAGTTGCCCAACCAGCCGATGCTGGAAATTGCTCAACCCTTGCAACCTGCCTGGAACATACCACGCGGAACACTCTAAGAGAAACTCCACAACCCCCAAACCACCTTCCAAGAGGAAACAGGGTATCTACCCCTCACTTCCCAAGTCTGAACTTTTATCTAACACCCAAAAAGTTTAAAGTCCAGCAACTCGCGAAGTGAGACCCGGTATTTGGTGGCTACAAAATAAGGACACACTTTCCGGATGGAATTGCAGGGCAATCCTACAGGACATTTACCATTTTGGGGTGCCCAATTTCTGGACACGCCCACAAGGTGACCGCATGAAATGGCGGACCCTTCTTGGATGCTTTTGAAGGGAGCGCAACATGGAACCACACCAGTTTGGGGGTCCCCAATATTGAGACAATACCCCTAAGGGTTTGGGGGCCCCCCGCCTCCGTTGCAGCCCCTCCCTGCGCCGGCTGCGCAGGCTGTGCGGCCTCGGGAGCCACCTCCTGTGCAGCAACCTGCGCCGATCGGATCGGCCGATCCGTCCGCAATGGAGCCATCTGAAGGACAAATCTTTCGACCAAACGGCAAAGGGGTCAAACATCAGGCGGGTTAAAACAGGAACGGGTCTCCCCCAATCTCAACATCATCCCCCCCCCCCCCCCCCGCGTTATTGCCACTCAACCAGAACCTCAAAAAGGGGTCGCCGAAACGGAGGTTAGATGCACATCTGTAGGGGATTGGACGCTGCCTGATTCGTTGAGTTCCCATTAATCTCCCCATCCGAAGGTAGACCAAGGGAGGTAACCCTGGCAGCAAGGTACGTGCCAGGGGTAGTGATGCAGACACGCACTGTATAAAGCAGGGCAAACGTGGATAGCACAACTCCTTTTTCGTGGGCAAGTACAGGGGATGGAACCAAAATGAGGAAGTGTGCCAACTACTGTCACCCGCGCAAGGCCCGCCCAACACAAATCGTCCAAATAGGAACTCCAACGTCCAAACTTGCGAAATGGGTGTGTCTTCTTGGGGACCCCCTAAAAAAAGTAATGTGGTTTTCCCTTTGGTGTCCCTTCAAACACACCAAGAGTGGTACTACCAAAACAAGACACTCCCACTTCGTAAGCCAATTTCGCTCAGCTTGGGGGTCCCAACCCCACCTTGGCCACCCCCCCCCCCCCCGCCTGCAGCAGGAGCACGGCATCCCGCTCGGCACCTTGAAACAGCAGCGGGGAAGACCCACATACGGCACCCGGTCACACCCGGCAGAGACAGTCCACACAACGGTGCCACCCGATTCTTGAGAAATGTTCAAACAGGCAGTCGGTAGTGATGGGCAACACTTTGGGGGTTTGTGGCTTGTGTGGTCCTGACCCTTAGGCTTCATTGAAGCCAACAAAGGACTTCCAACTCCTGACAGACTTGTCAAGATTCATCGTGTTCCCACGTTCTGAACAGAAATTCCGAGATCAGTACGCTTTAGTTAATGTCCTTCACGTCAGTACAAAATAGTTCACACTTCTCTGACTTATCCTGCTTATCGGTGGACGGCTGTCAAAATTGGGGAGGGCCGTTTTGGCATTGCGCTCAAAGGCGCAAAACGGCACCAGGCTTCAAACAAAGAGCCATATGATGCCATATGCTTGACTGGCCAAGTCCAAAAGGTCCTTTGTCAAAGCCGCCCGCTCGGGAGCCCGACGCAGCCCCGGAGCCTGCAAGCCTCGCGGTTCAGCCATGGGGCCTTTAGAATTGGTGGGTTTCTTGTTCAGCAACCCCAAACAGGATACCCTCAAGAAGGACAGTTCCATATTTGTGGATCTAGGGTGGGTTTTAGGGGGCTGCGTGCTTGCTTGCTTGCGCGCTTGCCTGCTTGCGCGCTTGCCTGCTTGCTTGCTTGTCAGCGAGCGGGACAAACCCCAATCCGGCGGGACAAATCCTTAAATGATACAGCGCCCTCTCTGTAGACACCAACAGATGGCTTGCAAACCCATTTCGGGGGGACCGATTCCCTTTTCGAGACAAACCCATGTGGGTGTGCGTCAATATGAGGGGCCCAACAAAATGGCTGGTTCTCCCTTTGTCCGCTGTTTTAGCGGACCCCCCCCCAAAATATATATATATATATATAGATAATAAATAAAAATCAACACCGAAAGAAAGATGAATCCTTTTGGTTTTTCTTGAGGACAGCCCAAACCATGGTATTGGGTGTTTGGAACGCCGTGCTGTTGGCCAGCCGTGGCTGTGGCCCAAGGCAAGCCGCTGAAGTTGCCTGCGCGTGCTCACTTACGTATTGCTGGGTAGGCTGCCGCAATTGCGACCCTTGTTCTCTGTGACTATCCACACCTGGCCTCATTGACGCCACAGACCAATTTGTCATGCTGGCAGGTTGCTTCTTCCAGCACAGGTCATCTGGGGCACGCTCGATTTGCGCGAAAACTAAAATCGAGCGCGGGTGCAGTCAGAAACACCCATGCGCTCTTACACGTGTCTTCAGCGTAGCAGCGGGCCTCCGAGTCCGATGAACAGGTTGGGCTCACGCTTTGTGTTCAAGCTATGCAGGATGGGCGGTCAAACCCTAAACGCGGCTCTTTTGGAAGTTGCCAAGCCTGTTTCTGCGAAACTGCACCAGGAACGGCATGTAGCAGCGGCTAATGGCGGCAAGGCTTTTCAGAGTGCAGCAGCGATCACGCGTGCGCAGTCTCCGAAGGGTGAAGCTGTTCGGCCTTGCAAAGGAGCGTCAGGACAGTTTCGGGCTGGCTGCTGGAGATCATTGTGCAGAATCGGTGGCTGCAGTGAGCAAGAAGCAACTAGCTTTAAAAGCAAAGCATATGCAGCTGACTCGCACCATGCTAACAATGTCAAGCGAGAGAGAATTCATGGCAGATACTACTGCTTTGCAGCGGATGCCTAAAATTCCACCATTGCCAACTGTGTAGTTGTCAGGTCTCGCAAGTCAAGGAGCAGATCTCAATGTCCCACTGACAGCGGAATCCTCAAATAAGAATTCCCAACACAGTTGTTGGTTTGTGGTCACTGGGTCACTTTCCATCATGTGGTGGACACATCACATCTTTTTTAAGGCTTCCCCCGTACCTTTGGATCAGCCCTCATGGGCAACTATGTGGTTGAAACATCGACATCTTCTTAGTGGTTTTGCCCCACAGCCGATGGTCCTCCCATTCTACCGGACCTTTGGATGAACCCATGATCCACTCAGCCGCGCCTGCGGGCACCGCCACCAAGTTCACCGAGCCCGCGGCCACGCCCGCCAGGGCGGCCGCCACGCCTCCAGAGAGTCCCCTGGTTTAGGGCGACTCCGCGTTTTGGTGGATGGTGAACGGTGACCTAGAGGAGGCCCTCCCTTTTTGTTCCTCCCTTTTTTGGCGGGGTGGGGGGGGGGCCAAAAGGTTCAGAGGAGGGGGGAAGAAGGGTTAGGGTATTGTTGTTCAACCTTATCAGGTTCTCAAGGCCAAGGCTAACTAGTTTGAGGGGTGTAGAAGTTCTCAAGACCAGAATGCCCATTAAAAAAGTGGTGAGTTTACATATCGATTTCCCTTTAAAACCCGCCAAAGAAGGGCCCCAACTCCAAAAAGGCAGACCCTCCTAACGCAGGTGGCTTGGATTGCTGCAAACTTCTCTCTAGTTTCCCTTTCTCCTGAGGGAGTGTTGGCCGCGGTGGGTTGAGTGAGATACCAGCTGATGAACAACAAGGGCGCTGGATAGGCCTGGACAATTCACTTCCTGCCTGAACCCCATTCATCCAGGGCATCCTGACTCAAGAGGGTGCACGTCGGAACCTGCGGCGCCGGCGTCTTGGGCGGGTTTCTGGCTTCTGGCTGGCCCACCCACCCACCCACCCACCCACTCCACCCCACCCACCCACCAACCCACCCACCCACCCCCCCACCCCCCCACCCACCCACCCACAGCCACCCCACCCACCCACCCCACCCCACCCCACCTGACCCACACCCACCCCCCCACCACCCCCCCCCCCACCCACCACCCACCACCACACCCCCACCCCACCACCACACCACACACCACCCACCCACCACCCACCACCCACACCACACCCACACCACACCCACCCACCCACTACCCACACCACCACCACCCACACCCACCCACACCACCACCCACACCCACCCACCCACACCACCCCCGCCCGCCCGCCCGCCCCCGCCCCACGCCCCACGCCCACGCCCACGCCCACACCCACACCCACACCCACGCCCACACCCACGCGGGTCTTCCAGCGAAGGTCGGATGAGTTCGTCGTCTTTCAATATGCTGATGGCGGATTTGATGTCCGTGTTGTGCGCCCAATAGAACGACGAGATCGACGGGTGCGGAAGTTGTCCGGCAACCTGCGGCGTGGCTCAAAGGAGAAGATGATCCCGTAGCGATTGCCCTGAGAGTCCTTCTTGTTCGGCTCGAAACAGTGGTAGGCCTTTGCGGTCTTCCGGATGTAAGGCCAGCACTTCTCAAGCACTCCCAACTGAACGCTGAGTTGCTCAGGCAAAGCAGTAGGAGCGATGCCGAACTCCCGGGAGATGTCACAAAGAACCGCCTCGGTCCATGTTCCCGGGTTGCCATGGGGAAGTCGATCAGCTGCAAGTTCAGAGATGGATCGCGCGCGGCGCTCATCTCGGATGATGTTCTCTCGGTGCGGCATGAGACTCCTGTACACTGACTCCCAAGATTGCTTCCATTTGGCTGGGTCCGGATAGACCAACTCAGCAATACAGGGAAGGGTGTGGTACAGTACATTGTTGATCCGGATGGCGATTTCCTCAACTTCAAGGCCTGAGCAAAGCAAGAAAATATGGCTGCCCAGAGATGGTGACGGAGTGCAAACACGAAGCCGAATGAGTCCGACCGTGGGTGTCTGGTTGTCGATCCTGCTGTTCGAAGCTGCAGTATGGCGTCCTGGCGGTGCTGATGGCGACTGAGGACGCTGCCGGTCTGCATGACTCATGCGATCACGACGGCGATGGCCTTGGTGTGTCCACTCGCCCCAGTCATCATCTTCATCCGATTTGCCATGAGGTCCCGGGGTGAGCTTGACCCGAGAGCGGCGAGGAGCCGGAGAGCGGGATCGCAAGGCTGCCTCATGATCTGCAGATCGGTCCCGCATTGCGTATGTCGTATGGGATGAGCTGTGGCTCTGCACATTCCGGAGATGTACCATGCCATGTGTCTGAAAAAACAGCTGCACCTCATTGCCATTGATGAAGTTGGGAAACTGGAGACTGGTAGTCTGCGCCGTTCAATCCGGATGCAGCAGACTGCTCACCGTGTAAACCGCATGAGGTGACCGTCTGGTTGAGTCTGCAAAGTCAAGCTGGATGGGAGGTACCGAAGCCATGCTACGAGCAAAGGAAGAAAAGAAACAAACACCAACCACGAGTCCGAGTCAACCTCAAACATGCGCACGGTCACACAAGTCCAAAACGAATTGGTAAAACGACAACAAGCACGCAACGGGTCAACATGCTCATTTTGGTGCAATTCGCCGCCGGACATTTCGTAGGAGGTCAGAGTTGAAGCCTTTGGCTTCATAGAGACGTTCTAGAGCGTCAAGGCCAACCTGCTGCTGGACTACGGGTTGCGCTCCACGCGCAATGAGCCACGATCTGGATGACCACGAGGAGTAGGTGAAAAGCTGGTCGTTGGCGCTCCGAATACCTTTGATCTGAGACGGATGATCTGGTAGCTGTGGTGCGATCGTCCTGGATGCTGAGTCGCACATGTATCCAAATACTTTGGTGTCATTCTGTGTCTCCAGTAGAACTGGAGGGCGATAAAATTCCAGTGAAAGAAAGTTGCTAAGGACTGCTGACGGCGGCGCCGCGGCGCGTAATAGCATGAAGCGATTGTCCACATAGCGTTCATGCCAGAGCACACCAAAGTCGGGCATTTGAAACCGAAGCGAAGTCATGGTCTGGTGCCAGAAATAATCTTCCACGGTATTGCGACGCCTCGTTCTTGTCTAAACAAGTAGCCGTTGATTTCAAAGTGGCTATTGTTGATGACAAAGTCGAGGAGAAGCTGAAAAATCCTCTTCGCGAAAATCCGTGGGACTTTTGTTTGACGGCGCCATGTTCCTTTGAACATGCGTCGTCGATGATCAGACTTTACCTCATAGACAGACCAGTGTGATACGTTGCGCAGTCCCACCACTTGATCATATCGATGAAGGAGAACTTGAAGAGCTTGGTGAAACCGCTCTGTGGGAATAGAAGTGAAGAAACCGGACAAATCTTGACACCAACTGTATGTAATCAGTGGGGTCTGCGGACGACAATGCCTCCCAGAGCTGCTGGACCAGGTCCTGAACTGAAAGTTGTCCCGGACGTCCGGAAAGGTGATTTTGGTGAGCTCGAAGATGAGGGAGTCAAAGACCGTGAGGAGAGGTGCTGACCACGTGCGGAAGAAGGAAATGATTGGTCTCGCTTTGAGCCAGTCCTTAGTAAGCTTGGGCAGAATGCGTGCGGTGGGAAGGGGAGCTTGAAGTCGTAGCCCCCAGGCATATCGTTGTTGTAGTCGAGGGGGTGTCATAGTCACGACTTTGGCGCGAAAGGAGGCGGCAGGCTGGGCAAATCACGTGAGCACGCGAAGGGAAATGATCCGCAGGGATGACAACCCACGTAGTAAGGGCAGAAAGGTTGTAATGACTCGGAGGTCCAGTGTGCCTGGTCTTGGACATTGCAGCGATGTTCATCAAACAACTCAAACAAAATGGGCCGGGAGTCAGCATCAAAACTGGACCCTTGGACCTTCCATCGGCGAGCCAATTTGCGAAGTTGCAAAGTAAACCGCTGCTGAAGTTTATCAACATCACCAAAGTATTGATCCTTCATGGAGGCGGACATAATATCAGCGTCAATGTCAGCGTTGATGCATTGGAACTCATTCAAAACAACAGCATGAGAATGCGCGCGAAATGTAGTGCAGTCATCCACATCGATGCAGCAACACGGAAAAGAAGTGTCCGGAGTCCATCGTTGCTGCCATTTGCGGTAGTTGTAAATGCGATCACCCAGGGTCGCACTGCGAGTTTCAACAACTCGGATCTTAGGAAGGAATAGTGAAGGGAAAAGATTGCGGTTAGATGCCACCCACCGTTGCAACCAGGTTCCGAGTTTGGCTTTCCAGTCTCGAGCATGTAGAGGCGGAAGTAGTAATTGTGTCAAAGTGGCAGGTACCTGGAGTTTTCGCTTATGCAAAACCTGAGCGAGAAGCTTCTGCGCCTTGGAGCGGAACGGCTCGTTGACAAATGTAGCGAGTCGCAGGAAATAATAAAGCTGAGTCGGCGGAAAAGCCGATAAAAGGCCTCTCATGGTTTGGAACGACGCACCAGTGTTAGACCCTAACTGATACAAAGCAGAATACTGTGCCTGAATATCGTCCAGCACAGCAGGTCGTAGTTGACGATGTAAATTGGGATGCAGTCGCCGCCGAAACCGCTTGTGAAGGGACAGTGACGTAGGCGATGAGAGCGAGTGCCGTCTGAAGTCAACCAAATGCTCGCGGAAGCCAATTTTCCGAAGAAGTCTGTGCACCCAGGGCGCATTTAAGTGCGGTCGAAGCGTATATTGCCATTTACTTTCCTGGACCCACACTGAAAAGGTGGGGAGTCGGATCTCAATAGGAATCGCACAGTGAAGTACGTCGAAAAACGGAGGGATACATCCATTGTCTTGCGAGATAGGTCGCTGTAAGAAGCAAACAAGGAGATACGCTGTCATTCTGCATCTGTGGATCTCGTACCTGTTGGCCACCGCATGTTGGGTGTGGGACACCGCCGTCATCGGAATCTGGAGCGCGATGCGAACAAGGGTGAGCACTTCCAGGACCACGTCTAAATGAGGGTAATTGGTGAATTGATTCAGCTCAGGGAAGAAAAACCGCCAGCATGCTGAGACAAACGTCAATGTTTCCAGAAAGGTAGACAAAGTTCGCCATTGTACAACTTCATCGAAGACTCCGCTGCGTTGAAGCTCAGTCCACATGATGCACAACTGGAAAAGCACGGCTGTAAGTGGCAGCGATATGCATACACTCAAAGCAATGTTCGAGCCACGCAGATGAACATGATGACAATTGTGCAAATGAACAAGACAAATGCAATGCAAGACAACTCACAAGTCATGACAAGCACTCAAGGCAATGACAT
This sequence comes from Effrenium voratum, assembly GCA_963377175.1. Classification (NCBI taxonomy): domain Eukaryota; class Dinophyceae; order Suessiales; family Symbiodiniaceae; genus Effrenium; species Effrenium voratum. The sequence goes on along the minus strand of CAUJNA010003690.1, from coordinate 263,283 downwards.
ACAAGTTTTCAAGCGCAAATCACGACGCCTGCCACTCCGGGCTCATACTGGCTGGGAAGAGACACTTCAGCCGGCAAGAAGTCGAGCAGTCACAATGAGCAGGCATAGCGCCTTGTCCGTGAGCTTGGTGCTGTAGACAGGTTCAAGTCCCCACAAAGAAGCCATGGAAGCAAAAGTAGGAGCATCTCCTTTCGCCAGACGTTGGCGTGCTTGTTGAAGTTGAACTGCCATGGCATCCAGAGATTTGTTGCCATTGAGGCGGGATGGGTGATTGGCCCACTTGATCAGCGCCGGTGCTGTGGTGGTTGTAGGGGCCTGCTTGAGGAAGTCGCGAGGTTGGTCACTGGTCCAGGTGTAGTGCTTGATGATCCTCTGGCGCGCTGTTCATTGTGAGCAACTTCGGTGCGGCCTGCTTGACAGGCGGAGGCGACATGCCGTGAAGAGATTGGATGATCCGAGGTTGTTGCTGAGGTGGAGCATCGTAGGACTTGCCGTCGAGGGCAGCCGCACTCACCGTGGGCAAGGAACTGGTGGGAGTAGAAGACTGTGAGTGTTTCACCGGACATGGTGTGACCAGCTCCGAATCGTCCTTGCGGGCGTTAGCCGTATAGAGGGAGGCGACGATCGCTGTGATGCCGAGTACTGCGCCTGAAGAAGCTCATGTTCGCGTTTAAGGTTGTGATACTTCTGCAGCGTGTCATCTTCCGGAGAGTGTGCTTTGATGGATTGATGATGTTGGTGTAGGAACTCAAGAAAGAGATTGCCCAGGTGCTCATGGACCTTGATCCGCTGATTGAAGTCGTCAATGTTGAGGCCCATTGATCCTGCGGGGTCCTTTTCCAAAGTGAGCAAGTTCAGGGGCTGGGATCGGCGCAGGCGCTTCGAACAAGTACTCCAAAGTAAGGCCTCGGTGCGGGTGCGAAATCCTTCCCATGTCACAAATCGTCCGTGTGCAAACGGCCTCAGTAGCCAGTTCGAAATGCCGCCGTGGATGACCTGAACCAGGCGAACATCACGAATGTCCATGCCCGACATATCGCGGTGCGAATTGTGCGGTGTGGTGGCGACCGTCATGGATAGTGTGAAGGAATAGAGAGGAGTTTTGTCAAGCAAGCCCTCTCCGGGCTGCCACTCCTCCGGTGGGGTGAGCCAAGCCTTCTTAGGTTGCACTGGCAACGGAGCCGGGTGACCAGTTGCTGCCGCAGGTTTCGGTTGACGTCCGTGTGGGTTGTCAGGTAGCACCATCGTCGTCTTCATGATCTTGGCGGGTGCAGGCTCCGGGGGAACGGCATCATGTAGTTGACCGGAGGGTGCTGGTGAAAGCATGGTGTCGAATGATGGATCTGTGTTGGCGAAGGGTGTTGCAGGTAGTTGTGGGAACTGGGAGGGTTGAGGTTCGAATTGTGCTGCCAAGTCATCGGGTTGGACCAATCCATGCCGTCCGAGACCGGGACGGAGTCATAATCTCGTCTGCGAGCTTTACGAGTCTGGGAAGGACTCCTGTCTCGTCTGCGTCGAGTTCTGGATCTGTCACGATCATCCCGGCGTGACATGACGGCTCAGCGAACCCAGTAGGTGTACCAGCTCAAACTTGAGAAAACTGAGTCCAACAAGATGTAAGTCAACGCGAGATCATGCCAAGCTCAAATCAACACAAGGCCAAGCTTCACACGGTCAGCACACAGTATCAGAGTTGGTGAAACTTAGCTATGATCTGATGGCTGTCTTCCCTTTAGTGCAACCTCGTTCCTGCTTAAACGTGAAATTCCGCTGGACTGTGATAAGAACGTTCAGGTCAAATGGGGTGATCACACTTCAACTCCCAAGGGAGGATGCTAATCGTTCGAGTACAACTGATGGGTCTCGAGTACAACCGATGAGTCTCGAGTGGGTGAAGTTTCGGCTTGCAAGACACTTGGCTTTCCGGTAGAATCGAAACCGCTACAGAATCGACAAGAAGCACTTACAGCGAGAGAAACAACGGGCCAAAAGGACTTTGAATCACACGAGTTGCGCAGGTACGCGGAGTTGATCAGACTCCGTATCCTAGGAGCTTGCAAAGAGCTTCGTTGGGCAGAGCTTTGCAAGTCCTCTCTGCCCCCCTGCGGTAATAGTGAAAGCCTGATGTTGGTGGCAGGGTATTCTGCCACTCCGCACACACACACACACACACACACTTTTCCACAGCCCTTAGTTGGCTGATGTAGACAAGATTCAGGAGATGGGACATCACATCTACTGGGGATGTGTTTGAGAGATGTCCAATAACTCTTTGAGACCCCTATGGCCCTATGAGTCATCTCTTGGGAGTTCCTTTCATTTACGGTTTTGGGTTGGACATCGAGTTGGACACGTTCTGATGGCACACATCACGAGCTTCCACAAAATGGGCTACCAATTCTACTAGGGATGCTCGAAGCACATAATTCTCGAAGGGAAATGGTGCCTTTCAAAGCATCCAACAAAAACTTGCAGCCACCTCCTTCGCTTTTCCAACCATATTTACAACCTAAACATATCACCACCTGTAGGGAAACTCACCTCAAGTAAAAATTGGCCGAACAGGGATCGGATGTTTGAAAAGCCCAAAAGGCAAATTGTTTGGACCTCCTCCCGCAGTCGCCAAAGGGCCAACCCATCTTAGGCCAGCGCCGGCGCTTTGGATTCAGCCTCTCTGAGGCACCTGTGACACCTGACGCGGAACGAATCAAACTGATGCCCCCGAAACCACAAAGCCGGCTTTTTCAATGGGGTCCGTGATCTTCGGAGAGGAGCTCCTTGAAAACACGCCTCCACGCCTCTTTTACTTTCAGGGGATCTGACTGGTTGATCCTTGTGATCGATCGGTCGCGAGCTCACGCAGGACTCCACGAGCCCACTGGTCAGGGGGCAAACGACCCAGCCGTTCTTCGCGCGAGGGGATCGAGATGGATCGATTGCTCGGTTGCTAAAGGAGCGCTGGGAAGCAGAAAGGCACTGACCCCACGCTCTCGCTTTGCGCCTGTCTAGAGTGAGCCGCAAAGGATCGACACTCAAGGCTAACATGGAAGCTCCCGGGATTTGGAAGACTTAGTTGGCTGTGAATTTGACTAGGGGAGCCTTTGGTCGACATCATTTAGGCGGGGACCAATCACTTTGGAGGTGGTTCTCTGAATTCCATAGCCAGGTCCATTTGCAGCCTTCTGGGAGCGATGGCATCGGCGCTATCGCCGCGCAAGCTGAGTGTGCCACACTTCCGTGAGGCAGAAAGTGGAGGCGACCGCCTCAAGGCGCACTCGACTGAGCAGCTCGTTGGTTTTCACCGGTGACCATGCTCGGAGGGGTTGTCCAAAAGCCAAAAACACGCTGGCCAAAACAACAGCGCTGGTCTTCCCAAAAGTCCGAGTCCACAAACCGGGGAAGTGAGCTTCCTAAAGTCTTGGAGTGTATAACCTTGGATGCTGGTATACCTCCATCTCCCCCCGACATGGACTCGTGTGTTGCCAAAGGCTCCGTTTTGCATGTAGGCTTCCTCATTTCCAACCTGAACACATTTGGCCTTGTGATAATCTTTTTTGCAGCCTTTTGTCTCCAAACCCATACTTACCATTTATAACCAACAAGGTAAACAGGCTTTGCTTTTTGAGGGTACCCTTTGCAGGTTGACTTAGAGGGACAACACAAAGGAAGCCAGCATTTTAGGTCCCGGTCCTTATGGTCTCAGGAGCTGCCCCTGGGTATCGGAAGACTGAGACCCCAACGAGTTGGTCCTTTGACAAGGGGCGTGTGCATTTGGTACTTTGAAACCAAGCTTCGTGCTAGACTATGCCAATCCACAGCCGGATTTGGTGAAGATCAATCTCCAGGGACCCGAAAATGGATGGGGTTTGTTTTAGTCAGCCTCCTCCGTCTCTTTCTGGGGGTCCCCCTGCTTTGGCGGCTTTAAAGGGAACCAACCCTAAAACCGCAGCCATGTTGGGGGGTCCGAAGCCAACTCCCCCGCCCCCACCTCTGAGGAAGCGGAGCTCAGCTCCACCATGGCGGTGGCCCCAGAACCCACTGCCTGTGGAGTTCGTTCCATCAAGTCTCCCTCGCCCTTTTTCTACCATTCTTTCTCAAAACCGGAGGTTCCCCCCAGGTTTTCGATGGATTTTTTCTGAGAAGAAGGATCCCTGGAAAGAATGGGAAGCTTCCCCTAGACTTTTGGGTTGCGAAGCAACCGGAACATTACTTCGCCTGAAAAGGGCGGTCACAAGGCCACAGTCAAGTGGGATTCAAACAGAAGAGCTTGGCTCGAAAAGGAGCCTCGTTCAGGATTCCGTTTTGCAAACTCAGCGCGAGACTCAAACCCAAGTCTGCCTCGGGGCCTCAAAAAAAGGACGACCCTCACCGTCGACAGGATTTGACGCCACCGGGCCTTCGCTGCCAGAAGAAGCCGCAAAAGTGGGACAGACCTCGTGTGGCGGAGCCGTTCAACGGCTCTGAAAGTCGACATGTGTTTTCTCTGTTCCCGAAAAGTTTGGAGTTCCCTCTGGTTTTGTTGGCGGATATGGGTCCCCCGGTGTCCTCCTACCGACTGTAGAAGACCAATAGCAACTGGTGCCCATGACTCCTCTGGATGGGTCCGGTTGTGATGCCAACGCGGTTGATTCGAATCCAACCTGACCGCTTCAGTTAGGCGATTGGAATCAAAGTGGCAACCCAAAACCGAGGGTTGGGTCAGTTGTTGCTTTTTTAGGGACCCCAAAATTGTGTTCGTATTGGTTTCCCTTAAAATCCACCAAACAGGGGTACCCTCAAGCAAGACACACCCATATCTCTTCTGCTTGCTGCCTTTGCCACAGTGCGATCAAGGCGCTCGTCCGCCTTCTCCAGCTGGAGGGACCAATAAATCCCCGTGTCGTCATAGAAGGACCTCTGGCGGGCGCGGCACCCAGGCAAACAATTCGGGCCTGCAGGTGACAGGTTGGGAGGAACCTCAGTGTAGAAACCCCGCTTACGGATCTCTAGCAACCTGCTCTTTGCGGGTCAACCAGTGAGCCGTCTTCAAATGAGAAGCGCCCAACACCCATTGACCTTTGAGTCCTAAACCAAATCAGTAGCTCGTCAAAAGGCCCATGGCTTTGCTACATGAGCAGGGTTGGTTTCATGTGTGTTCCCAGTCACATGAATAAACCTCCAGTGAGCCAAACGAGTAGCAAAGCCCTAGCTGCGGGCGCGGTGTTGTCAGGAGTACAACGCTGCCTGAAATTCCCGGAAGAGGGATGCCCAATTTCCCGCGCCACGCACGCACGTTCTGTCTCAACCTCGGAATTTCAAACTGTTGGCTTCTTGTCGATGTTCGACTTAACTTTCCAAATAATAGAGGGTATCCACACACATGCCGCAAGGCGCAGGCCCTGCCGCCATCGACATCGAACATGGCTTGCAGTGCCAAACCACTACCCCCAGGGAGATTTTCTGGTATGGGGTTTGGGGGTATGGACTTAAGCCCAGTGGTGGTTTGCCATGTTTGCCTATTGGTCTTCGCTGACTGACCAAAATGGCGGTCTGAGTCTCTGAGACCCCCGGCACCGCCGTCTCTGCGGAGGCCAGCTCTATGAGCGCCACTGGGGTGCGGAGGCGCCTCCGCCTCGGGGGTTTTCGTTTCTCGTCGATGGCTTCCCTTGGATCAAATGGATCAAATGGATCCCACGCCTGGTGTGACTGAAATTGGAAGGATCGATGGGTTTCCCTGGCAAATGGAGGGCACACCCATCTGAACCACGACCCATCCATTTTTAAACCTACTCCCTTGACGGCACACGGGTTTTGGACGTGAGAAAAAGCCGCCGGGTGGAATTTCTGGAATTCACTTCGCCGCACTTCGCCGCGGGGCTTCCGGATCGCTGTGTACACGAGGAGCTCCATCTGATCCTCGGAGCTCCTGTCAACATCCGCGCTACGCACCGGGGATCGATGAAACCCCTTTGGGAGAAACATGGATCAAACCACCTGCCTGGTGCAATGTTTAGATGAGAAACGTCCGATGGACGACCCAAACAGTCAAGCCAAAAGCCTGGTGCGAAGTGGATATTCCTCCAGAGGTCCGCTGCCCGAACAATGCATGGGACGCAATCAATCCCCCAACTGCTGATTCCTAAAAGGAAATAGAACTGCTGGGAGCTCCACTGCGATACTGATTTGTGGGGGGGGGGGGGCTAACTGAACCTTCGGTGAGAGCTCCCTTTTGTTGGTTGGTTGAAGGAAAACCGATGCGATTTTGGGAGAGCCCAACTTTGACGACCCAAAGAGCCATCCGCAGGCTCCTGAGTACGGCCACGAAGAGGCCGTCCTGGCCCTCGCCAGCATCGACCTGTCAAGCGGGAACTGGATATGGGCTCGTCTTTTGAGAGTACACCTTTTGGGGTGGTGAGAGCAACCAAAAGGACACCGACCAAGTTTTAAGGCTCAAAGCTGAAAGGAGATTCAACTCATGGCTTTTTAGGTTCCACAATTCCACGTCTGCTTTGGGGAAGGATTCAAGGGCCTCATGAGATACTAATGTGTGTGCTTGGTTAGCCCCTTTAATCCTATGTGTGTGAGTGTACTTTGCCTGTTTGGTGTAGTTTTCAAGGGACAATTTATTTGTTCCAGGTCCGATTCCTAGTTTGAGACACACACACCTGTGGGTTTGTCTCAAAGGAGTCGGACCTCCAAAATAGATGGTTTTGGTTTCAGTTTCCCTTTAAAACCACCAACATCAAGGCCCTCAAAAACACACAGACCTGTATTCACCCCCCTCCAATTCCATGCTACCCGCGCCTCCACCATTTCCGCGCCCGCATCGTCCAGGCGGAAGAGGCGCGTCAGCCCGCTCCACAGGATCTGTGCGGCTGATTTGCTTGGGGCTTGCCAAAAAGCACAGGCTGCCTGTTCTTTGGCTTTGGGCCGGCTGGTTTGGCGGTTGTTGATTTTTGGCTTTTCCTCTTAGTCTCCTTTTGAACGACCAAAGGGCTCCTCATGGAGATGCTTGAATACGAGGTCCTTTCAGGAAGCCAAGGGGAAACCAAAGCACCTTCTTTGACGACGTCCCCGATTTTTTGGAGCCCAGGCATGATTTGTTTTTTGCCGGGAAGCCAAAAGGAAAAGGGTCCAAGTCCCCTATTTTGACATACCAGGGCCTAATTCTTTTAGCGGCGCACAAGGGCTGTGAGACCTTCCTAAGGCCTGCGGAATCCGAATCTGATCCTCGGGGCCCGGGAGTTTCGCCTCCCAACGCCTTCTCGGCGGTTGATTCCATCTGACCACGTCTTTCAACAGAAGACCATTGGACGAATGGACATCCTTTGTTGGTGCACCCTCGTTCCAACATGGAAGTGGACAAGGGATCCGTTTGGCGTCGGCTTCTCACCGCTCAGGTCATGGTTAAGCCATGCTGCCCTTGCACACATCACATAGGTGTGGCTTTTTTTTGTGGCCCAACAAAACAAGAAGGGTGGTTGTCCCATTTAACCAACCCACAAAGGGTACCCTCAAAAAAAGACACACCCACATGTCGGTTGCCAGTTTTAAGTGCGCTTCCTTGCTATAGGTTGGAACTATATATGCAACCTGGCGTGCCTTTGCTACTTGCATCGATATCTGTGAATTAAGTTTTCTTTTTTAATAGGTAGATTGCAAGATCAACGGCTTCGCTTTTGCGCAACTGCGCACTTTTGCCGCATCATTGCTCCAGCGTGGAAGGAGTTCGGCGTCCCAGCAGGATGTGGTTGCCATGACCTAAAGAAAGCAAAGCTCTCAAAGTTGGGGAACCCCAGAAATATTGGTTGTCCGTTACGTTTCTCTTTGAAACAATCCCACAAGGGGTTTCCCAAAAATGACTGTGCCGAGTGAAACCAGTCCAAACTATTCCCATTTACACAGCCCAAAACAGTTGGGGACCAAAACGGTTTTCCAAAGAGTGTTGGCCAGAAAGTCTGCACGAAAACATCAACAAACACTACACTCCCCTTTATAGTGACATAGAGCCCAACAAGGGGGGTGCCCGAAAAGGACATGCCTCTACGAATGGGGGTCTTTTGGGTTCCATGTTAATCTGCAGGAGAGTGGCATGTTTGCCAGTTGTAACCATGGCCCTCTAATATCAACAGGAAAAACACATTCATTGCCTTAAACAAGTGCAGCGGAATGCTGACTGATCCATCTTCGATCGGTCTGTTGCCAAACCAAGCTTCTTGTAGATTGCTTTCGCCTTTCTCTGATCCCTTGCCAGGGGGCCATGGCGCGTGAACGCGTTGATACATCTGGCCCTCTTATCCCGAGTTCACATCAAGTTCAACACATTCACATCTGACTCCCCAACTTCACATGGCTTTTTTTTCCCTATGGGGTTCCCCATGCAGTAAATTTGACTTGAACGGCCCAAGAGCCAAAAGCCCATCGGACCTCGGATCGAGATTCGCATCGAAATTCCGAAAGGCCAAGAAGCTCACTACGTCCTCCACGGAGGGTAGGAAGTCTCGGTACAGCGCCTCGAATCGGATTCCATTGGAATTGGTGCCTCATGGGTTGGGTGTTCCTTTTCCTGAAAGATCCACCAACCCCAAAAACGGTAGCCTCGAAAAAGACACGCCTACTTGTATGTTCAACCAACGTCAGGTAAGTAGAAGTTATGACCATGGTGAAAATGAGGGGCAAGACCTACTTGCTAACTGAGTTCCTCAAACGGTTGGTACTTGAAGGGTGTTTGTTGGCTGGACATACCAACAAGTTCTTGAACAAACCACCAAATCGCGACACAAACCACCAATCGGATCCCTACATGTGTTGGATGTTTAAAGATCTCCCTGCCCCAAACCATAAGCCAACAATCTCAAAGGCCAAACTGCGCCAAGGCGCCAGCTGCTTCTCCGCAAAGGAGGGGGTGCTGAGGTTCTCCATGAGCAAGCCATCCGACTTCAAGAGGCGCAAGCCGTGACGAAGGTCCTGGCTCCAAGTGTGGGCACCCGTGTTGGGTTGGTTTAAAGGGAAATCAAAGGAAAACAAAAGCCAGCCATGTTGGGGGTACCCCTTATTGGACAAGCAGGTGGGCATTTTGTTGCTCTTACTCCATGAAGTCAGGTTGACGGCCAACATCTAAGGTGATCTCAGGTGTATGTTACACCCAGTTAGGAACTGACCCAAGCTGCCCCATAGAAACTAACAAGGGTTGTTCACGGCCAGGGCTTTGGGGCACTGTTCGATGGGAGAGCCACCGCCCATTAACACGCACAAAGCCGAAAAGCTGAGAACTCCGAGCCCGTCCAATCTGACCTCCAGAACCAACCGCATGGGGGGTACCCTTCTTGGATGGTGTTCAAGGGAAACAAAAAACAAATCCATTCTCACGGGTCCCCAATTTTGAGACAGACATATTCTAGAGTGCCAAGCTGAACGCTTCAAGTTCCACCGACAGCACTTCCGACCATATCTAACCACCCTAGACAAGCAAGACCTTCCATCCGTCTCCCCAGAAGGTGACCTGCCCCACATGGAACGATGTCTCCCTGAAACGAAAACACATAGGATGGTCTTTGAGGACGTACCAATTTGCCTTGGTGAGGTGACTTTCGGCGGTGTTGCAATTTGGTTGGACTCCCAGGACCTGTGCCACCCGCTTCACCCTGAATTGAAAGGAAACTGCAGAAACCAAAAGAAACGCCAACTTTTCATTTGATCCGAATCCCCATCAGTTCTTTTTCCCAAGACCTTTTTGGTAAGGCATGGCAAGGCGCTTTGCACAATTATTGTTGGGACCTGGGTGTTTCCCTTTACCCACCATTGTGTGTGTGTGTCAAAATAGGGATGCAGCTTGTGGGGTCTCTCTTGTCTCCCTTCAAACCAACCCAAAAAAGGGAACCCTTGCAAACTACGCAGGTTAACAGGGCCACAAAAGCCTTTCTATGACCCTACGAATAAAAGAGGGTTAAAATTATTTCCTTATTCACTTGATACCATGCGCAATTCTTGAGCCCATGCTGCCTCAACGATGCATCGGTGTGCTTTTGGGTGGTGGGATGGACCCCGTAATTGGTCAGTTTTGCCCACAACAGTAGGCACGATGTAGGTCTTATTTGCCTGCGGGCTGAGTCCTTCTTGGGGGAGCCTACTTTTGATTGGCTCCAAAGGCCCGTTCCCTGCGCGCGCGTGCGCACCGTTTGCGCGCCTCTTTGTTCAGGTGGATGTTGTGGCCCACATCTGTGACCTCGGATTTGTTCGGGGCCGGAGGGGATCTACTAGAGTTGGTTGGGTAGTTGGGAGAAGTAGAAAGGTGGGCCCTGGGGGGGGGGAGGTGAGCATATGCATATATCTATATGTGTGCATATACATACATGTATATATATATATATATATGTACTCTGAAGGCCAGTTTTCTTTTTGTTTCGTTCTTCTTTTGGGGGGGGGGAAGGAAACCCCTTGAGAAATGGGGGTAGTCATTTATTTGGTGGTACTAGTTCGGGCGTAGGGTACCCTCGTGCTGGGTCCAGCACTGGTAGAACATTGGGGGTTTGGGGGTAGTGGGCATCTCTTAGCAAACGGAAACTACGCTTTTGGGGACCACAACTACTATACACCTACACCACGCAACACATAAAGAACAAGACTCGTTTTTCCCTTTGGTCGTTGCTTTTCTCTTGGCTTTGGGGGGCAATGGTCTTAGCATTCCTGAGGCCTCCGCAATGGCGTCGAAGGTCCCAGGCTTCTCCTCCGAGAGGTCCGCCAGTGCGGCGTGGAGGTCCTTCACCTCCGCGTCGCCTGCGTTTCCATTCGAAATGCCCAGCGCTTTTTGACTGGGGTCATTATTTTGACGGTTTTTGGGTAGGGAGAGGGGGTGAGAAGGAACATGTGCAAAGACAGGCTGAAAAAGAGAGGGTTCGAATTGGTGGTGGGAATTGAGGTGCTCATTCTTGAGGGTAAATGGGAAATCACCCAACCAAATACCACGCCGATCCAAACAAACAAGAGGGGAAGGAGACAAAGAGATTGATATAGGACACCTGCAAACTCATTGACCCAAAAAAGAGGAGGCGCCAACCAACAACACGCTGATGTTGAACGAGCTGAGTGAACCAACAACACGCTGATGTCAAACAAGCCGAGTCCACAAAACATCTTAGGTCCGGTTGGATTATTCTCCTCTTGAGGGGCCTTCTGGGCCCATGTCAGTGGGAGGATGTGTGAGGTTCCTTGTTTTTCCTAGGAACAACTCAACAAAGTTACGAGGCTGAGATCCAAATGGATCATGGCAGGAATTGTCACCGGAACTCTGTAACTCGTGAGGTTGCCACAATCCCGTGTCGTGGTTTCGAGATGGATCAAGATGGCCGAAGGCAAAGCATTGGGGTTCTTTTTGTACTATTCGCTGGCCAACCACCAGTCTGGTCCTGGGCAAGCCATCTAGCCTCCAATTCTTCCAGTGAAACCCTCGGGCCACGGCCTAAGTCGGTTTCCTTTCCCATGTCCCGAACAAATCGCCTTACCCTCGGTGTTGGCTCTTTGCAGGTCACTTTGCTCGTATGTCCTTCGGTGGATTCTGCCTGACTCTGCTGTTTGGCGATATGGGACTTTTACAAGTTGGAGGCATGGGGACCGTAGACGGTCCCACCCTGGGATTCCCATCCAACCACAACTGGGGGGCTTTCTTGGCCAGAAAGTGGAAAGTGGGAATCTAAACCTAAAACAATGCTTCAAGCAGTTGGGGGCATCAAGAATGTGACTAGGGATATATAACCGACCTCCGAGAGGTCGATAGGTGTCAAAAGTTTCCAGTCGGCTTCCTAGCACTTTGGTAGAAAGGGACCTGTCGCCTCAGCATCCCATTTTGCCATCGAAAGCGAGGGTCCCTTGAAGCCGAAGAAGTCCCGGGCGGCAGTCACCACGTTGGGGTTGTTGTCCACCGCCAGGACCTCGGGACCCCCGTCGCTCCCTGTGTTTGTCTTTTGGAGGGTAACCCGTTCTTCGCCTTTCAAAGGGATATCAAAGGTGCAAACCGCGATTTTGTTGGGTCCACTATTTTGACACACCCCCATGGAGAGTGAGTTTTCCTGGACGCTTTGGTGGACATCCAAATTCCTTGGGGGGACTCATGTTCAGAACCACTTTTGAGGTGGTTCCAACTCTTAAGGTTAGCCATATGAAGCAATCGAACAATGGAAGGAAGTACGCCGGCTTTGTGGTTGAATATGGTTGAGTTTTCTGGTCAAGGGCACAATCTGAATCTACCTGAACATGGCTTGTGGATGCATAACCTTCAAGCCGCGCGCGGTGCGCATTGCCCGCTTCCCGCTGGCAACCCCGAAGCCAGCCGATGGGATTCAGGGGACACCTCCATGGATCAACACATCGGGCCAGAAGCAAAGGACCTGGATGTTTCTGCTCAAAAGAGTTCAGCTTTTAGGACCTTGACTGCATTTTGCGGGTTGGTCTGTTGATCTTGTAGTGAACACCACCCACAAAAATAGGAAGGTCTAGCAACGAAATCCCTCATGCATCTGTACAAAGCGCGTTCAGTTGGGAACCATCAACTGCATTTGACGAAACCGGTGCCTCGAGCCCTCCCGGCACGCCTGGCTCCCGGGGCATTGGTGCTGCAGGAACGTGGGGATGGTGCCGCCTGTGTCAAGACCGAGTTCTGGGTCCAACAAATAACCCCTAGCCCAAGGCCAATGGAAGGCAGAGATCCATGATGTGCTTGGATCTCTAGCCCAACGAATGCAACCACAAGCGAAGTCCCAAAGGTCAAGGCCTTCTGCCCGGCCTGCGATTCAAACCAGCTTTGGGGAAGGCCCTGATCAACAATTGCAAAAGTCACCAGGCTTGTCACTTTGAAGCATGGGGCCGGCGATATGGCCCTTTGCCTTCGGATCAATCTTTTTGGGTGACCCCATTGTTTTTTGACCGATGAAAAAAGGACAAGGTCGGCATGAACAATTGCATAGGAACACAGCCAAACCCATCGGGGCTGTGGCAGGTGCCTGTTTGCGGTAAGGGTCACCATCCCGCCCCAAACAAACATGTAGTCAAAAGGGGTGCAGATTTACGGGCACAGATATCTCAAACCTAACTGATCACCATCAGATTCACCGAATCCCTCAGGCCCGTGGGTTTGGTCCTCGCATCGTTTGACGC
>CAUJNA010003690.1:110155-247655 GCA_963377175.1 Effrenium voratum | reverse complement strand
ATACATACATACATACATACATACATACATACATACATACATACATTACATACATTACATACATACATACATACATACATACATACATACATACATACATACATATATACATACATACATACATACATACATACATACATACATACATACATACATACATACATACATGCATACATACATACATACATACATATGTACATGCATGCATACATACGAGAGAGGGAGAGTGGGGAGAGAGAGGCTTGGAGGGATGGGGAGGATGGGAGCAGAGGGAGGGAGAGAGGACGACAGAACACACAAAGGAAGAGAGGAAGAAGGAGAAAAGGGAGAGGACAATGTCGGCGGACTGAGCCGGAGGCTCTAAAGTTTGAATTACCCAAGGCAGTGTGGAAGCCGGGCGCGGTGGCTTAAAAGGGATTGGGAAGGACACCTCAAATTGACACAATCGGACCCGAGAATGGCCACTTTACCAATCACGGGTGAAACTGTCGCACCCACGTCAGCTGTGAGGTCGCAATTTTGGATGCCCGGAGAACTTTCCCTTCCCCATCCCGGCGAGCCGGATCATTCAACAGCGTTGCAGCCCCGCGTCAAAGAAGGAAACCAGACAAAACGCAACCTTCAACCTACTACCACTGTTATTTTGCTGAGTGGGAAAACATTGGAAACCCAAAACATGGCACACCGGCTAGCTGCCAAGGTATGCGCATCTTTTTTCTTGCATCCACCCACTTGATATGAACAGAGCCAAACAACAACTGAAGAACGGTCAACATCGACACCAGTCAAAACACCCAGGACATGAACCTCTTTACGGGAAAACCTAAGTGAGGGTGTCGGATTATTAGCTCCATGTTTTTTCTTTTTTCTCGGTTGCTACCCCGCCAACATGGTGCCGTGCAAACCTGTGGGCCGAAGATACCGGCCCGCGCCTCCCAAACCGAGCACCAGCACCTTGCCAGCATGCTGGCAATCTGCCAGAGGCTGCAGCATGATGCGGGCGTAGGGCAGCAAATCATCGGATCCTTCAGGCGTTGAACCACAACCCCACCCCTGCGTTTTTTTTGTTCAACCAAGCAGACTATAACCATGGTCATAGGGAGAACTGGTCCCCCAACCATGGCTGACGTAAAGAACATCCAACGGAGTTTCCCCCCAATTTCTGGGTCCACGCTCTGGCTGGTGCTTGGAAAACTGCTCTACGATCCGTACCAAAATCAGCCTACTAGGGCCTTGAGGGTTGATCCCTTGGCTGGCGCTGGATCTGCGCCCAGCAGCCCTAAGAACGGGTTCTGCGTCATTCTTGGAGTCCAAAGCTTTGGAAACCCTCCAAACAAGGGGTACGGACCCCCCCCCCCCCACAAAAAAGCAGAGCAAACCATTGTGAGTGGCATGTGTTTCCATGGATCCCCAGCTAAAAGTTTAACGTTTAGTGGGTCAACTGGAGACAAAAGCAACTAAACGGCTAAGGAACCGGATGGCTGGGGCCCTTGGATCCAGAGCTCTCTCCTCGGCTCAGGTCCGGCTCGCAGCGCAGCGCCTTCGCCGCCGCGCCGTCGCAACGGCGGCCGAACGCGTCGGATGCCGGCGTCGACGGCGCTGGGCCGCGGCAGCGCAGGGCGCTCTGAACGAAGTTGGGCCTAAGCCGCTCGGTGGAGACCCTCCCACGCCAAATTCACAGCCGGAACCTGACCCGACGTTGGGGGGGTGCTGGGTTGGACCATCTTCCTTTTGAAGGGACCGGCTCCCGAACGTCAGGTTCCATGTGAATTGGTGGGAAGGTACCGGTTTGACCTATGGACATGACAAGAACACTCACTTAAATCGATTCAATTGGGAACAAAAGGTGATGTGTAGCAAAAACGGAAGTAGCACTAGGGTGATTGTTTAACCCAAACATTCTCCAAGATTCTTCTGAACATTACCCTAAAAATGCTGCCACTTTATTTAGTGGCAAAGGCTTCATGTTTAAGGGATGTATTTCTTCAGGAGTTCAAGGGATCACAACACATGTATATACATTAGGGTGAACCCGGTGGTGTCTGCCCGCTCGCAGTGTAACCCATCGTTCTTTTTTGGGATCACAGCCTATGCAACAACAAAGCCGCGCTCCATTGGAACTTCCCCTCCACAAGACTCCCTTGTTGGTAAGAAACTGTATTGTTTGCAGCCGCCTTCTAGACAACAAAGAAAGAAGCGACAAAAGCGACAAACATGTCAAGCACAGCTAAACATGTTCTTTGTGCACGCGCATTGCCGCGCCCAATTTTGAATCCTGGTGAAACAACAGAGTCAGGCCGCCCAACCAATTGAGCTCAACATGACATTTATGGCCTTTAATTTAAATCAGCAGCAGCTCGAACGCAGGTGGTCCTGTTGGTTTCCTTTGCAACACCCATTGGGTCCCCACCTTTTCGGAAACCGCGCCTGTTTGTGTCAATGAGCTGGCGCACATTGTCGGGCGAAACAGTCACCTAAGTCGCAGCTTGGTGCTACTCTTCCAGACCGACTTCATGACTTCGCCATTCTCACTACTTCATGTGCTGTGACGACCAGCCGAAGGGACTCCTGAGAAACCTGGAAAGTAGGTTTGCTTCTGTGCAGTTCCACTACCTATGCCAGCCCCCAAGTGATAGATTTGAGGACC
Organism: Effrenium voratum; assembly: GCA_963377175.1. Taxonomy (NCBI): domain Eukaryota; class Dinophyceae; order Suessiales; family Symbiodiniaceae; genus Effrenium; species Effrenium voratum. The sequence goes on along the minus strand of CAUJNA010003690.1, from coordinate 245,008 downwards.
AACCTGACCACGGTTTCTGACTTTGCCAACTCCGGGAAACTGTCGCAGTAATGAGCCCAGCTTGAACGAGCGCAACATTTACCCTCCAAACCCTTGCTTTGTAGGCGGGAAGGTAATTGCTTTTCAGGTTCGATGGGGAACTACATAGTTGTCAAACGATCCAAGGGGCGATGCTAGCAAAGGCCCAACGTCGCGTTGTGTGCTGTTCTGCAAGTCAACCTTCAAGGACCCTACAAACCATCCCACAGACTACCAGTTTACGGTCGCGTGGATTTTTTGGGGGTGGGTTGCAGGAACATCTTTTCCAAGCGAGCAGTTTTTATAGACCAACACCCAACCTACTCACCTAGACAACAAAGTTGCTTCTTCGGAGACAAAGTATGTGGTTTAACGTGGGAAAACTAGAGGACGACTGGCCAAACAGCATTGTTTCCCAGTGTTTTCGGGGAATCATTCTGCAACGCGCTGGGATGATTCACGTCACCCATGCCCTGCAGGAAAATCTGCCAGTCTTTCGTCAGCAGCATGCATAAAGTGAACTCACTAGACTAATTACGCCCCATCCTGCCACTCAAGCCGCTTCAAAACAAGAAGCACGTAGCCTCTCCTCCGCTAAGGCCGCTTGGCAAGTTCCTCTGTGTAAGTTCTGTCTGCAAGTTTCTGTGCGCGGCTTGCTCAACGCGCTGCGCTCCTTTTGGGCTCAAAAGTTGTGGTTTTGGAGCTCAAGCTGAAGAGCGTACCTCGCGTACTACTTTCTCTGCTTTCATCAATGGCATCAGGCTGCTCAAAACCTGGCATAGGTGCTTTTCTTCAAACAAATACAAAAAGAAAAGTGACAGGGACCTCCGCCCAAGGGGCTGCGACGGAGTCGTCCCCCGGAAACCCCCGGCAGCCGTCCAGAAGTCGTGGCGCCATGGCGCCGGGAAACCCAGGCCGCCCAGAAGCGTGGCTGCTGGAAGGCACCAGTTTTCTCCGTTTTTTTCTCTCAGTTTTCTCCTAGTATTCACCTTCGTTGTTCCCCTAGTATTTTCTGAGTATTCCATTTGGGTGTTCCTCTCTTGGGGTGGTTCAAAAAACACCCATGGCTTTTGGAGTTTTTTTCGTGACACAAACTTGTGGTTGGCGGCTGGTTTGTGGGTGAACGCCGTTGTCGGCAAACACATGCTCCCAGTCCATGGAATGAACGAGAGCAGTCTCTCACACATGCTCCAAAGCACCTCCCTCATCTCAGCTGCCGAAAGATATTGCACTGCTTCTGTTGCTGTGCCCGGGATGACGCATCATGCCATGCTTGTTTTTGTGTCAAGATTGGCCGCGGTTTTTCGATGTTCTGTAAAATGCCAGCGAAAGTGATCTTCCATTGCGGCAATGCGCTCACAAATCTGTGGGTGAGTTCACCAAAAAAGCCCCTAAAAAGCGCAACATTCACCATGGGTGAGGTTGCAAACCTTTGGCCATCGTGCCCTACATTTTTGGGTGATCAGGTGGTCTGGAAGAATTGAACACGTTTCCATCAGCTTTAAGCGTCCGTTGGCGGACTTATACAAAAAGAATGTGCGATCTCGAGTCGAGCTTTTTCGCAGCATAGCCAGGTGGGCCTGTGCTCGCTCGCAGGTCTGAACAGCTTTGAAAGCTGTGGGAAGTCAAAAGTTGGGCTTTGCAACTACACTTTGGACTCTGACCCTGGGGTCACTGGACTTCCCCATGAACAATTGATCACCTACAGTGGGTTGCAAACATGAAAATGTTTCAAGGTCAAGGAAAAAGCGATGGACCTGGACACATTAGCGGTAGAGTCCAAGCTACACTCGAGACAACTCGATCTGTAGGATCACCCGCTTGCCTTCAGTAACCGGAGTGATCCAATGAACCAGCTTCTCGCCACCTGAGCCAAAGCGAGGCGTGTAGCTTTGGCCCTGGATTTCCGAAGCCCTTGACTAATACGGGAGTCTTTGTTTCCATCTAGGTGCCCATTTGGCGTTTGTTTTTTGAGCAGCATGTGAATCAAAGCCAGGGAAAGGGCCATGGCAATTGATGCCTTTGGAGGTTTATCATTCTGCAGCATCCACCAACGGCTGTATACGTCAATGTGCACGTATCTGTCTATGTACCTTTTTTTTTCTCGTGTACATTTCGAAGCTGACCCTGTCTGTCTACCACACCGACACCCCTGGAAAGACTTTTGTGCACGCTGGACGCAGACCTCCCTGACGTTCTGGTACTACATCCTCACCACAAAAAGGTCCGGACTGCTTTTGGCGGGTGGAGACGGCGCTGTGCGTGTGGCGGCTTTAATGGATGCCGCCAGCCATAAAGGCATCTCTAGGGTCCGCGCGGAACAAGACCTCAGCCGGCCAGCAACCCTGCACTCTGCCAAGAAGGGATTTGCTATCGGATGATATGTGGCTCAATTGGTAGCCAAAAGGGCACCTCCTTATGGAAAAAACAAAAACTGCGGAATCCAGCTGTTTGATTTTAAGTCACACCCATAAGGTCACCCATATATCTACAAATTGATACCTGTCCCAACTGAAGTAAGGCAACCTCTAAGGACCTTCATCATCGTTTTACCCCCAGGTGAGCTCGCTACGAAGTAGGCATATGGTTCCCCTGGGTTTGTAGGGCCTCCGAGTTTCTAATTTGGCTTCTACGCGACAGCTGCCATCAACCCACCCGGATCCTGGAGGCTTCGATACTCGGGATCATTTTCTCAGGGTGTGTGAAACAAAAGCGGGGAATGCAGCGATTGTACCAAAACATGTTCTCAACATAAGGGAAACCCAAACATTGAAACATTGGTGGTTTCCCTTCAGTTTCCCCTGCAAAAGCCAACCCAAACACGGTACGCTCAAAAAAGACACCACAGCCCACAAAATGCCGATCCCTCACACCTGCCAGATACAAATCTGAAATAACTAGTCAAAGCACCCGCGAATCCCCAGTCTCCCATGGCGTCCCACCCCATCCCTAAAATAAGGTAGCCTCTTTTTCGGGTTGGTTTTCGAGGGGAGCAAAGCAACGGAGAAAGAAAGAAGAAAAAAAAAACGTAAACCAATTTTGGGGGCTCCCAGTTCGGGGACCCACGCTGATCCCGGGCCATTCCGGGCGTCCCGGCCACGTCGCCCCGGTCCAGGCCCAGCTCCCGGTGCCCGCGGCTGCCCTCCGCGCGCCGGAAGCAGCTCCGGCCCCCGCGGTAGGCCCCGGAAGGCGAGAGCATGGCCACCATGGTGACCTGAGTGTCTCACTCAGCTCCCGAAAAAAAAAAAAAGAAAGCCGAGACGGGTGGCTTGTCCTTTGGTTCTTAGGGACCCCAGCATCTTTCAGGGGGACGCCATGTTTTTTTTTGGGGGGGGACGCCTTTGTTTTTGGTGGTTTCCTTGTTGGATTGCCTTCAAAACCAAAAAAGCAAGGGCACATCGAAAAACACCACACCCGTTATGTGGATGATGATGCCACGGATATGTCACTCTGTCACTCCCAAAATTCAAAACACAAAGGCGGGTGGCTCGTCTTTGTTTAGGGGACGCTTTGTGTCTCTCTCTTTTCTTTGGGGGGGGGGACTCCAAAATGAATGGTGGTGCCCTTTTGGATTCGCTTTACCCATATGTAGGCATGGTGATGGGGACCTGTTTTTCATGGTACCTGACCACGACCGTTTTATGGCTTTGGAGATTGAGGTATCGCTCGCTTTGGACATTGATTTATGGCTTTGGAACACCCCATGTGTTTTCCTTGACAAGCATCCAAACAGTATGAGGCAGAGCTGCTTGGATTTCCATCCATGCCTACAGGTGAGTGGATCTGGTCTTCGGGTGCGAGGTAGTGAGCCAAACAGTAGTGGAGCTTCCACCCCACCAGATTTGAGCTTCTTCCTAAACCAAGATCCTCACTGGGACCTGAGCCACCTGGTTGTACTGAAAGCAAGAAGCGATAGGACATGTATAAAGAGATAAAAAGAGCCCATCACCCAATGGGGCGTGGGGAGGGATATTGGAAAGTCTACAAGTGCTGGACCTCAGTTCGACCAAGCAGCCGCAGACTTGTTGTCCACGTGCGGCTCAATATAGCACGGCTCCCCCATCTCTTCCACGTCGTACTCGATGTACTCAATCTCCGGGTATACCTTCCTCGCGGTCGAACAAATGAGGTGCAACTCATTTCGGCGTGTCTTTTTTTGAGGGCGCCCCCTTTTCGGGGTTTGAACGCGAAGCCAACAGGAAGACCATCTTATTTCAGCTTTAGCTGTTTAGCCCGTCTTGACAGCGTGTGGGCGTTGCTCACTGTGCGATATCCGGAAACGGCGCCTTCCCAGCCACCAATTCGTAGGGCGAGGTTCTCGGGTATAAGAGGCAGCACGGAAGAGGCTGAAAAATATTTTCCCCAAAGTCCCACACCCCGGCTCTTGCAAACCACCTTTAACGTGACACCTTCCATGTTCGAATTTTGGCCACATCGATGGCGATGGCCCGCCCTTTTGAGTGACTCCGCCGAGCGGCTTGGACTTTTTGCAAAGCCTCTGCCACTTGGCTTCGTCTGCGCTCCGCATCAAAGCCATCAAGCGAGCCTCAACCCGCTCGCCAAACTTGTGAGTACCACAACGGCCAGGGAACAGCACCACTTCTTCACTTTGAGATCTTCTTACAAAATGACCACGGAAAATAGACACCGAGCAAAAATCGCTGGGCTCCGAAGACGGGGCAAACAAAGCTAGGCTGGTTGGCTGTAAGTCGAAGGCTCTGTGATGCTCCGTGAAATCAATCTGGGAAACTCGATCTGATTCAAAGGATGGACAAAATAGCCCACATGCTTTCCTTCAAGGCCTGGTGACAGGCTTACACTCCCAAAAAGTCCAAAACGTCCTGAACGTGTTCCAAAGGCTTGGACTATGGGGCATCCGAAAAGAACGAGGTCTGTGCAAAGAAAGATTGCCCAGCCGGAAGCCAATCCTCACCATACCCTTGTAACCAAATTGGCTATGTTGAGCAGGGGAGTATGTGCGTTGTCAACTTGGGGACCCCCCAAACATCAACCTCTGAAAGGGTGAGAACCACACACACACACACACCCAGGTACAAACTCCCCGAAATTCGCTGGAAACGCACAACCCCCTCACCCCCCCACAGCCCCACATTCCCTCCAATTTGTTGTGGAAGCAGCGTAGAGCTCCGGGAAGAGCGCTCTCAGCTGCAACTCGAAACGCCAAACCCTGGCGATTCCCATCCGCTGGCACCAGTGGGTTGGCACGTCCCCCCCGGGCCCCAACATTAAGCGAAACCAACAGGATATTGGATTCCCAAACACCCATGAGAAATGTCCTGTTGGAAGTGGACAGAGAGGTCCACTTCAGTGGTCTTCCCACACCTTGTCAGTAGAAGCCACCTGCTTTGCAAGGGGATCCTCTAAATCACTTGCGAAAGCTGTTGCTTTTATCTGGCCCAGTTCATCCTTTCAGGGAGCGTGTGGAAGGCAGAGGCGAGGAATGCGGGCGTGGTTCGAAGTTGCTGCTCTTTTGGGATTGAAAAGGTAATTCTTTCTGAATGCACTCTCTCTCTCTCTCTCTTTTTGGGGGGTGGGGAGAGGGGTCCATTTAGAGACGCCCCCATGTCACCCTTGACCGCCCCACTTTCATAGAATGGAACCCCAAAAATCCCCAAAAGGAGGTTGCTCTACAAATGGTAGTGCTTTGGGTTCCATGTCAATCTGTAGGGGAGCAAGACCCAATCCCATGTTCAATCCCATTGAAAGCGTCCCCGCAGCGATACAGCCGAGTTGCTTCCCGATTTGTCCAGTTTGCCCTAGATGTTCCCTTTAAACATCCCCCCATATCGATACATTGCTCCAAACGGTGTTGTCTAAAACGAGCACAAGGGGACGAACCCACCAAAATGGTGGCTCTCCTTTGTTTAACAGGGTTTCTCATCCTCTCAAAACATCACGAAAAGGAACTCGCGAAATGACTCAGTAGGTTACGGCCATGGCCAGGGCTCTGTTTTAGTTCTCCATTAAACATCAATCACCCCGCTTAGTTGAAGACTCCCTTTAAATTGGCCCTAGCGGGCCTTTGACATCGACCAAATTGAAATGCCGCCCTTCTAAGAACCCCAAAAGCCGCAGCAACTCCGTTGGTCTTAGACAAAAACGAGTTCAACGAACTCGCGGAACCATGGACCAAGGCCCGGGCCGGTGCTTGAAGGCAAGGTACCCCTTTCGGTCGTTGATCTCCCGTACCGAGCCGTGCTTCGCGGCCAGGCTGATGGCCTGGCTCGGCCAAAGGCGTTGCTTGGTGCTCAGTTTCACCATTGACACCACGTTTCCATGGAGGTCTCAAGAGAGTTTTCAGCTTTCAAAAAAAAAAAAAAACACCAACAACTCCTGTCCACTTCCAGGGCAGTTGGAAAAAGGGTACATGTCTCCGTCATACATCCTTCCAAGAGGAAGCTCATGGATCTTGCCTAATACTGGCTTTTCCAAACACTGACGCTTGAACTGGCGTTGGAGGGAAGTATGGGTGTGTCTTGTTTTAAGGGTATGCCCTTTTTGTAGTTTAAAGGGACATTGAGAGGAAACACACTTATTTTGTGGGGTCCCGTAAAAAAGACGAGCCACCCTTCGGAGACTGTTCAGAGCACACAGGCTGAACCCGCCGCGAAAAATCCGCTAGGGTGCAGCTGTTTTGGCAAGTGAACCAACCGCGGGCCACCGAAAGCCCAGCAAATTGCCAGGGATCCCTTGGAAAGTGCCAAACAAGAGTGCTAAAAAAGTGCTAACAAAGTGCAATCCAGTCGGGGCGTCTAACCTCATCCCAGGATGTGTTCGGAATCGGCAGAAATAAAATGGAACCCCTTCTCTCGGGTTGCATCCGTCCTCTATGTCGCTCGGCTGCAGAAACTGGGGCGCCAGTGCAAAGGCCCGATACCTCCGTGTCGAATCGCGAAACGCACACGTCCAGAACGAAAAACTAACCCCATGGGATGTTGCTTCTTCTTTGCAGCCAAAGAAACACCAAACATGAATACAGAACCCGCTCGCAGACGGAAAAGGCTTTAAACTTCAGGCGCTTCCACGAACCGAAGTGTTCGGTTGTAAGCTCTGAATGAAGCAAGGATCGAGGCGGCCCTGAAGTGGCCTGCTTGTCTGATATGCCACATGTTATCTGGGTGGTATTTGTCCCCCGCCATCCAAATAAGACAAAACACATGTTGCTCGTTAGTGAGAAAACGATGATTGCTCAAAGGACAAAAGGAAAAAGGTCACTACGGGCATGAGCTTTTTATGTGGACACGTTGGTGGACATCATGTCCATATTTCAGATTAATTACTCCCCATAAAACATCGCAACGACTTCATCTGGGCAAACTGGACATCAGGGAAGGCCCGCAGAGGAGCTTCATCCATCGCTACACGCCTTCCTGCCATGGCCCTCAGGCACGAAACTGGGGCAACCGTAGGTTGCCGTTCCGTTTTCGGCGGTAAAACTTGACTCTCCGTCCACTTGCCTGGAAGATCCTCTCTTCATGTTGAGGGCAAAAAGCAAACCGAAACCAGTGGAATCCATCTGCTTTCAAGCAGACTCCGAAAGGACACGCTTGAAGTCTGAGGTGAAGTGACACTTTCCTGAAAAGCAGATGGAACCTGAACATCTCCCTACTCACCTACAGTCACTTCAAGGGTTTGGGGACATGACCTTTTGGGTATCCTTTTGGATTCCACTGGCAAATTGGAGCAACCGGTCCAATTCATATTCAAGCAAACTGACCATCCAGGATGTAATGACACGGTCACGACCAGGCCATCTGGGCGATAAGCACTACTAAGCCACAAGGCTTTATAAGTTCAGCTTGGACTCCACAAGCAAGTCACAAACCGGTGGAAACGGATCAGTGGGGATGCGTGGAGCAGGGATGTGGAGAGAATCCCCCACAAAGGGCAGCAAATAGAACACGGAACCAGGAAAACCCACCATCCATGCTTTTCCCACGTCCAAATCGGTTCTGATTTTCAGGTCCCTTGAAGGATTTGAAGGGGCGCCCTTGACCAGGTGGCCTCTTTGCCTTCAAGGCCCTGGGGCCGTGGCTTCTTGGAAGAATCAAACCATCTGAGCCTCAGCTGCAAAAAATCATTTTTCTTCCAATCCGTGTCGAGCACAAGCTGTGCGCACCAAGTCGTTCCTTCATTTGCAGGCAAGTCCCATTCTGTTCTCCAACCCAATATGGAACCTGAAGCATTTCTCTGAAGTATTCGAACAAATGCTTTGAACATGTCGGGTTTCTTAGAAGGGTTCTAGGAACCTTCTGGGGGGTAAGGGGTCCTAATGCTTCTCTGGAATTTTCATCTTTAGTGGCGTATGACTTGGCAACCTACTTGCCACAAAGGGGCCAAACTACTTTCAACTTCGATCACACTGCGCGCTTCTTGAGCTTTGAACCTTTCCCTAAAGGCTGCCAACAAATGCCAACGAGACTACAGGAGTGGCCTGAGCCACCTAATTTGCGACCGGATCACACGCACCGTTTGTGGGGCCTTTCACGACAACTCACGTCCCAAATGAGCACGCCTAAGCTTTAATTAATCAATTCACCCGCCTTCGACTTACGTGTGTTGGATCGCCTTCAGCATCACCTCGAAAAAATGCAACATGTGAACACACATATATATATATATATATATATATATCACGGCGCACCAATCCGCTGGCTTGCGGTGCACATGCAACCCAACTCCTTCCATTGATCGGGATCAGGAGTTTACCTTTCGATCCCTTCAAGTGCCGTCCCCCACATTCGCCTGCAGTCAAAAGGTCAACAGGGTTGCCACACAATGTGCCGTTCATTACCCCATCAAAACAAACCTCAGAAAATGAAACGTCCGTCTTTCCACATATTGATACTTCCACCCACCCCCCCCTTCAAGGAAAGAAACCGACCCCCAGTGGCCACGAGAAAACATGAAACATGGGCAAACGTTTCTTTGGTGCTCTTAGTGGGAAATCGAGTTGGAGCCCCGTAAACCCCGCCCTCACGTCTTGCTCCGATTGAGCCCCGCGCTGCCCCACCGCCACGCTTTGAGGCTCGGCAAGCCCTTCCTTCGGAGCTGCCACCGCCAGCACAGGTGGGCCTCGGAGTCTGCGGCTCATGGATCTACAGGACCACAAAGAGGGTTGCCTATAGCTCCCCTGACAAACATGCCTCTTAAGGAAGTCACCCAAGACGACCCAACAATAATTGAAGCCAAAGAAGACATGGAGTGCTGGAGGATAAGCCCTTTTTAAGGCCTGATTAAGGGGATACGTGATAAGCCCCTGTAGCCGCCCTTGCAAGTCCACAGCTGGTACGCGTGTGGCTGAGGTACAGCTTTTGGGAGCGGACTGATATGGAAAGACCAGGCGACCAAAAGGACATGGTGAATAAGGGTGGTCAAAAACGCTGGGCTGGTCATGGTTCTCTTGATCAGTTGTCTAAGACCACCATGAAGCCGCTCGCCTTCCATGACCATCCCAACCTCAAGCCAATTCTTAAGGAGTATTTTGAGCAAGGCACGGCATGAAAGACCAATCAGCCAGGTAAGAGGTTGAAGTGGACCAAAAAACAAACATATTGATTCAAGGTCAAGACCAAAGCAAGGAGGCACCATGGAAGCTCCAGTGCAACGTACCTTGAAACCGCCAAACCCGCGGTGCATTCTGGATTCAACATGGCCGGCCCAAAGCTTGGTTCACAGCGGGTTTGCCAAAGGCTTGCGAGCTGTGTTCGTTTCTGAAACTGCTATGCGGTTTGGGCGGTCGACGTTATGGACCGCTTTAAAGGGACTTTCTTGAGTCGGATCCCACATGAAACCGAAACGATGTCTGACAGCCCCCCCCCATTTGTCTCCATCTTGTGCGCCGGCAAGCGAGCCACTACTCGCGTTGAGTGTCCCTAATCATTGAACACTCCCGTTCAAGATGCTCCCCGAAGGGAATGCATGGTTCTGGGCAAGTTACTACAATTTACAAACCGTACCCCGCCCGAGTCAAGGACCTTCACCATGGGTGAGCTTGCTTCGTTATAGTTTCTGCAGCTGATTCATCAGTGATTCTGGTGTGTCTTCAAACAGGCAATCCAACACAAATGCTACAAGTGCTTGGCTTCCTCTTCCCTTTCAAAGCCCAGAAAGTGTACACCACAAACAAAAACCACGCCAAGCGCGTACGTCCATGAACCCATGCTGGCTCACAAGCCATAAAGCCCTTCCTTGGTGCGGGGAAAGCAACATGGCACAGGTCGCCAAGGGGCTGCCGGCCGGCGAGAAGTTGGACTTGTGCCCCTTGAGCATCTTCCACTGCTGCTGAACCTGACAGCTGTTGGCTCAAACATCGAAATCCTCGGAATCGGCCCGAAATGAAGCTGGCAAAGGGAAAAGTAGACGACCTGCAGTGCTCGCCTATGTCCCCGCCTGGAGACAAAACAGAACTTAGAACATGTCAATGGCTGAGAAAACATGTAGGAAATCGGAACGTGGTCTGAACCAGTCTGGTTGTTGACATGTCCACTGGATGAGAATGTATCAGATCTACGTGTCAGAGGGTAGACCAAAGGATAAGGTCAAAGAAGGAATGAGGCCGGCCAGGAAGTTAAAACATTTAGGAAAAGACCTTGAGATGCTGCTGAAAAAAACCTTAGAAACTGTCAATGGATGAACAACAAATTGAAACAGAGCCCTTGTAAACATGAATCAGACGACATTCAGGACAAAAACTTGGGCTCATGCGGAAAAGCCATGTGTCCGAACAAAAAACTGGGCAAATCAATGATCATTCACCTTGCCAAAACGAGCGTCCTCTATTAAAGGACCTTGCTTGAATGAGGTCGCAAATAGCTGGAAGATATTTGGGTTCTATGCAAGAGGAATCCGAAACTGCTTTTGGGCTCACCATCTGGGCACAATCATCCCACCGGAAAAAGGGAAGACTCTTAAGACCCCTGGGGAGGGACGGTAATGGGGACTGCTCGTGTCACCGCCAATCTCGTCAGCTAAACGCGCAAACGAGGGTGATGTTCCTCCTGGCTTCCCTTGAAACTTGAAGGTTGGGAACCAACCCAAAAGCACAAGCCCAACGCCCCCGAAAGTAATCAAAGAACCTCCCAGCCCTCTTTCCTGGCTTTCAGGGAATGAGGGAATGATCGCCATCCCTTGTGGCATATGAAGCCCTTCCACTTCTCCCTGAAACTGAGGCTGGCCCCACGGCCCTGAACCCCCAAACGAGATGTTCTAGATTTCCCCAAAAATCAAAAAGTGGCGCCCATCTCCAAACCACCGGACATAGCCATGGAACCCCCAGATCCCGTGAGCCCCCCCCCCCCCCACGCCCCAAACGTCGCCTGCTGGCGCTGGCGCTTGAAGCTCCCCACCTCCCCGCCGTCGGTGCTGCTGGAGCTGCCGCTGCTCGTGCTGGAGCTACTGCCTCGAGACTCGGGGCGGTGAGTGAGGTGTCCGTTGCAAATTCTTCGCCTTCGTGAGGTTCTTGGCTTGTTCGTGGTTTGGTGGCGTGGTGGCTTGGTGGCTCGGTGGCTTGTTTGCGTGGGGTTTCTGGTTTTGATGATATTGCTTGGGGTCGTTCTTCCTGGGTTCTGGTTCTTTTTGTTGTATTCAAGAAATGGATATGCCGTTCTTTTGGTTGGAGGGTGTTTTTGTTCTTCTCTCGATTGAAGACAAGGCATGGCTGCTTTTCTTCTATCCTGGCATTTGTGGGTGGCTGGTTCTGTTGCTTGCATTGGTCCGCGTTGATTGTTTTTAGTTGTTGTCATGTTCTTCCTCTTGTCCTTTGAAAAGGCGAATTAATTTATTTTGTTGGTGTGGGGTCAACACTTGGGTATTTTGTTCTTTGGTTTCACTTCTCGCTGCCGCTCGAATGTGTGACCCTCCACCCCAAGCGACTATTGGCGAAACAAAACGGATGCTCGGGGCATCTCTTAGAAACCAACATGAACGAGCTTCTCTCTAATTCTAATTGTTGTTTGGATTGGCTTCGAGGTCAGGAAAGGGCTTCCCATTGACCCTCAACAAGAACCAGGGGTTAAAATCCCCAAACCATCAATCCAAACCGCCAATTGGGGGTACCGAGAAGTCATTTGGAGTACCTGATTTTCTACCCAGCGATTTGGAGCCAGAGCAAGGGTATCCATTGAAGGGAATCACACACGCAAGATGAGCCTTCGGGTCAACCCGAAAGGCCTTCTTCGACTGGTCAACCCAAAAGGCTTCTTTCAATCTCCCTGGCTTCCGAACTTGGACCTCAAGTTGCCGGCCCCGAACCCGAACCCGGGGCCCTGACTGGAAGACTGCGACTCGTCGGACTCTGCGCCGCGGCGACTGAGTCATGGGGAAACATGGGATCTTGGGATGCATTGATTCGAGCTTCAAGGCTTCTGTCTTCGCGATTCGTCCAGTCCCAAGTGAATACAGCACACACTGATTCAAAAATGACTCAAAACAACGGTTTTGGAAATCAAAGGGGGGAGAATCGCACCCATTTCTGTTTGGGACTGAAGCTTCAACTGCTCGTCAGCCACATGGCCGGACAGGCGTCGGCTGCGTCTCCGTGTTTCCGTTGGGACGCACCAACAGGCCCCATTGGGCTGAGCGCCCACAGGAAAGCTCTCTCTAAAAACGGGCAGAGTCCGGGTACTTAAGGCGCCTTGTTGTTTCATAATACAAAGCCAACCCAAAATGTTGAGTTTAGGGTTGTTTAAATAACGTGTGTATATGGTGTTGATTGCTCTCTGTATGTATGTGTGTATTACGTATGTATGTATGTATGTCTGTATGTATGTATGTATGTATGTATGTATGTATGTATGTATGTATGTATGCATGTGTGTGTGTATGTGTGTGTATGTGTGTGTATGTGTGTATGTGTGTATGTTTGTATGTGTGTATGTGTGTATGTGTGTATGTGTGTATGTGTGTATGTGTGTATGTGTGCATGTGTGTATGTGTGTGTGTATGTGTGTATGTGTGTATGTGTGTATGTGTGTATGTGTGTATGTGTGTATGTGTGTATGTGTGTATGTGTGTATGTGTGCATGTGTGTATGTGTGTATGTGTGTATGTGTGTATGTGTGTATGTGTGTATGTGTGTATGTGTGTATGTGTGTATGTGTGTATGTGTGTATGTGTGTATGTGTGTATGTGTGTATGTGTGTATGTGTGTATGTGTGCATGTGTGTATGTGAGTATGTGTGTATGTGAGTATGTGAGTATGTGTGTATGTGTGTCTGTGTGTGTGTATGTGTGTATGTGTGTATGTGTGTATGTTTGTATGTGTGTGTATGTGTGCATGTGTGTATGTGTGTATGTGTGTATGTGCGTATGTGTGTAGGTGTGTATGTGTGTACGTGTGTATGTGTGTATGTGCGTATGTGCGTATGTGTGTATGTGTCTGTGTGTATGTGTGTGTGTGTGTGTGTATGTGTATGTGTGTATGTGTGTATGTGTGTATGTGTGTGTATGTGTGTATGTGTGTATGTGTGTATGCGTGTATGTATGTATGTATGTATGATGTATGTATGTATGTATGTATGTGTGTATGTGTGTATGTGTGTATGTGTGTATGTGTGTATGTGTGTATGTGTGTATGTGTGTATGTGTGCATGTGTGTATGTGAGTATGTGTGTATGTGAGTATGTGAGTATGTGTGTATGTGTGTATGTGTGTATGTGTGTATGTGTGTATGTGTGTATGTATGTATGTCTGTATGTATGTATGATGTATGTATGTATGTATGTATGTATGTATGTATGTATGTATGTATGTATGTATGTATGTGTGTATATGTATTTACGTATGTATGTATGCATGTATGTATTTGTGTAAGTAATGTATGTAAGTAATGTATGTAAGGAATGTATGTAAGTAATGTGTGTAGGTAATTTATGTATGTATGTATGTATGTGTGTATATGTACTTACGTATGTATGTATGCATGTATGTATTTGTGTAAGTAATGTATGTAAGTAATGTATGTAAGCAATGTATGTAAGTAATGTGTGTAGGTAATGTATGTAAGCAATGTATGTAAGTAATGTGTGTAGGTAATTTATGTATGTATGTATGTATGTATTTATATGTATATGTATGTGTATGTGTATGTGTATATGTATATATATATATTATCAATGCGGTGTTGATTTACATACTGGATGAAACATAGATACTTACCAGCCATGCCCATGTTCAGTTTTCAGTGACGCTTCCTCCGCTGAAATCTATGCTCCTCACACACACACACCTTTGGGATGTGTCGTTTTTTGAGGGTACCCCTTCTTTGTGGGTTTAAACACACACACACACAAGGAAAACCCACAATTTTGGGGGCCCAAAAAACACCCAAATAGATTTGTCGCAAAATGGTGAACCCCTACAAATGAGCGATGTCATGTTGGCTGCCCCTGAAACCAAAAAAGGCACCAAGCCTCAACAAAAAGACACACCCAAGTCACCTCAAGCAAGGGTCCGAGCGGACCCCGAAAGCATGTCTGGTGATCCTGCTTGGGCTTTTCAAATGAAAGTCCAATTCGAAGACGAAAGCGCCCGAGGCTCCTAGGGATGGTGTCCAAAGGAATACTAAAGGACACCAAGCAGTTGGACAAAGGCAGACCAACCAACCAAATTTGAAAACAGAAACAATTGCTCGCAGCTCAGTACGTCGGCCGAGCCCAACTGAACTGACAACCGACCCGACCATCCCATCCTACCCTATCTACCCAACCGACCCATCCGACAAAACCGACCCAACCAACCCGGCTGGGGCCCAACCATCTGCGCCCTTCCACTTTGCCGAGGCTCAGCAAGTGGCGCAGGCGCCACGCACGTTTCTTGCGCTTCCTGCGGTTTTGCTTCTCCTCAGCTGGAACAGGGAGGGCCTGCGAATGAAAGGTTGGCCCCACCCTAATATGGGCTTCCTGAACCCCAAAACGCCGCTCGCGTATCCCGTCAAAAGCCTGTCCTCCCTCGTTTTCAGATATTCGAATGGCTGAAATTGCCCTCAATTGTTTCAGAGCAATTATCGGTTTTAGTTGCCAACGATCCCAAGAGGATTTCCACACTTTGCTGGGCTGTAATGTTAACCGGATTGATTCACCGATTGATTTGTCCGGACAAGGTCTCCCCTGGAAGGAAGGTATAAGCAATTTGAATCAATCACTGGGAGAGTTGTTGGTGAGAACATTGTGGGGGGGGGGACACCCCATGCTCAAATACGCTGATCAAAACTCCTTCTCCTGGCTCCCGCTGATTCCGGGTAACGACTAGAAGGGTGGCCTTGCAAGTGCAAGCCCCCCCCCCCCCTCGACGGCCCGTTTTCACCCAGTCCCCCACGCCCTGAAGGAGGTCGTTCGATTTGTTCAGAGGGCCCCATGCCATTTCAGGAGCTGTGTTGGTGTTGCCTTTTTTTGCGGCATGCGCAGATTTTCGGTGAAAGGCTCTAGTTGTTGAAGCCGATTTGGGGCAACTCTGGAACACCCCCTACATCCCCGACTAAACGTCACACCTATTGACTCTGACCCATATTTGCTGAAAATTGATCTCAAAAGAGGTGCCCAAAACAGCAACTCGACACATTGCCACCTTCTTAGCTCAGACCGCGGCGCCCGTTTCGCCCACCTTTGGCCCAAGCCGCTTCGATGATTCCTCGGCTACCCAACTGCTCCTGATGCAATCGTTCTGCTTCGGAGTCAGTCGTCCACTCAGAGGAGATCGACTCACACCCAATCCTCAGATCGATGAGCAGCTTGCATCTGCTACAACTCCACGTCGCGGTCGGACACCATGGCCCCCGGCGCTGCCAGTGACCACCAACAGGTGACCACAGGGGATTCACAATTTGAACACTGGAACAACAACTGCACTGCTTGCCTGCCGCAAGGGTAGCTGGGAGCCTCCTGGCCACCCAAAGAGAGACTGAAAGAAGAACACTGGGCCATGCTGACTTGAAGACTTATCACAAGCCGGGTCCCGACCAAAAAGCATTCATAGATCCTTGGAGAACATAGACTTCCCAGTGTCACGCTTCATACGATGACTTGCATCAAGGGGCAAATCCTCAGAATTGAATCGAGCTCCTTTCTCCACAAACATATTCTACCACACAAAAAACGCTACAGCGGGTTAGTTGATGCCACGTTTCCCATCAAGTATCCAGGAAATCTCATCAGCATCTGACTGAACATGCATCATGTGCCATTGACAATCCTCGACCTGGAGTGAATTCGGGGCTTTGAAGCCCCTGATCAAAAGCGTTCATCTTGGTGGTGTGGACGTAAATGCCCCCGTGCGGACCAGTTCCCAGGAAACGCTCCCTTGAAACATCTCACCTCAATGAACAAAACAAAAAATCCCCGAGGACCTGCGCAAGGCTAAGCTTCTCGACGCCCCCCCGGAAAATGGGATCAAAAATGGAAACTGGGCCAGGTCCATTGAGCTGAAGGCTTCCAATTCCCATGGATCTTTCTGAATGCCCAACCTGAATGGATCACCTCAAAGACCCCCCAGCACCCAGGAAAGGCTTGGAAGCTGTTCAGAAGGTGTTTCTGAGAGACAGCTCCAAGGGGCTCGAGATCTGTGTTCCTGAGGAGGAACACCTTCTCTGTGTCCCCGCTTCGCACAAGGAACTCCCCTTGTGCCATGCCGGCTCCTAACTCTCAAAATCTGATCGCAAGCGCCCTTGCGGCAAAATGTTGCGGTTGACTTGTTTGACTTGTTTGCAAGTTGTTCCTGCAGCTGGTCCATGAGCCGATGAGAACCCAGCAAGTTAAACCTGTAGCATTCATAGCCTAGAGCTCTGTTGATCCTGCGAATGTAAGAAAGCGCTGCGCCCCTTGGAAAATCGTCTCATTTCGCACCCAACTTGGCATCGGGGCCACAAAGCTGCGCGAAATGAAAGCACTCAGCCACTCACCAATGTTTGTGCTCAGGGGCGTGTTCTCCACGCTGCTTGCAAACGCAACCATTCAAAAAGTCTTGGCCACTTTGGCCGCAATCAAACGATGGCAACCCAAACTCACAAATACCCAGTGAAACTTTATGCTGGCGGCTTCTCACACCAACCCTTTCACTCCTCGACGTTTTAGGGGTGAAGTGTCTGGAAACGGCAGCAACGTATCAATATGGGCCCCGAATTGCCTCCATTTGCTTAAGTCCCCAGGAGAAAATGAGAACATATTTCCAGTAGTGATAGATTCCCTGTAAAACCAACAAGGGACAATCTGTCGGGTGTTGAGTGCTTGCTTGCCCCACTCGCTCCGCGCGCCTTGCGGCCCTCATCCTCGGCCGAGGGCTGCTGCACAACTGCAGCTGCCGCCGGACCTGAGAAATACGCGAATAGAGTGCGCTTCTCATCTTGGCTCAAAGGGACATGCTTGTTTTTGCGCAGGTTGGGACTTTTTGGCCCCGCAATTGCTGGGGCTGTCCGCCCCGGCCATACACACACACCCAGCAGCTCAGCAGGTGTCGGGGGTTGGTGCGCTTGAAGACCTGTTCAAAGCCAACGTGTTCAACAGAGCGGTGACACCGTTCTCTCAAAGGGATCCGTGTGAGAAAGTGACGGCAACTGTCGGGGAATACTTTGCCCTTTTTCCTACAACCATACGCACGGCCTTCAATCAGCAAACCGCCGGCCGATAAAGTCAAGGCCCCCAGGTGTCCTTTTGGAAAACTAGGGTCAATATAAAGGGAACCAAACTCAACTCTGTAGAATCCATGTACTCAGCTAAACTCACCCAAAACGGACACCTATGTGAGGGTTGAAGCTGGCCGTTTTCCGCCCTGCTCGCAGCCTTCCCCTCATCCAAATCATGTTGTAGGGTCAGTTCCCCTAAAGCTACGAGCAACCATGCCGAATCTGCCTGCAAATTCCGGCTTTTAAGAGTCCAAGTGAAAGCCAGAAACCGACGGATCTGTTTAACACCAAAAAACGGAAAACACACAACTGCCACGGGAAAAATGCCCACCAACAAACTCAGGGGGCACTTTTTGTTGCCCTTGGAACCCACCAAATGTCCACCCTCCGCTCCCGCGCCTTGCGCCTTCTTCGACTCCTGGAATCCGAGTCCCCATTGCGAGACAGTGGGGTCATTGCGTGACGCAACCCTCGCGCACAAATCTGAACGACTGATTTGAGACTTTCGAGTGTGAGGTCATGCCGCTCTGCGACGGTTTGAGCTGCCGGATTCCTGCAGCCCCAGGAGTCAGAATTTAGCGCGGGGCCTGTGTTCACTCAGCTCTGAGTGTCTGTTTGGGGCGAGAAATTAGGGGAATGTGTCCCATGGTTTTCTTTGCAGCTGGCGTGTGGCTTTTGCCAAGAGACAAAAGCATACCTTTCGGCCCCCAAAACTCACGCCCCGTTTTCAGCTCCAGTTGCCCTCCCTCCAACAATCATGGAAGCTGATCTACTACTTTCCTTTTGGGGAAGCCCTCTGTCCACTTCCATGATTGCACGAAGGGCACCTCATACTTGCCCTCAACCCAAACTCCAGCCGAGTGCTCCTCGATCATGCCGCTGGCACCCAGCGGCTCATCGTCCGCATGCTCGTCGAAAAGGCCTGCGAGCGGTTTTCTCGAAGCCAGGCTGTGGAATCAAAGCTTGACGCAAAAGCCAAAGGAAAACACCGGAAAGCCGAACGAACCAACAACCCATCAGCCTTTGCACGGAATTGTCGTTTGAATTTGCATGAATTGGCCAGTGCCTCCAAAAGCCATCTTCGTCCATCTTTGCATTCTGACCCAGAGGAATCCACGGGGGCCCACCAACGTTGCACCGGCTGGCGTTGGGAGTTCTTATTAATCTCATGAACATGTGAGTGTCGACCTGTATTCGGGGGCGCCAAAATAAGAGCTTTTGAATGAAGATGTCAAACCTTACCAAATGCGGCAGCAGGCTCTAGGTTTGGGTTCCCTGGCAAGAATTTGTGGAACTGCTCCACCGACAGGCAAGATTCAGATGACCAGGGCCCTCAGGTGACTTCATACCCTATACAATGGAAGCTGAAAGGTTTTGAAAGAGTCAGCTTTCCTTTTGGAAGCCACGAAAAGTCCATGGAAGTGTCTCAAAATTGGGGACCTTTAACAACAATAAAGGTTTTCCCTGTGATTTCCCTTTTCAGCCCTAAACAAGGGTATCGTCAAACAAAAGACCCTTTTCCAACAAGGGCAACCACCGAAAAGGGCAACCACACCCGGTCGCGTTCTAGCCTGCCAGCTTGGTCTTCCGTGCTCCCGGCACGACGATCTCCTCACGCCGGCCGCATCTGTTGCAAAGTGCGTTGGGTTGGCATCCGTATTCTAAAAGAAAGAAAACAAAGGAAAAGAAAATAACAGAAGAACGAAAGAAAGAAAGAAAGAAAGAAACAAAGCAAACACAGAAAAGAAAGCAAGAACGAAAGGAATGGAAAATACAAGAACAAATAGAATAGAAAGGAAAATAAAAGAAACAAACACATAAATGAATAAGAAAGTAAATAAATAAATACATAAGTAAGTAAATAAAGAACAACTTGCATTGGGTTGGGTTATATACTTGCTTTAGTAGGAAAACAACCTGCTTTCGCTTCTTTATTGGGAAGCCTCCATGCCCTCCGAGCCTCTCAAAAGGAATCTGACACAGGAGATAGGTGACCGTTTGGAAAAATCGATGGCCCTGGTAAATGGAATAAAACCCATCTACACCAGTGGAACCTATCTATGATTCCCAAGTTGTGGATGAACTTCGCTCATAGCACTGCAAAGCCATGACGTTGTGAGCAACCTGCTTGGGCTCCAAAAGTGGGGAAATGGCCATAGACAGGTGGGCGGTTTTTTCACCCCCGCCCCCCCCCCCCCCCCAACCAAAAAAAACTGGTAAATAAATAAACGTCACACTAAAACATGGGGGTCAAATACATCTCCTTGAACAAATTGCATAAGCTAAAGCCAAACAACTAGGCCCGTGAAAACAAAAGGATTACTTTCCGTGGATTGGCATTTGATTGGGAGGGAAGGAAGCCAAAATGACAGTTGTTTAAAGCCAGTTAAATCAGACCAATTCATTGGTTTGCTTGTTGAAAATATGTCGTCCTCCCAAAAAAGCAAACCAAACAAACGATGTCTGTAATATGGGGTGTCCGCGTTAAAGAAAACAATGAAGTCAACCAACCACCTCACCAAGGTCTCAAGAGCGGCTTCTTCTCCTCTGGATCTGACGATCTCCATCGGTCCGGCCTGAAGCCAAGGCCACATGTTGAAAAATATGTTCATTCTCCCACCATCGAAGTGCACCTTCGGCGCCAGACTACAGGGAATGCCAGTTGCCCGTAGGCAAACCAAAAGAAACCACCGATTAGAGTGGTTGGTCACCTGGTAAGTGGGATCCACTGGCATTGGAAAGGGTTCTCGCTCAGAGTGAGGGTGTCAACCAACACGTCGCAAGTAACCTTTGCAACGGGATTCCAACGCCCCCCCCCAAACGAAAACGAAGAAGAAGAAGAAGAAGAAGAAGAAGAAGAAGAAGAAGAAGAAGAAGAACTGAACCGCGCTTTCGGGCAGCACGTGCTTAGAGTTCAGTGATGTTGATGTTCTGGGGCGAGTTAGAGTGCTAGTTGTCTGCGAATATAATATTAATTTGTTGACAGCGACTTCATAAACTATATTTAATACTTCACCGAGGTCAATATGTGTCTGCTTGTCTTTGAAGCGGGTGCACCATTTTGAGATACTGTTGGCCAAACTCATGCAGTTTGTGGCTGGTTTATCCCGGCTTTCACGTGGCAAATCCATCCCAGTTCATCCACAGCACCATCAGGGTGTCTCTTAAAAAATAGGGGTGCCCCCAAAATAAATGGCTTTCCCTTTGGCTTCCGTTTAAAATCAACCCAAACGGGGCTGCCCCAACCAAAAGCAACACGCATCCCACTCGAACCCAATCAACGCCAAGGTCGCGGCTCCTTGCGCGGCGGCCAATCACCGCCGCGGCTGGGAGGCAGGAAGGCCAAGTCAGATGGCCCTCGCATCGACACCCGTGGCCGATGCGCCGAATGGGTCTGTCTCTCTTTTTGAGAAGGACAACTAAAAGGAGGAGAACCACAAATTTATATATTTTAAACAAAGGCCACAACCAAAATAGCACACCCACTTTGTATGTGTATGGTTTTAAAGGGACCCTTGGTTGCTAGCAGAAGCTGAGGGCTGAATCCAGAGCGTGCTATGTGAACAGCTCCCTGCCGCAGGGATCTTGTGATATATCGAATGCCTATTGAATCGGTTCTGGAAAAAGCTTTTGTTTTTTTGGATTCAGAAACCGGGGCTACCCCAACGTGTCACCCACTTTGAGCCCACACCGACCAAATGGGCGCGCTGAAAAAATATGGAACTGCCCAAATTGGTGGCTTCAAGGCGTTCCAAAAGCGTCAATGAACCCGAGGCATCCCCATTCAAAAAGGTCCAGACTCTGCTCCGGCCTTCGTCCGCGGGCACGGAAGGAGGCAAGGAGGGCGCTGAAACCCCCACCCTGTCCTCCGTCTCCTGCTGCACGCAAAAAAGGAGAAACTGCCCATCTGTCAAATGCCTTGTTGTGTGTCCCAAGTATCTCGTTCGGTGTTTCACCCCGCAGTTTTAAGCAGGGCCTGTTCCACCCGCCACAAGGGAACCGGGTACAGGAAAGAAGGTAAAGCTTAGGAAGACCCAAAACCACTGCCGAAGCGCCTCTTGCTCTCGCGCAATCCCACACCGCAATTCCTTGAGACATGTGGGGGTCAGAAATAACATCTGCCCAGGATATTCAAAGATGTGACAAATGACTCTCCATGGGGTGATCAATCTGAGCGCTCCAGTGTGCGTGAACCAATCTGGTAAGTCGAACCAAATCCAAAACCAGAAACTGGCTCAAGCAAAGGAGATTCATCATGAGCTCGTGTTATTTGCGGGGAAGCTTGCAAAACAATCCCAATCCTCTTTGGTTCTTGTCAGGAAACTGTACGCAGAAACCCTCCCCGCCTTCTTCTTAAAGAACTTGCGCATGGCCTCTTTCCATGTGCTGCCCACGCTTGAGCCAACTCGATCGTTTTTGGAGCTCAAGCGTTTTGGAGCACGGCTTGGAACCAGCGGCCCAATCTGTCCGGCATCTTGAGGATGAGTCGGAATCCAATCCGCAAACTTCAGCCCTGCTCGCCCCTTTTGGCGGTTGCTCACAGGCTCGCCGGCGGCTCTTTTTGTCTATTTCCACGCTCTGAATTCAGCAACGCAATTGTGCAGCTCTGACCGCTGAGTTGGCCCTGCGGAACCAGTGAAGACGCGGTGGCGCTGGAGCAAAAAAACAAAACTGTACCAACCTGCGCCAACTCAGCTGAAAACGGGCAACCTGATCCCGGCGCTCTCTTCGAGTTTGCCGTGGGATTGACCCAAGGCCGACCATGGGGGGCTGGAGGCCTAACCTGCAGAATGGGGCAAACTTCCAAGATCCTACAAACATCATCCAAATATACCAAATACATCATGCTTTTTCCAATTGAGGGGGGATCTCGGGAAATCCCCTTGTCCAAAGACCCTGGCACAAAAGCTGAAAATGAGTCCCTCGGGGAAAGCGAAAAAGGACACCAATCCACCTATTGTCTAGCTTTGCTTTCATTTGGTCATCCTTTACGGGCCTGAAATCGGCGCACACCCCCCGGGGCACCCG
The DNA here is from genome assembly GCA_963377175.1 of Effrenium voratum. Classification (NCBI taxonomy): domain Eukaryota; class Dinophyceae; order Suessiales; family Symbiodiniaceae; genus Effrenium; species Effrenium voratum. The sequence continues at coordinate 222,327 of CAUJNA010003690.1, read as the reverse complement.
TGCAGGCTCTCCTGGCCCCCGAAACGCTGAAGCCTTGTTCGCGCCCTCGAGGCATCACGGCAGGCCATTGCCGCCCTCGAGCCGTTTCTCAGGCTCAGAGGAAGTGAAACAACGCCGCCGGTGCCGTCGCGGGCGGAATGAAAATGAGAGAAGAACGGACCAAGCTGCATCTGAAGTTGGCGACAGGAACTGAAGCGAGTGTGAATCCGCAAATGCGAAGGGCAAACACATGTTCTTTAGGGCGAGTCCAAATAGTTGCCCACGAGGGCTCTGTGTGCTCTCTGAACTGTCTCGTCAAAAGCTGCCTTCCTTGCAAGTTCCATCGCGGTCACGTCCGTTCAGATGGCCGCACTGATCGATGCGTCTGGAAAAGCTGCCAACCTTTCGGAAAATGGGAAAGCGGCGCGGTGTGTCTGGTTGCTTCTTTCTTGGTGGCCGTTTGCGATTGCGGTTGCGGCTTTTCCAAACCTCCCTCCCTGGAAACTTATTTGGTGACACTCCCTCTGCCAAACGGCAGGCTTTGTGCGGCGCGGCGAGAAGAATTTGGCGCCTCCTACTTTGGCTGAGGCAAGCATCTGCAAGTCCATCATGGATTGATCCCAGCAGGCTAGCGTCATGTACCCAATGTACAAATCCCACCGGAGGTTAGGCAAGGACTTTTAAATCTTGGGTTATCCAAAGCTCATAGCATCCAACATCGAGTTTCCTCAACCTCCATGGGCATCGTCTATTGGCTTTTGAATGCATAGCATCAACTTCTTCCATGTCGCAATCACCAGGACCCAGACATGCCCACCAGCCCTAACATCAGGGCGAACCGAACCGCCCACATCAGCGATCGCTTCGCTCGCCCAGTCGCGAGAAGGATTTCCCCTTTGACCAGTCCAAGGCTGCCGGCGCTGCGAATCGAGCACGATGCTTAGACCGGTCTGGCAACATGTTGGCTCTCGCGCGAAGCATTTCCAGCATCGTTCTCTCAGGATTGTTTTGTCTTCATAGCCACCCGTGCTCTACGGGGGGTCTAGGGCTTGCACCATACGGGTGCATATGGGTGCGTCTTTGCGGAGCTTACCCTTGTGATGTTTTTGTTGAAAGGCAAGCCAAAATGGAAACCACCCATGTCATTTGACACCCCTCTCCTCTCTCTGCCTGCCATGGCCATCCCCTCAGGAACCCTCAAACTGGGTGTGTCACAATTCCGGGTCAAGAGTTGACCTCGATAAATAACATATACTTTGACTGCAAAGGATGAATTCACGGGCCCTGGATTCATTAAACCAGACGGATGAAAGGCAGGGGTGTCCCCTCCCCCCCCCCCCCCAACCCAATAAAAAGAACAAGAGGGCCAAGTGAAGTAATTTTTATCTAAGGTAGGTTGTCCGGCTGAAATGTGCCAGGAAGCCTGGGCCAGTAGAGAGTTGTCGTTGCATTCGAGCCATTAGAAGGGTTGGGCACGGCATGCGGTAGCTCTAGAATTGAAACGTTCCTGATCCGGCTTCAGAGTTTCTCAACCCAGTCACTCTGATTGAACGAGGGAGCCCTTTTGGGGGTCCCTCAATGAGAAAACACGTGACCCTGAACTGGGCGAAATCCCCAAGAAAGCGACACGCGGTACACGCCTATGCCGGGCCGAGCTGGAATTTGTTCGGCTGTCGGGTTCCTGAAACTTCCCATCTGCGTTGCGCAGCGGTTCTCCGAACTCAATTGAGGGCGCTCGTACGTCGCGGCGCACTGGGAGATGTAGGGCACTCCTGCCGCATGGATATACCAAAAAATGCAGCCAGCCGACTGTCCGATTGAACGCTCAAGACAAAGAATGGCGCAATGTATCACATGGATACCAATTCGAGCTGGGGCTGTCTAAGGGAAAGCTCAAGACAAAGAATGACGCAATGTATCATATGGATACGAATTCGGGCTGGGCTCCTTTGGTGGACATCATTTGGTGTTGTAGTTTGCTTGTCATTCATACCCCACACAGCCATAGTGGCCAGTCCTCACCCCATGCCAAAGTCAGCTTCCCCCTAGTTTGGTGGTTTGGAGCTGAATCGGTGGTTTGGAGGTGCTCCGGGGCAGTGTCCCATTCTCTACCAAGAACCAGTTCAAATACACAACCAATCCAACCCACTTGATCACCCCAAGAAAAACCATCCCCTATGGTTTCCTTTTGAGGGAATCTCGGTTCATGCTCAAACCCTGGGCAGTTCCCTTCTGAGCACCAGCAAGACCAACAGCTTGGTCTCTGGCCTTTACCTTTCTGGCAGGCTGCACCCGCCGGCGCTGCACACGCCGATGCCATTCTTTGGCAGCACCGCCGTGTTGAGCTTGACCTATGTGCTAAGCCCAAGTAGCCAGTTGCTTTGTCACAAATCCAGGAACTCCTCAAATACGGCAATCCCTTAACATCGGGGAATTCTTGGCAAAGTTCAGACTGGGTACAAAAAACAAATACACCAGCATAGACCCCAGATAGCACACCACGGATACGAACCATGACGCAGCATTATCATGATGATGTAGACCATGATGACACCACAGCCACGAAACAAACGCGCAGACAACGTCCTAAGGAGATCAGCAAGCAGCATAATGATGATTTTGAGAGCAATCCGGCAGGAAAAAGCAAACCGAGGTCCTGATGAGTTCGACAGCATCATGATGATGCGGACAGCATCATGATGATGCGGACAGCATCATGGTGATGCGAACAGCATCATGCTGATGGTAAAGGCAGCATCATGATGATACCACAGCCACGAACCATCTTGCGACAGCTTAATGAAATTCTGCATCATCCTGATGTTGACAGCATCACGGCGCCACTACACCCACACACCATAACGTGGGAACATCATGACGATACACCAGCCAAACTGCATGCCCCCTAGAACCGGCCGTCAAGCTCGCAAAACAGCATCCACCAGCACCTCAAACTGCATGCCCCCTAGCACCCGGCCAGCTCGCAAAACAGCATTCACCAGCAGCCCAAACTGCATGCCCCCCAGCACCCGGCCGTCAAGCTCGCAAAACAGCATCCACCAGCACCCCAAATTGCATGCCACTAGCACCCGGCCAGCTCGAAAAACAAAACTGCATCCACCAGCACCCCAAACTGCATGCCCCCAGCACCCAGCCGTCAAGCTCGCAAAACAGCATCCACCAGCACCCGAAACTGCATGCCCCCGAGCACCCGGCCGTCAAGCTCGCCGGCCAGCTCGCAAACCAGCAGCCCCCCACCCGGCCGTCAAGCTCGCAAAGCAGCATCTACCAGCACCCCAAACTGCATGCCCCGTAGCACCCGCAAAGCAGCACCCACCAGCACCCCCAACTGCATAGCACCCGGCCGTCAAGCTTGCAAAACAGCCACCAGCACCCCAAACTGCATGCCCCCTAGCACCCGGTCGTAAAGCTCGCAAAGCAGCACCTACCAGCACCCCAAACTACATGCCCCCTAGCACCCGGCCGTCAAGCTCGCAAAGCAGCACCCACCAGCACCCCAAACTGCATGCCCCCTAGCACCCGGGCGTCAAGCTCGCAAAGCAGCATCCACCAGCACCCCAAACTGCATGCCCCCCAGGCCCCCAGCACCCGGCCGTCAAGCTCGCAAAGCAGCATCCACCAGCACCCCACAGTGCATGCCCTCTAGCACCCGGCCGTCAAGCTCGCAAAGCAGCACCCACCAGCACCCCAAACTGCATGCCCCCCAGCACCCGGCCGTCAAGCTCGCAAAGCAGCACCCACCAGCACCCCAAACCGCATGCCCCCTAGCACCCGGCCGTCAAGCTCGCAAAGCAGCACCCACCAGCACCCCAAACTGCATGCCCCCTAGCAGCCGGCCGTCAAGCTCGCAAAGCAGCATCCACCAGCACCTCAAACTGCATGCCCCCGAGCACCCGGCCGTCAAGCTCGCAAAGCAGCATCCACCAGCACCTCAAACTGCATGCCCCCTAGCACCCGGCCGTCAAGCTCGCAAAGCAGCATCCACCAGCACCTCAAACTGCATGCCCCCTAGCACCCGGCCCTCAATCTCGCAAATCACTTTCCCCTCTTTATTAGAAGTTAGAACCCCTATAGCTTTCAGCTATCTGGGGAACTAGTTTGGGGGTACCGGGTACTTCAAGCTGGTCGGTTGACCCATTGAAAATGTCTTCTCGAAAAGGTCTGGCGGTTTCTGTCGAAAAGCGCAAGCCCAACAAAAAGCCGAACGGAAGGCTTCCCCGGAAAGCAACCGAGCCCCGCGCTCGCCCCATCTCCTCCAGGCTTCCGAGCCCGGGCGCCTCCGGACATGCGAAACCCAGAGCTTTGCCCGGGGCTCAAGCGCAAAGACCGTCTGTGACTTTCCAAAGAACCGCAGGGGTTGCTTGGGTGGTGTAGGTGTAGATTCATCGCCTTCCAACATACCAAAGTTGCCATGACCCGACGTTGCACAAAACGTCCGGTTGGCGCCTCCAATGCGGCTCCTGGGCGGGCAAATGCTAGCCCGAAAGCCTGTTGAGCGGGGTGATGCTAGGCCTGACGTGTCGCATTGGCTGCAAACCTTCAGACACGGGAATGGGAATACTACAGCATGTAATCCCGAACTTGTGGAAACCACTGCAAAAGGCGGCACCTTTCTGAACCCGCGGCCAGGAAGCACAGCCTTTGAAAAAAGAATCACACCCACTTTTACCAGTCATTCTGCTTCCCTTAGATTCACGGGGTCCGGTGCCCTTCCCCCCCACCCCACCAAGACCCCCGCTTCTCGCCCCAAAGCCGGCAGCCGGCGACGGCTTCAAGCCGCCGAAGCCGCCGCCGAAGCCGCTGCCGAGGCCACCGCCGAGGCCGCCAGGCAGCCCACCGAAGCCGGGCGCCACGCTGGGGGACGCCCCCGTCTCGAAGGACGGGCGCAGCCCACCTCGAATAACAAGAGCGCCGCACGTCGGAGAGGTGTCCTTGATTTTTCTGGTCCTTTTTGCGATCTCTTGACTTAATTACAAGCCTGGATTCTAGATCTTGCCAAGGAACTTCTGGGCATGTTTTTTTCTACAGTCGATAAATTCCCAGGTCCTCTCACTTCCTGAGAAAACCGTTTGAGGGAGTGAGGAATCGCTCAGCCCCCTTCCGAGGCGCCGAAGGCCGGCATGGGTGCCACGCTGGGACCCGGACCTGCGGCTCGGACCCGGACTTGAGAATCCCGTGCAAGACCCTCAGGCCTTGGTTTCCTAAGCTGATTTGCGGCTATCATCGCAGACTCTTCAAGCGAAACGGTGTCTCCACTCAAGGGGACCAGCGGGTCACTTTTCGGGGTCTCGGTTTTGCCAGTCCAGTCAAACAGCACCCAAGACCCCCCGAAGAAGCTGCCGCTTGTGTCCAGCTTCTCTTGAAACGCCTAGTCCTATTCGACAGCGACTGCTCTCCGAACAAGCGGAGTGAGAAGGCGCCCTTCAGCTGAACTGGGTCCGTGAAAAAGCGAGCCCAAGGCCCAGTTTGAGTGCCCCCAAAAAAGCACAGCAATGGTAAAGGCTTGAACTGAAGTGAGTGGGGCTCGGAGCCTTTGTGTGGGTATGGCTATATCAGTATATGTTTCGATGTCCAAGCTGTTCTGCTACAGATTTTGGCGAAGCGGGTTTGCGAGTTGGCATTTCCAGAGAGGGTCAGTTGGCTTTCACGAAGCCGTGTAGTGAAAAAGATACGGGATGGGTTCAAGCGACGGCACGCCATGTTGACTGCTTTCACGAAGCCATGTCTCCTTCCAATGTTGGCTGCTTTGCGTGCTCGACACTTTGCTCGCTGTTCCGTGTGGTCTGGACACTGCGAAGCTATGCAGCTGTCGGTAACAAGCACGAACGCGGTTGGGGTATGAAGTGCTAAATCACCTCAACCCATTGTGCCAGTGATTACCAGTAAGTGAGAGATCAGGAAAAGGCGAATCTGGAGAGTTGCGTGGCCAATGTTTGGCAACATGTACAACATAAGGGGTTCAATGAGTTCTTCTCCTATGATCATGACTTAAATAGGCTTTTAAGTACACCACAACGCTATGCTCACTATCCGGGCCCTTATTTATCTTGAAACTGTGTACGCACGCAAACTCAAGTGCAACAGCGGGCGCTGCACGTTCTTTCCAGGGTGTGAGGGAAGGCTTGGTGGCGGCTTCAGAATGGGCAAGCAAAACTCTCCATGCTTGCTGAAGGCACCATGCTTGCCATAATCAAGATTTGGAAGGCCCCCACCTCACGAAAGTTACCTCGGATTGATCAACCTGCTTTTATCGATCCCTCAATGGACACCCCCCCTATCAAAGGCTGTCTTAGTCCAGGGTGCCCCACTCACCTCGCCTCTGAGATCTTCAAGTCTCGCACTGCCCAGCCCGCCAGAGGCGCCTGGCACACAGACAAACCCAACTCCATGCGTAGCATGCCCCCGCTTTAGGATTGCGGGAAAACAAAGCCGAGGAAAGCCAGCATTCGAGGTGAAAAGTTCGAATTTTGAGGAAACTATGTCCTGGTCGATGCATCCGCGGGTTCGAAAGGAAAGGCATCCCCCAATAAAACGCCCCCTGTCGCTGATTCATCTGTGTTCCGTTCTTTTTAAATGCTACATGCAGGGATCTACCGCGGAACACCGTGGCAAATTGATCCCACAACAACATGGGGTAAGTGCATGGCTCCCCTAAATGCTCTGATTGAAAATCTCCCCACCCGGAAACTCACTTGAAATGTCCCCTTAAAGGTGCTCGTTGAACCATCCATACAGAGGAAATGTAGGTATGTCAAAATAGGAGGACTCCCAAGAATGATGGTTTTGCTTTGGGTGTCCCTTGAAACCAGCCTGAAAAAGGCGCCCGTTGACTGCCGAATGGCGAAAACTCACACACACACACACACACAAGCCGCCCCGTTTCTTGGGCGCTGTCTTGTGGTTTTCTGTTCGCGCCTAGGCCTGGTGCAGGCGATGACTTCAGCAGCTGCTTTGCCTGCTCGACATACCTCTCCTGGCGGAGGTGAGCGTCGAGGTATGGGGGTCGAACCTTTATGCAATGAAAGGGACCAGCCAAACTGACCGCGCCAAGCTGACCAATGACCCCAAGTTGGTGCTGGTTGCGGACCCAGGAGTGAGCTGGTGTTTGAGCCTTTGCCTGAAGCTGAAGGGGCTGGTTGATGGTGAGCAACGGGTTCCTTTCAGGCAATCAGGTCAGGGTTCTTCATGCAACCAAGCTGCTTTCGGTCAGGACTTTTTCCCACACACACACACACCATTGAAGTTGGACAAAAACCCTTTGTAGAGCTTCCTGTGTCTCCCTCTCAAGCACACACGAAAAATTGTTCAAAACTTGAAAACGGCGCACAGATTCAAACTGAGGGATGCCCCTGAATGGTTGGTTCCAATTTGGCCCTCTAAAACGACCGGGTACCAACTGACCGACTTCTTGGACCCACCTGGCTGTGAGGCAGGGGCTTGAAACTTAGGGCCAGATTTGGGGAGCCCTTTGCACGTTGAAACCTCCAACCTCCTCTTGGGAAGAAGACCATTGGTTTGGTCCAAACCCCGGTGACTCAAGTCGAGTTGCTCCACTTTCCCACGCCCAGCTTCCCAGAACCTTCCCGACTCCGGAGTCGCCCTTGGCGCCCCTTGGCGCCTGCTCTGCATGGAAGGCCTCCATGTCCTGCAGGTATTGGCTCGCATCCTTCTCCATCATCGGCCTGATCTCATGCCGATCGGCGGAAAACTTCCGCTTGCCCCCCATAGAGGATGGATAAAGGCAACCCGCATCGTGCCGAAATCTTGAGAATCCAACCGCTAAACAGGTTGGAGAAACAGGTTGGAGAGTTGGCCTGTTCAGGGCTACTGCGGTTCCAACCGTGACGGCAACAAGTCTCTCAGCGGATTCCCGTGGATACCAATAGAATGCATAGTGAGCCTGAACTGTGGACAGTGTTGAGTAGAGAAAGCTCCCTTTGCTGCCATTTGCAGAAAGGTGCCACGAAAACAAAATCCCGTCAACCAAATGTCCAACCCAACAGGGTTGGGCAACATTTGCTGAAGCACTTCAAGGGAACTCCCATGGAGGTCGTTCAAACAATGGTCTCAAGATGTTAACTTCGGCTCAATGCGGACCACGGGAACTGGTCTATGTTAGCAAAGTCCTCTGATTAGTGACGTCCAATACTTCCGAAACACCTGCCACAAGAATTTGATCCCATGTACGGAGCGTTCGTCATGACCTGGTTTTACCCTTGGAGCTCGCTATATAATACCTTGGGGCTGAATAGTTACCCCTACCATGACTAAGTTTGGTGTTCAAGCTCCAGATTCGCGCAACCCCATGCAAATGGGATCCGGGCCCCCTTCTGCTTGGCATAAGGGTTTCCGCAACCTGAAACCCTGACATGGCACCAAGCCCAAACTTCAAGCCTGAACTGCCACAGGGGAAAAGCCATCTCCGATTCTTTGAGCAAAAAACAAGCCCCTCCCTATGGCCAGGGAAAACCACCCCCCCCCCCCCCCAACCTCTTTTCTTCGGCTGGGATGGGCGATCGGATCGGACCGATCCGGGTGGTCTTCTGGCCCCCGCCTGGAGCTGTCCCCTGCGATCTCCGTGCCCCGGCGCTGCAGCTCCTTGAACTTGGCGTCCAGCCTCGCGGCACAGCCGGGCTCAAAGCGACAGGAAGTTGGTCGAAACCCGAGCCATGAAGCTACACACCATTGACCGTGTGGTGGATTTTCATTTAATGGATTCTTGAAGGAATGAATGGCTCCCAAAGCTACCCCCAAGCCGAACCACCGGGACCAGCTTTCAGCGCTCGAGTCCCACGATAGGAATCGGACCTCCAAAATGGCGCAACGGACTTCCTGTTGGTTCTCCTTTCAACCCACAAACAGGGGGCACTCTCAAAAAAAGACACGCCCAAATGGATTTCGGACCCCCTCATTGGTTGGAGGAAGAAACCCAGCATACGAAGGTTAAGGCACCGAATCCTATTCTGAAAAACAAATCGGTGAAGGTTGGGTCTGGCCCAAGGCCAACCCCTTACAGAATTGTACGTGCACAATTCCCTTAGAGGAAAAGGGGGTATACAACCACTGTGGAAGAAGCCACTCCATGGTAGAAGCAAATGGTTCAATACCATTTCTGTGGGTAAGCCAAGGGGATGACCAAATTGAAACGAGGGGATTGTGCCAACAACTTTCAACCAACCGCATCGAACATAACATGTTCAGGCTCTGTGTCACATATAGTCAACCTTAAAATAGATCATATCGGAGAAAACAACAGAAATTGAGCCATTGACGCGAGGAGTCTCGCTTGTGCCAAGCCTTGGGCAACTCCATTTACCCTCTACAAGAACCAGGGGTTCAAATCCAAATCCAAACCTATCCAAACCACAAATTAAGTGTTACTTGAACAATTGCTTAACCAACCTCCGTTTGGCTTCCACCAAAGGCTGGGAGGTCATGCGCCTAAAGGCATAAGGCCAACAACGACCAAATGAGGTCTTACCGGTTGGAGGGTCTTTCGGAGGGATTGCTTGAAAGAATAGGAACTTGTTTCTGAACAAATATATAGAAGTATAAATATAAATACAAACAAAGATGTATTACACATATCTGCCGTTGTGTACCAGTCGTGTCCCTTTTTATGCTAGCAAAGAACGAGAAATCATCACCATAGACAAATGGAAGCTTGTTGCTTGGGTTTCGGCAATGTCAAGGATGCCATTGGAAAACACGAGGCCCGAGCCCCGACCCGATAAGCCGTCAAGGCCCCTCACAAGGGCTCCCCTAATCCCCACGGGCTTACACTGAGAATTCCACTCAGCCCCCGAATTCGAAAAGCATCGGACTTTCCACTCATGGGTCACAACAGTTGAGGGGAAAGCATTCGGCGTGAACATCGCGCTTTGGTCGCCAATCTTAGTTGTGTCTGTCCTGGGTGCACAGGACTCAAACACAGGAGCCCTGAAAGATGGGCTGTGTAGAACAAAGAGTCGGACTTTGGATCTGGGATATGGAACCTCTATTTGAAGCCCCCTGAGAAAAAAAGAAGCCCACTCCCCCTCTTGTTTCCAGGCTTGACTTTTGGGTGGGTTGATCAACATGAGAACGGGCTCCCTTTCTACTTGGCTTGAGTGACTCACTTGGCACATCGAAGCACTGGGGCGCCCGAGCTGGGTGCCGGTGTTCGCCAGGGGCCCGAGCGCCTGCTCGTGGCTGGAGCACCCAGGTTGGAAAAATGGTTTGGTTTGGTCGATTTTCGAAAATTGACTATGAACTCATGGTTGGAACCCTGAGAAATGGATGGTGGACTCTCTTCCCCGTGGAAATGATGTCGGTCCTAATTGCAATTCGAGTACTCGTTTATGGTTGCGAATGAGATTCGCCACACTGGTGCACTAGAATTCAGCGTCCCAAGACGAGGGATAACCTCCAAACTTTGCAAGCAGATCAGCCACGAACACCGAACGACAAAACATCCTGTCACCCTGAATTCACTCAAGTCGAAGCAACTCCGCATCCCCTGGAGCAGTCCTTCCCCTAAAAAACGACATAGCCATTCACCACAACTTTTCAGCTGAAAGTGGCTGGTTCAGGACTATTCCAAAAGAAGGAACATGAACCGAGGTCCGATTTCTCAGGACCCCTTGTGTACATGGACCTGGGTGGAGTGGGTGAGCAAAGAAGAACACAGATATATTTGAATACATATGTATATCTATAGATGAAATGACACACATTTAGCATCACTTTTGACATTGATATCCGAGTCCCACTTTTTGAGCGTCACGTTCGTACAGGAACCGACCGCACTGAAGGCTTGATTTCAGTCTCTCCTTTGTGAAGAGAGAGCACGAGTCTCGGGTCGCGCTATGGAGCCGCATCCGCCCAATATACTCCTCAGGAGAGAGAACTTCCCCATTGCCATGGTTCCAGAAGAAAGCGGCTGGTTAAAGAACCATGGTTGAACAGAATGGAACCATGGCTCCAGGCGTTGCAAGCGTCCCAAAACCTCCACCTGAATTTTGGGTCGAATCTTCGACCCAAAATCCAAGGAACCGCCAAAGCACCGGGCGCCCGGTTCCCACCCTCCCCCGCGAATCGGGGGGTTCGGTCTTGGGTGGGGCCGTTTGCTCGGGTCGCAGACCTGTGGGATCTGCGCCAGCTGCGGCGCCAGGCCTTGGAACTCCTGGGAGAAACCGCAAGCTGATGGGCGCTGCGAGGGGCGTTTGGCGGGCTTGTGGGGTGAGGGGCATGATCCGGAAAGTAGTCAAAGAAACTTGCGAAAGTCGACTTCCAAGGAGGGTACTCAAAAGCAATGAACAAGGGGTTTGGGGGTTTTGGGGGGTGTGAGGGAAATGCCGGAAAGGCTTCCAAGCAGGGTCACAGAAAGCATGGAACACAAGGAAAGTGGTCCAAAACCCTGTCTGCCACTGCGAGGCTGCGCACCCTCAACATGATCCGCCCAAGAGGAAAGTCGGCTAAGGGGGGAATAAAGGGGCAAAAGCCAATCAATGAAGCAGCTTGCTTGCAAACGGCGGGTTTCCATACAGGAGGGAGTCCCCTCCCTTAGTGGAGTAACAACCATCTCATTTGGACAAAGTATTGTAATGCACACACCTCAAACAGGCAATGTGCTAGTAAGGAATCGTCATGGATCAAATTGATCGTAAACCTAATCTTCAAAATGTGGGGTCGCGATCTACTTTGCCCCGATCTCATGTGATGGTCAAAAAGTCCCTAGGTCATGGTCGTGTCGCCCCCAGTAATAGGCATGTCCAAACCTCTAAGGGTTCATAACCAGCTTTAGTAACCCACAAAGAAAAGGTGGTTTGCCCAGAGAGACAATCCCAACATCTTATGAAGAAAAAAACACAAGATGGCCAGCTGGGCCGTTTACCCGAGGGCTTTCGCACTAGCGCTCAAGGATTGAAGGGTGTTCGCCCGCGCAGTGCTAAGTATGCCCTCTTAAATGGGAGTGTCCCTTGTTAATCAACGAGGGGGTTCTGACTCGTGCATCAGAATTAGAGGTTCAAACCAACAATATTTGTTCCACAGGTTTCTGAGATACCCAAACAGTCCAAACACATTTTCGACCGAACAAAATCGCCACACTCCAAGGGCCGTCTCTCCGCACCTCTCCTGCATGAGGCGGATGACCCCATCGATCACCGAGCCAAGGCGCTTGTCGGTGGCTGGAGTCACCTGGTTGAAGCGACTCCGTATCCGCCTCTCTGGTCCGATCATAGAATTGCCTTCCACTCGTCACTTTCCATGGATACACGAATCCCCCTCTCGGACGGGGCGCCCATTTTTTCAAATGGATTTGTTTGTTCAGTTGGTACCCACTATAATCTTGGGGATCCCAAGTCCGATTTCGACACGTACCCTAGATGACTCCCCCCAGACCAAAGCTTTCCCGCAGCCTTCAACCAGCACCCTGCTTCAACATCCTCCTTGACCAAACACTTCACAAGAATCTTTCCCTGGTGGGACCTACCTACAGCCTCACGACAAGCTTATGGATTAGACTTGCTAGAGCAGCGCAACGACCATGGACTCGGGTTGCTCAAAAAAAATATGATCTCAGGACCGGCTTCTTGGAAGAGGCTTGGAGGAAACAAACGCCCTCTCGGGGGCTGTTAGCCTGCAATCTTTCCATCAAGTAGGAAAAGCGAGAACCAAAAATGGCTGAAAGGCATCTGTTTTACCAAAACAAATCCTTTTCTCTTCCCTTTTGAGCGACTCGACCCCGGAACTCCAAGCGAGTCCCCGCCTGCCCCACGGCGCTCGCAGCCTGGCCCTGGTGTCAAAAGTGAAAGGGTTTATTTTGGAGGCAAACCCAAGACCCGAAGCTTCCGAAGGAACTTTCTGGGCTTCAAAGGGCTCGGATCTTTCGCTCCTGAGAACTGTTTTCTCCAAACAGGTTGCAAATGTCATCTGCTAGTAATCGGAGGCATCAGAGGAAAAAAAGGAAGGAAAAACAACTTCGTACATTGGTGTTCCGTTGTGATTCGGCCAAGTGCCGGGCCTGCAAAGGCGGCATCTGCACGGAGGGCTGTCCGCCCAAGGGCTGCGATCCGCCCAAGGGCTGCGATCCGCCCAACGGCGGCGAGCCGCCCAAGGGCGGCGAGCCAGTCAGAGGGGTGCCCAGCATGCCCTGGTAGCCTTAGTCAACTTCCAACCACAAAACGACCCCAAAGAAGGACACAAAAACACACACACACACACACACACACACACACACACACACACACACACACACACACACACACACACACACACACACACACACACACACACACACACACACACACACACACACACACACACACACACACACACACACACACACACACACACACACACACACACACACACACACACACACACACACACACACACACACACACACACACACACACACACACACACACACACACACACACACACACACACACACACACACACACACACACACACACACACACACACACACACACACACACACACACACACACACACACACACACACACACACACACACACACACACACACACACACACACACACACACACACACACACACACACACACACACACACACACACACACACACACACACACACACACACACACACACACACACACACACACACACACACACACACACACACACACACACACACACACACACACACACACACACACACACACACACACACACACACACACACACACACACACACACACACACACACACACACACACACACACACACACACACACACACACACACACACACACACACACACACACACACACACACACACACACACACACACACACACACACACACACACACACACACACACACACACACACACACACACACACACACACACACACACACACACACACACACACACACACACACCACACACCACACACCACACACCACACACCACACACCACACACCACACACCACACACCACACACCACACACCACACACACACACACACACACACACACACACACCACACACCACACACCACACACCACACACCACACACCACACACACACACACACACACACACACACCACACACACACACAACACACAACACACAACACACAACACACAACACACAACACACAACACACAACACACAACACACAACACACAACACACAACACACAACACACACACACACACACACACAACACACACACACACACAACACACAACACACAACACACAACACACAACACACAACACACAACACACAACACACAACACACAACACACAACACACAACACACAACACACAACACACAACACACAACACACAACACACAACACACAACACACAACACACGCACACGCACACGCACGCGCGCACGCGCACGCACGCACGCACGCACGCACGCACGCACACACACACACACACACACACTCAAGACTTGATACTGGTTTCTCGAATTTCCTCCCCTGGCCCCTGGCCTTTGAATGATCACCACATGCCGGTCCGAAAAATCCATTTTGAGAAACTCCCAGATGGGCGCTGGACCGTCCAAGCCGCCCGTACCAAAGGCACCGCCGAAAGCGCCGCCACCGGCCGTCTGCCTCACCTGCTGCTCCGCGTCCCCCACGAAGGACAGCTGCCTGGGGCCGACCCGTCGCCAAGCCCGGGTGTGTTGTTTGGGGAAAACCGCAATTTTTTAGGGCCCCTCCATTTTGACACGTACCCTAGTACAGTGAAAAACAAGGTGACGACGCCCGTACGGGCAGTTTCGCTGAGGTAAAATGGTCTTTCTTGCCCGGGGTTGAGTGTGCAGAATTCACCTCGACGGTCTCTTTGAAAAGTGTGTTGCGTGCATTTCGCCTTAGCAAAACTGCAGTTTCTAGAGCGTGCTGAAGCTGCGCGACCTTTTGAAATCGAAGCTTGGGGTTTAGATCCTATTGGATGGGTCAACATGGCCAACCGAAGCTCAAGTTTACAGAAGAAATGTTTGCAACTCATGGGCCCAAGTCTGTGCTACATGCTATTTTCTCAACGGCCAGGCAAAGACAAACTGCACGAACTCTTGAAGCTCAAGCTTGCTGAGGCTTAGCATTTTGCATTCCAGGCCCAACTGATCAGCCAAGTATGTACTGGCACGCTTTCGTCTCCGCAGCCATACAAAGACAAACTGCACGAATCCGACAGGCTGCCAAGTGGATGAGCGGCCCTGTTGCGACATGCCCAGCCGCACGAGTGGCGAAGCGCAAAGGCGGAGCTAAATGAACATGGTGTTCCTTCAAAATGAAAGATGGTGCCCTTAAAACACGCACAAGTGTGAACCAACTGCTTCCTTTGGTTTCCCTTTGAACTGGTAGCCTCAAACAAAAGTCCAACTCCCATAGCTCACCTGGAGACGTAGGACTCCAGCTCCTCCGCGTAGGGCACCGCCTGCGCCTCCAGCATCTGCCCGCCTGTGACAAAAGACGCTGACGACTTTACCTCTCAGGGGTTGCTTCATATCATGAAGGCATCCTCCTGAAACAGTGTGTCTTGCGTCGAGCACGTGGACAATGTCCCCGGGCGGTGGGTTCGCAAGATATGAATTATGAAAGAAGAAGGAAAAGGGTCGCCAAACTTCAACCCTGGGTGTCCTCATCCTTCCTTCAAGCAGAGCCGGTCATCATGCTGCACACTCTTTGGTTGAATCGCGAGATATTGCACCAACCGGCAATGTGGCAACAGTGTGCCGCGCTCCAGTGGGGTTTGGCAGCAGAGGATTGCACCTAACTGTTTCAACTCTTGAACCAACATGTCCCGACACAGTGCCGTGTGGACATCCGGTTCAAAGCCGCGTGACACAGAGAAACGACCACCCTGCCCGTCCGAAAGCTTCGCTGGAAATCAACATGGGCGATGTCGGCGGGAAGAACCAAGCTGCGGAAACATGGGCAGGGCCCGATACATGGGTAGCATCAGGGGCAAAATGAGTACTGTACTAATACGTTACCATTCTAGCCGACTGAATGTGAGGCCGTTATATTGCTTTATCCACAAAAAAGGCTGAAGCAATTGTAGCTTCGAGAGGGTGCAACATTATCAGGATCTCCAAAATTAATGAAGTACCAACTCAAACGGGATTGCCGGTTACTGATTGCTGAAGTCAGAGCGGCTTGCGTCCTGGGGCGGTTTTGCATATCTTTGGTCACGGCCTTCCCTCGAATCCTATGCTGGCAAGGTTTTGGGTAAGGCTGTTCGTTGGGGTGTGAGTTATAAAACTCGTGGCATCTTGCGTGCCCGCAGTGTCCGGGCGGAGTTGTCTTAAAAGTTATATTGATAGAACCGGTGCTTTTGCTTTTGGAGCGCGTGCCCGAACGCTTTTGGAGCTGCAAGAGGCCACGGTCGTTGTTTTTTTTGTGTGTTCCTTGATGTTGTCCTGCAGTTGACGGGAAAGCATCCGGAAGGTAGTGGTGCCCCCTTGCCTTGTTTATCGTGTTTGGTGCCTCCAAATCATGCAAACTAGGGCTGGGAAGGGTTGGTTCGCAGGTGGCCCTCTACTAGGGATGGCCATGAATCAAACATGCATTTCAGACCAATGTAGCTACCTTGTTTGCGGGTTGTTTCGCCAGCCAAAGAGACCCGCTCATGAAAGTTCTGATGACGTGCCGACTTCCACAGGAGAGAGTAAAAAACGGACTTTGTGCGTTTTCGTCTCCAAAGGGAGAACCCCACCTCAATTGGGGTGGTTTCGTTTTGCTTTTCCATTTCTAAGGTGCCAACTCCAAAAACACGACACACCCCAAGCCCCAAATCTGCACAGGATTTCCAGTCATGCCCCTCCTCCCTGCCCCCCCCCCTAAGCGGAAGCGGGCAAGCGGGCGTACCGCGGCCTGACAGCTGGATGCCCTTCTGCTGCAGCCGAAGGAACTCCTCGTGGAGCCGCTGCGCTTGGGTCGCCAGGGGGTCGAAGACCTCGCCGTAAAGCGGGCGCTGGTGCCGAAAATTTGAGGTGAACCGGGAACGACCGCGACAGAAACCATGCACACAGGCTTGTGGGGTCCTTTCCAAAGGGAATACCTGGCAAAACTTGGTTTCACAGAGAATGAGGCAATGACCCCAGCCAAAGCCATCTAACTTGTTGTTTGACTTACGGAGTTCATTCTCGAAACGCGTGATTCCCTACCGAGGACCAGCAAGAAAAAAGTGGTTGATAGTGGACAGAACAGAGCTCCCTATTAATGCCCCTAGCAAGGGAAACTCACCTTAAATGGGCCGCAAAGGTGATGTTTAAACCACAAACAAAGGGACAACCCTGTAGGGGAGTTGGTTTGTCTCTTTTGCGGGGTTCCCAGAATGGGTAGTTATACTTGGGCTTCTGTTTAAAACCCAAGAAGGCACAGCCCCCACACCAAAGAAGCGCACACTCACATGTCCAATCAAAACTCCCCAACGGCCCATGGTATAGCTCCCTGCAAAGGAACCCTGTCTAAAACCCCTGCTAAACGTCTCATGACCATCCCTACAACCGGAGTAAAAGGGAGCTTTCACTATGACACATGTATGAGGGCTACGTTTTGTTCTTATGATGACTCAATTCCCCTCAACCCCATTCGTATTATTTGGGGCCTTGTAGTTCCCAAACCAAGCTCACTTCAAAGTGGCAACCAAAAAGATATCAAGGCCAGCAAACTGTGATCAAAAAAGTGAACCCTGATGCGAGTAGCTTGGCTCACAAAGGGGGGGTTGTATCAAAACCACCCGAATAGCACGTACGAGTATTCCTTCAAGCTGAAACACTTTGAATGGAACATGAGCTGGGGAAAGCTGTGGCCCTTCGGAAAAATAAAAATCAAGTGGCAACATGTAACATAACTGTATCCGACCCGAGGCTCTCTTTTACCACGGTGTTGCTGAATGAGGCCACTGACAAGAATGCCCAACACCGAATCCCCTTCGTACTCGGGTTGGCGTTTGAAGGGCAACCAGAAGGGAATTCACCATCTCTCTTTCAGCATCAGCCCGCCAAAGAGGATTTGAGTCATCAAAACCCGATGAAGAATTCTGAAAAAGGCAGAATACCCCTAGGCTTCAACCCGACTCGGTTTGGAGGACGGGATTCATTTGACACCTATGGCTCTGGGGTGTCCCATCTTCGACCCAACTCTGCCGACCTGCGGCGCGGTACGCGCGGTACACGGGGCGCCTGCTGCGGCAGGCTGGGCAGCTTGGGGTGCAACGCCTCGAACCGCTGCATGCCGGACTGGATGTCCTCAGTGCCATGGATCCAGGGCAAGGGTCATGTTGCCCCTTTTTGTCTCAGGCTTCAAGAACCTCGCCGATCTGGCAGTGCGACTTTTTGGGGGGGTGGGACTTGCCCAGAAAAGAACAACTATTGGAAGGAAAACACATGGTGGCAAGGGACGAGATGCCGTGCCAGGAAAACGGGAAAACGAACACCGGCTCCGACTCGAAGGGAACCCCCAAGCTAAACCCTCTGCTACCCAAGCTAAAGAAATTGGAGGAAGGAGTCGGCTTGGGCTCATGACTGCAATGGAGAGCCTGTACTTAGAGCTCTTGTTGGCCCAAACGGTGCCCAACAAGCCTCTTGAATTGTTTGAGGGGAGATGAAGGGAATCTCGCCCGGATCCTGGCCCCCAAATTCAGCTCAGGCTCCAGAATCATCTGGTTCTAGTAAAGACAGGTTGTTCTTTTAACAACACCAAAAGTTGACCATGGAAATCTGATGAGCAACCCCCAGAACTGATCTGGAAAGAGGAACCTCCAAAGGTTGGCTGGGCGTGGCTTTACCCTTTCCCCCTTTTATAACCAACCCAAAAAGGTGTTCGTTTCGAGAAAAAGTCGCAGCCATTTCCCAGAATCTCCTCAGAACTTCGTTGAAATGTCCTTTAGACCCCTGCAAAATCCCCAGGGCCCGAAACCTCATTGGCGGATTAAGCTATCGCTGTTGGGGAAGGGGTTACATTGGCTTGGCGATTGGCGGGGTAAGCCGAGGAGCTACACGCCTGCAATAGTAGTGCTTAACTTATTTAGTCATGTTTATTCATCGATTTCTTTATTTATGTGTCTATTTACTTGTTGCTTCATCTATGTGTGTTTCTTTATATCTATAGTTGTAGATTAATGTGTATATATATATATGTATATATATATGTATACATGAAAGCCCCAAAACTCTTGCTGCAAAAGAAATATCTTGTCTTGGAGAACCCGATTGGCTTTCATGTTTGTCTGAAGGGACGCACATTGCAGTGCAGCCCCCATGTCATCCTACACCCTCAAATGCTGGATGTTCACCATTCCTCATACCAACACCTTGATTCGTCCGATGTAGACTCAAACTCAGAGAGGCTCTTTCAGGAAAATCCACCCCTGGATTTGAATCTACGAATTGGCACAAAATGGACATCGCATCTACGTGCATCGCGTCGCCTGCATGGCCTTCTGCAAGCGCCGCTCCGTCGCCGCCGAAGCCCCGGCCCCGGCGGCGCCGGCGCCGGCGCCGGCGGCCCCCAGGCCGCCGAGCGCGGCGCCGCGCGAGTCGCCGAGCGCGGCCGGCGCGAGGCCGGGCGCTCCAGGCGACGGTGGGCCGATGCGCCGGGCCACGCCGTGCACAAAGACGGCCAGGTCTCGGTGGAAATTGATCGCCTCCTGGAATCCCATCCCTTCACGGGATTCCCTGGGCCACTCACGGAAGTCCGGAAGGTGGCAACCCAAAAACAGCTGAAGCAAGCACCACAGTGGGCAGAAACTAAGGCCCCCAAGCTACGTCAAGAAGCGAAACAACCCCTGAGAAACCCTCAAAATGCAGCCACTCTAATGGACTCACAAGCAAAAAGCTTTGTCTTTGTGGGGGGGTTCCATGGTGGGATCTTGTTTTAAACAAGGGAAGCCAAAAGGAAAAAACCGCCCATGTTCGCTTTGAAGGGGGGTTCCCCATTTGGGGACACAGCCATACCTGCGAAAAAGTAACGCTTTCTTTGCCTGTGGCATGGTATGGTCAGCCAACCTCGTTTCTTTTGGAGGGAGGATCAGCTCTGAAAACATGGGCTTTAGACCAATTGAGTCATACTCAGAACCCGGTAATAGAACGGTCTACCCAGAATCATGCTTCAAGAATCAAGAAGGCGGCGAAGGCACCCATCTATCGTTGGGATTGGCCCTTACTCACCTTCATCTACCCGGGTTTTGAGGACATGGCTCAATGGTTTCGAGGCTTCTCAGGGATCCCTGCATTTGACGTCAGCCTAGCCTCCTCCAAGTCGGGCCCCGCATCGACTTGGAGTCTCCGCTGGATGGCCTCGAACCGCTCGTGCAGCTTCCTGAGAAGCTCAGTATCCCAACATACGAGTCGCTCTTTATTAAACACATTATAAGGATATATATATATATATATTATACACATGTTGTCATTTGTGTTGAGGGTAGGTGGGTTAAACAGGAAACCAACAGCAAATCACTTTGTTTTGGGGGGGGGGGGTCCCGTTCTGAGTCACATACCCATGTGCTGTACTTGATGGTAGATCAGCAACAACAGCACGGTTCTTGTTTGAGGGCCACCGCTCAGGAACAACCTCCCAGTGGATTCAACCACGGTGAATCAGGGTTTGCGTCCCTGGCCGGGGGTGGGCTTTTCGTCACATTCAAACATTGCGCTTCAGTTGGAAGCTCTTGAAACGGCATCACGAGTCACTACAAGGGACACGAAAGGAGGGTAATCTACTGAAGGGCACCCAGTAATGATCTTACACTTTCCAGGTGATGTCTAAACCACCTTGTAAACAACATAGGGCAAATCATAAGCGGTTCACCCACTGAAAATGGGAATTGGACCCCCACGAACCTTCACGTGGCCGCGGCGTCGCTAGAGCAACTCCCACCAAACGAAATCCCAAGTTGTGCCGTAGCAACCCCCTGGATGGTGGGGAAGCTAAAGGGAACCAACCAAAGCGCCCACGGTTTTACTTTGGGGTTCCTCAATGGAGACGTAAAATCAACCGGCTGGCTATGGATTTGGAAACCCCTCAAAAATGGGCGGACATAAAAATCCCGACGCAGATCCAAAGGGCCCAACAAACTAAAGTTCATACCCATATGGGTCCCACCAAAAATTCATTTGTCTGACCTAGGGATGTCCGCTGTCTTTGAGTCTGGCACTGAAAAGATCGAACTCTGGGTCCCTATGCGTATGTCAAAAAATAGCCTGACTCGAAGAAACACGGACTCAAGGTCTCTCCCGCAAACCCAACGAGCTCCTCCATTTGCCTGGAGTCGATCAAAGGGGGGGATCCAACCAAAATGGGCGTCCTTTTTGTTTACCTTTGAAACCTGGCTCCTCTTCCCCCCTGAGCAAAAAAGGTCGATCACTTTTGTTTCTCGAATAGGGAAAGCCACTTTTCGAAAACGTCTTGTCGGGGCAACTCAGTCAAGGACCAACCATGATATCAAGCCTGTCAGGAGTTTATCAAACTGAGACTCAAGCCCCTTTTGTTTTGTCTTTAAAGGGGAAGGCGATTGAGGAGGTGTTTTTTGGTGGAGTGGGGCCTCCTACACACCTACTTCCCAACCCACTTGTTTCACTCCAATTAACATAGAACCAACCAACAAAAACACCCCAGTACCTCCGTATTAGGTTCTTCCGTTTTGCAGAGATTTATGGTTTTAAGGGTGGCAACTGAACCACTTTTTGCCTTCCCCTGGGTTTCCCTTTCAAACCCGCCAAAAAGGCGACCAACTCAAAAAAAAGGCGACTAACTCAAACCAACAAAAAACAGCAGGCTTCCTCGCGGTTTCTTCCACCAAAAGCTGACGAAAACGGGCGCCCACTCACCACTCACAGGCGCTGCGCGGGCTCGGAGACCTGCTGCAGCTCCCCCGGCGCCAGCTGCGCCTGCGCGATGGCGGGCTGCAGCTCCTGGCGGGCTAAGGGGCCGGGCCAAACAGCGGGTCTTCGGATTCCGGGGTTGCCCGCGGACATTCGCTGGACACAAACAATTGGACACCTTGGGGTTTTTCCATTGAACGCAAACAAGTTCTACACCCTGTTTTTTGCAGAGGGGTCGTTGCAAGTTCTACAGTTTTTCCATCGGTTTCTCAAAAGAAAAAATCCGCTTGAGGGGTCGTTAGAGCAACTCACCCCTGGGAATGTTTTACCCACTCCAAGGGTTGGAGTTCGATTCGTAGGAGCTCGCCTTGATCTCGGCGACGTTCTTGCTGGCGGCAGGCGGACATTTCGGCGCTCGGAGATGGATATATGGTTGGTTATTGTTTCAAGCGCATCAATGCAAAACTCAAAGGGGCTGGGTTACAGGACATTCTACAGGAAAACAGCTACTGGACATGCGCTTCAGCTGGAGGCAACTTGGACCCTGCATTTTATACTTTGCAGCAATCTGTGTGGAAATTCTTAAGAGTGCAACATGCCAATTCTGTGAGATTCCAGCAAATGTGGAACACTGTGCAGAGGTGGAGGGAAGAAAAGTCTATGGCCCGTGTGGGGTCCTAGCAAATAGGTTGAAACCCCAAACTATGACCCTTATATGCTTTGCCTGTGATGTTGTTAATCAGAGAGCATGAGATTGAAATCATAAAGGTGGCTGCTCACACTGACATAGCTCAAGCGGAGGATAAGCTGGGCAAGTGGAACCTGTTGGGAAATGAGGCAGCAGATGAAGCGGCAAAAGACTCAATGAGCCATTCTTTTAAACAGCTTAGAACGGCGGTTGATACAAATGAGGCCGCCTCAACACTCTCATTGAACATCCTGGGCAGAGTTGCATGCGTCAGGATGAAGCAGGCGCTTCCAAACATCAGCCAAGCCAAGAGTCAGAGCAAAAAAGAAAAGTTCCCGGCTTTGCAAGGCGGGGGTGACCCCGGGGCCCGAATCCGGCAAAAGGCCCAAGGAAAAAGCAGCGGTCGACCATGTGGCCTTGTCTTAAAATAGGGGCCCCTGCCAAAATGGTGGCTTTATTAAAACCAGCCAAAAGTGGGTTCCCCTAATAATAGACATACCGATTTGGTTGACTCAAAGAGCGGGTCGCATGATGCTTGGGCTGGTCCTTTGCTCCTGCCTATCTCCGGCAAACCAATGGTTCTAGGTCCCTGACTCCGGAACCGGATGATGCTTTCCTTTATGCCTGTTCAACGATTACTTCGCTCACAGTGGCCCCCCTCTTGCGGCACTGCGCATGATCATGCCCCGTAGAAGAAGTGTTCATCTTAGAAAACAACCGAGTCCTGTAATGTCCTCTTGCAAAAAACAAGGGCTTGTGATTTCGGATTTGGAGGCTTGAAGTGTGAACCACAGACACCGAAAAAGATCAGTTGGGGTTCGAACGCTTTTAGCTCTGTGTGGGGTACTCAAAAGGACTTGTTCAGGGCAAACCAACAAGCAAGCAAGCAAGCAAAGAAACAAACCTTACCAAACCAACCCAACCCAACCCAACCCAACCCAACCCAACCCAAACAAACAAACAAGCAAAGTGACAAACTGGCAAACTGGCAAACACGGCAAATCCAAGCAAGCGAAGCAAATCAACGCAAAGCACGGCAAGGCCAGGAAAGGTCAGGAAAGGTCAGGCTTGCAAGCAAGCAGGCAAAGGAAGGCAAGGCAAAGCAAAGCAAGCAAACCCGCAAATAAACAAACAAACAAACAAACAAGCAAGCAAGCAAGCAAGCAAACAAACAACAAAGCAAGCAAGCAAGCAAACAGACACGGCAAGGCAAGGCAAAGCAAAGCAAGGCAGCAAGGCCGGCAAGCGAGAGAAGGAAAGGAAGGAAGAGAAGGAGGCAGGCAGGCAGTCAGGTAGGCAAGCAAGCAAGCAAGCAAGCACAAGCAAGCACAAGCAAGCACAAGCAAGCACAAGCAAGCACAAGCAAGCACAAGCAAGCACAAACAAGCACAAGCAAGCACAAGCAAGCACAAGCAAGCACAAGCAAGCACAAGCAAGCACAAGCAAGCACAAGCAAGCACAAGCAAGCACAAGCAAGCACAAGCAAACAAGCAAACAAGCACGGCTCTTCACAAACACCCATACTCAGACCTCCAAGAAACACATGCAGTTGGTTGGCCCTTCCATCCCCTTGGTCTCCTCAAAGCGCCGCATCAGGCCGGCAATGCCCTCCACGGCATCCTGGCACATGCCGCCAACTGGGTGGACAAAATGTCTTGTGAACTCAGCTACCATGTCAATTAAAACCCTTCTCCGCTTGGAGCACCCCCCCCAAAACAAAAACAAAACAAAAAAAACAACAGCAATTCGCGGAGTGTCAAATGTGCGCTGCCCACGCAACTTTGCAGCACCGAATCAGATCCCATCCTCCTTTCGGTTTGCTCAAAGGAGCCAAACTGTGCTGCTGAAACCCAGATGAGCACGTGGTCAAAATTATGTTGTGGATCATGGCTATAGCTCCATTGCTTCAGTCAGCGCTTCCCGATCAATCCGCACGCTCTTCAATATTGCGTTTTTGGGGGCCCCAAACTGACAGCGCACAGCTGCGCAGGTCTGTCTCTTCTTGCAGGGCTCAATGGGGAAAGGGCTGCAATCATGTTGAACTTCAAGAAACACAGCTTTGTCTGGCCTCTGTCTTCGCGAAACCGGAATCTTTGCAATGGTTCCCTAGCTTGCCTGTTGAAGGCTGGTGACCATCCGTGAAAGGGGTTTTGACCATGGTACGCACGTTCTCCGTTTGGTGCTCTTTTCAGGTACTGTTAACCCCGGATTTATCAACCTCTGAGTGACAAGTGAGGGTTTCCCTTTAAAATGGGATGCCCCCGTGTTGATCAACCATAGGTTTATGAAGACTCGGTCAATACCTGGATTCTAAAAGACCTCTTTCTTCTGGCAGAATGCCTTTTTCCTTAGATTTTGTGGGCAATAAAATGCCGTGTGTTACAGTAAAATCTAACAAAGTGCACCAGTTTTACACCAGCACCGTCAACATCCCCAGTAACGTGTTTGACACCCCCAGCATCGTTTTCAACAAGGCCGGCATCACCAGAAGCTTTGGTTGGTAACTAGGCTGAGATTCGGGTGGTTCAAAGCTTTGGGGGGGGTTGCGTAGGGATGGCTTAGTTTAACTTTCTTCAGGGTTTGGGTGCGTTCAGGTTTGGTTTAGGGTGGGCTTCGTAGGACTGGTTTAGGATGGGTTTAGGGCGAAAAGCCATGAAAAAGCCAGGAAAACTCGCGAAAAGAGACAAAACCCAGAAGCTGGCCCGGAGAAAGCTAAAAACAACCGGAATGTGGTTTTTGACCTGTATAGTATCTTTTTTCGACCTGTCCTGGCATTCAACTCACCAACACACAGACCGACCAGCCGACTGACCGACTGACCGACCGCCCGACTGACCGACCGACCCAAGCGACCGATCGAGGGACCGACCGGAGACGACCCGGCCCATAGGAAAACAACTCGAGGCCCTTTCCTTTGCCCGTCCCACAAAAGGAAGAAAAGTCGAAAAGCAAAGAAAAAAAGGGATCAACAAAAGGGTCTCCAGGTACTCTTGTTGGGCCCGACGACCAACCTCCCGAACAACTTCCTGCAGCGCATCCGGCGCGCGGGAAAGCTGCGCCGCTGCGGCGCAGAAAGCTAAAGCGAGGCGGAAGGCCATCGGCGGTGCGCCAAAACTGCCGAACGCCCAAAATCGCCAAAGCTGGGGCCTCGGCGTCTGCGCGCTTTTCTTTGAAGCTCTTGAATTCTGATCCAAATGCTAGGTCCACATCATGATCGGTGAGAGAGTGTAGTCGACTTCCACCGAAAAGCTCGTGAGCCAAGGGGCGCGCAAAAACGAGTGCCCGCAATCGCAAGTTTGATTTGGGCTCCGTCTGTGCAAAATCAAGATGACTTCAAACAATGAGACGGGAGACTTTAGCTACAGCTGTAGTCACCGCATGTCATCGCTGGAGGAGATGGCAAGCAATGGCAAGAATGAGAGTGGAAGCCACAATGGGAACAGTGCGCGGTTATGCGGTGGAACCAAGTTGGCTTTCTAAAGCTTCTGCATCAAACACTGGCCGAGCTTGGCAACCACGGTACATGCAATGCGATGAGCCAGTGTATTCCCCAAGTGAAATCACACTGTCTGAAGGAGTTTGTGGGTCACAGCTGGTCAAATCTGCCGAAGACCACCTGTTCCTTTTGTGCCACGCCGAGTGATCCGAAAAGAGGATCTTAAATTGTCCGTCCCCGCTCTCGGACACGTCCGATCCCCAAGCGCGCCCGACGAACGGTCGCGAATTGCCGGTCGCGGATTGCCGGCCGCGCCAACCCAAGGCGCGACGAATCGATCGCTCTCTAAGGCGAGAGCTTCGAAATGAAGAACGAGGGCTGTAACTCTAATTGGGAAAAGGGGCCAGGAGAGAGGGGGTTGCTGCAAATCCAAATTTCAGTGAAGAGGGAAGCAGAAGGCAGCAGTGGTAGGATGACAATAACAACGATAATAATAATGTCAATAATAATCATAGGTCACGATATATAATGGTCCAGAGATTGCTCCTGTGGTCTGCTACCCCGCATGCCGAAATTCTCCAAGCCTCCTTCCTTCCGTCGGGACCCCCGCACACTGGGTCCCCGAAGCTCCCCTCTACAATGGAGAAAGGAAATCAAATAGGGTTGGGCGGACTTTTGCTTAAACATGTTTGCACGCCTGTTGCAACAACAACTCCTTTGGGTCCATCCGAAAGGGGGCGTTGGGGTCTGGTGGCAATTACACAAATGCCCAACCCCGGAGAAGGGAAACCTCTGGACTGGCACTGAATCTCTGACACTTCCGCCGCGACAGCAAGTAATTGCAACGCAACTCGCACTCAGCCTCCTCGCCGCGCCTGGAAAATCGATTTGTCTAAAGAGCGATACCACTCACCGAGTAAGCCAGACACACGGCACGTGTTGTTGGCTCTCCGAACGGACACCCTTGGTGTTTTGGGAGTTGAAAGTGCAACCACTTTCGGAAGGGTTTTACTTGTAGCCTACGAAAAGATCCCCCCCCCCTTCGAGGGGGGGGGGGGTGGGGGGGGGGGGTCAAGAATGCAGTTTCCATTTTCAGGGAGGGGGGGGGGGTCAAACAGCGGAACCGTAAATTTCCTAGAGCTGACTTGTGGGAAATTTCTTGCCCGTCTCACCAGTACAGTTGCTCGTTGCTTCCATGCTTTTGCCCAAGAAACCTACATACCTTCCCCACGAACAGGATCAGGGGCCCTGTCTGCCTGCTCGTTTTGCGCTTCCAGCCAGTGGCAACCAATACAAAAAGCTTCATCAATGCTTTACGGTGGCTTGACTAACAGCATTCGCAAGTAAATTCACAGCGAAAAGTCAGTAGACATTGGCAGATGCCAAAAAACATGATCTCAAAGCATGAGAAGGGCCAGGTCGACACCATCTATTATTTCACACACCACAACCGCAGTCCCAACCGCCCTCCCCCTTCTGGTTAACGTTGACACCAGTCTGCATAAAGCTAACCCTCATGTTTGTTCCCCCTCAAGGAAGTCTAAGGGATTCTTCCTTGAGGCTCGCCATGGATTCGCCCATCCCGGGGTGATGTGGATCCGGAGCAATAGGTGACGCGGGTTTGTCTCAAATCTTCGAACCGCGGGTTTGCTTTCAGTTTCCCTTGAAGGGCCAAGCAGAAGGGGATTCCTCAAGGACACGCCTCGCAGGCCGGTTCTGTGCACCCGAAACAAGGAGTTGTGTGCATGTTGGAATGCGTCTCCCTCAACCTGTACTTTCATGAGACACCTGTATAATTCAAAGCTCGGGTTACCCTCAAAGTTATAGCTTGGGGTGGCAACAAAACCTCCAAATCACCTTTTGTTTTGCGCGGCAAAGACACATCCCTCTTCTTTCCCTTCCCAAGGTCTGAAACGACCCACCCTCCCAAATGCAGTCATGGAACCTCAACATGATTGTGGTACGTATCTCTTTCCACGATCCCAACAGCAGAATACCCATCCCCATGACTCCCCATGACTACATCTTTTTATGGGGGTTGACTTGGTGTCACAGAACGTGGCCATAAGCCACCATTGAAATACCTAGCCCGACACATGGTTGATCCGATTCCGTCGATTTTTCTCGCCAAGGTGCCACCTCTGTCTGTAGCCGGAAATGTCTTCCTAGGTTGAAATTCAAAGGGACTCGGCTCCACGGCTCCACATTTGGAGTGCTAGCTCCTAGCTCTGAGGCATGTGTCAGGCGCTGAAACCAACAACAAACCTGAAAAGCTGAAACCGGCCTGTGAGTCTGGTGGCCTTGACTTGGGCAGGTCAGTCTGGTATCCAAGAACCCGGATCCCGCCATGGTTCGACGCATGTGGTTAGAACCTGTTCTTGTGCGGTTGGTGTCGGCACCCGGAGACTGGATTTTCAGCTGTTGACTACAACCCCCCATTGCCCCCACTATCCCTGGGATTCCAAACGGGTGCTTAGAATAGCACTGGCTTTTTGCGAAAGCGTAGCACCAAATTTCATCCCAGGCGCGCATCAGGTGCTTGCGTGTGCCGGGAAAGGAGGTGAAATGCTTGCCGCACAGCTCGCACTGGAACTTATACTCCTTCACCTTGATGATGAACGCCTCAGGCGCCTGAGATTTGGGCCAAGACTACCTCGCATAGTCAAGAACTTGAGGGATGCATTTAATTTGAGCTTGGACAGCGCCAAGGCGGTTGAACAGGGATTAGTTTTGCTTTGCTGGGCAATGTGTCAGACAGCAAAATCCACCTGGTTCGCCAGTGCATTTTCGCTCGCTCCCATGCTGTGAACATGGGTGTCTACTTTTTGGATCCGGTTCACTTGTAAGTTCTGAATAAATCCACACGGCATGTCGCACCGTCATCTGACTTCTGTCTGGCGGGCGGCTGACATCAAATTCCCACTCCTGAAGACCGAAGGAACTCATCCCAATGACTTCCCTTGCATTCGCAATAGGAACATGTGCGGGGAAGGCTCCAATGACGGGAAGGCTCCTCTATAGAGGATACGCCCACGCCCTTCCATACGTTGCTTGGGGGGTGGGGAGAATGACCCCACTCTGCTTTCACACTACGGCAATGAAGAGCGAGCTCCCTCAATGACTTTCATTACAAAGTCCGCTTTCGCCAACGCTACCAGCTGCAAGTCAAGCAATGATGTCTCCCAAATGACTGCTGTCCAAGTAAGCCCATCTGTTTGAAGCAGGACACCCCCCCAAGTCAAATGGGAAGCGAAGTTTTGCGGAATCCAATGAAATCCATTCCGGTAATGGAGAGTGGCACTGATTGGACAGCACTTTCCTGTTCACCAACGAGCGGACGCAAGGAAAAAAACAAGCAAGCAAGCAAGCAAAACAAACAAAACAAAATCATATACGAAGACAAAAACAAAAACCAAGCAAGCAAACAAGCAAATAAAGCAAAGCAAAACAAGCAAACTAACTAACACCTAGCCTACTTCGTCGTCGTCAGCTCTTCTGAGAAAGGAAAGCTACCACCCAACATTCTGATATGAAATCAGACGCGGCTAGTTTGCACACCTTTCCAGGACTCCCTATTTACTCACCGCACATCCCTGCATCCAAGGGAAGTCACGCGAAACTTGGGCCCTAGTCACTCCCCGCCAATGGCCATTGTTGGGCTGCAATGGCTCCCCTGGGAGTTGGCTCTGCATCAGTACATATCTCTCGCCTTGCCCGCGGAGGAATCGGCACGCCTCCGTGCGAGAGACCATGAGACGGGCACACTTGTTTGGTTAAAAGGAAGCCGAAAGGAAACCAGCTGACCTGGGAGTGTTAAAAGGAAGCCTGGAACTGCCAGGCTAGAAGCGCTCTGTGAGCAATTCAAGGGTGGCTTGCCCTGTTGTGTTTCTCTTTTTTATCGAGAATAGGGTACCCTCCAAATGGGCGGCTTCTCTTTGGCTTCCGTCTTAAGACAGCGTGGCACTGAAACTCCATGCTTGCAGACCATTTGAAGCAACGAAAGGAAACACAACCCAACCCGTTTCCGCGGAATGATTATTTGGAGCCGAAAACGCACAATGTATTCAAGGGCCTTACCCAAAACCCATGGTGACTCCTTGCCTCTTTTTGAATAACAAGGTTGCCCCCCCCCCCAGCCTTTTCTTACACCCCTGGAAGTACCTCTCAGAGTTGAACCACCGGTTTTATCCAGGTTTCGGATTTGGGACATTTCTCACTGAAGCCCATGCGTGAAAAACTATTTGTTATTATTATTATTATTATTATTATTATCATTATCATTTTCATTATTATTATTATTCGCCTCGGCCCCAAAGGGGCCAAGGGCGCTCAGATCTCTTCTCCAAAGAGAATCTTCGCTTTTCCCCTCCCCCAACCCCCTCCCAAACCAAAATTTTGCCGGCCGCCCCCCCCCCCGTACGTTGAACACTGCCGGACAGTACAACTGTTAAACATGCGACGCAGATAGATAAACAGATGGACAGATAGATAAATAGAGATAGAGAGCGAGAGAGAGAGAGGGGGAAAGTGGAAAGCTAGACATGTAGATAGATAGACAGATAGAGAGACAGAGAGGGAGAGAGAGATAGTTAGGTAGGTAGGTAGGTAAGTAGAAAGAAAGATAGATAGATAGGTAGATAGAGAGAGAGAGAGAGAGATACCGATATATAGATGGATGGAGTGGTAGATAGATTGAGAGAGAGAGAGGGAGCTAGAAATATAGGTAGATATATAGTTAGATAGGTAGGTAGATAGATAGACAGATAGGTAGATAGTTAGAGAGATAGATCGAAACAATAAGAAAGAAATAACAGAAAGAACGGAAAGAACTAAATAAAGAAGGAAGGGCAGGAAAGGAAGGAAGCAGGAAAGAAAGAAAGAAAGAAAGAAAGAAAGAAAGAAAGAAATAAAGAAAGAAAGACAGACAGACAGAAAGAAAGAAAAAAAGAAAGAAAGGAAGGAAGGAAGGAAGAAAGAAAGAAAGAACATCAAATAACAAAGAAAGCAATAACGATGGACAGAAAAGAAACAATGAAAATAAAAAAGGAAAGAAAGAAGAGAAACATCGAGAAAAGAAAGAGAAGGACAACTATAGTTTATATATTTTGGAAACTTCCGCCCCCCGGCTGCGCCACGCCCGCCGCGCCCGGGCCCGCGCCCCCGCCCGCCGCGCCCGCCGCGCCCGCCGTGCCCGCCCGTGCCCGCCCGCGCCCGCGCGCCCGCCGCGCCCGCCGCCCGCCCGCCGCGCCGCGCGCTCGCCGCGCGCCGCGCGCCCGCCCCGGCCCGCCCGCCGCGCCCGCCGCGCCCCCCCCGCCGCCGCGCCCGCCGCATCCGCGCTCGCCGCGCCCGCCGCGCCAGCGGCGCCCACCGCGCCCGCGCCTGCGGGCCGCGCCCACGCCCGCCGCGCACATCGCGCCCGCGCCCGCGTCCGCCGCGCCCGCCCGCGCCCACCGCGCCCGCAGCGCTCGCCGCACCCGCCGCGCGCCCGCCGCGCCGCCGCGCCGCCGCGCCCGCCGCGCCCGCGCGCTCGCCGCGCTCCACGCGCCCGCCGCGCCGGGCCCGCGCCTGCCGCGCTCGCCCGCCGCGCCCGCCGCGCCCGCCGCGCCCGCCGCGCTCGCCGCGCCCGCCGCGCGCGCCCGCCGCGCCCGCCGCGCCCGCCGCGCCCCCGCGCTCGCCGCGCTCGCCGCGGCCGCGCCGCGCCGTGCCCGCATCCGCCCACCCACTGCGCCCGCGCCCGCGCGCGGGCCGCCGCGCTCGCGCCGCTCGCCGCCCGCCGCGCCCGGCCCCGCACCCGCCGCGCTCGCCGCGCCACAGCGCCCGCCGGCGCCCGCCGCGCCCACCGCGCCCGCGCCTGCCGCACCCACAGGGCCCGCGCCCACGCCCGCCGCGCACATCGCTCCCGCGCCCGCGTCCGCCGCACCCACCGCGCGCCCGCGCCGCCCGCCGCGCTCGCTGCGCCGCCGCGCCCGCCGCGCCCGTCGCGCCCGCCGCGCCCGTCGCGCCCGTCGCGCCCGCCGCGCCCGCCGCGCCCGTCGTTGTCGGCTGGCCCAAAATCCTGTCCGGCGCCCTGAAAAGCATGACCTCCTGCTGGCCAGGCCTGTCTGACGTGTCTGAGACTAGGCTCAGGCCCAGCCCAACCAGCAACCCGCCTGCTGGCCAGGCCTGTCAGCCCATGTGCCAAGGTCAGGTTTGTCCAACGTGTCTGAGACTGGCCTCAGGCCGCGCAGTCTGAGACTGGTCTCAAAGTATGCCAGCCTGAGACTAGCCTCAGGCCAAGTACCGTGTCTTACGTGTCTGCGCCTCAGGCCCAGCCCAGCCAGCAACCCCAAGTGTGTATGAAACAGCTGGATGGGCAACCCGCCCACAGCCCTGGCCTCAGGCCAGCGTCTGAGACTGGTTTCAAGCTACACCAGCTACTAAGCCTGTCTGACGTGCCCCAGACCCTCAGTCCGCCTGCCCAAGCAGCTCAGCCCCCTGCTCGCGTCTGGCCCCAAGTCATCCAGCAGGCCCAGCTTCGGCGCAGTCTGAGACTGGTCTCAAAGTATGCCAGCCTGAGACTAGCCTCAGGCCCAGTGCTGGCGTGTCTTACGTGTCTGCGACTGGCCTCAGGCCCAGCCCAGACCAACTTGCCACCCAGCCTCAGGCCCAAGTGTGTATGAAACAGGCCTTGCCCATCCAGCAACCCGCCCAAGCACAGCTCAGCCCAGCCCGCCCAGCCCAAGTTCCAGGCGCAACCAGCAGCGTAGTCCGGCTGCCCGGCAGCCAGCAACCCAGCCATGGCTTCGCAGCCTTGTTGACAGCAGGCTCAGCTCAGCGTGCCAGGTCAGGTTTGTCTAACGTGTCTAAGACTGGCCTCAGGCCTCTCAAGCTACGCCCCTGCTCCAGCCAGCAACTCGCTACCCAGCCTCAGGCCCAAGTGTGTATGAGACAGGCCTTGCCCATCCAGCGACCCGCCCAAGCACAGCTCAGCCCAGCCCGCCCGCCCAGCAACCAGCAACTGAGACTAGCTTCAGGCCCAACTGGCGTCTGGCCCAGCCCAGTCCGCCTGCTGGCCAGGCCTGTCTGACGTGTCTGAAACTGGCCTCAGGCCCAGCCCAGCCATAGCCCAGCCCCCTCAGTGCGGCTGCCCAGCCCGCCGTAAACTAGCTTCAGGCCCAGCTCAACCAACAACCCACGCAAGCAAGGACCAGCCAAGCTGCCCGAGACTGTCCGAGCAGGACGGCTTCCGAACATCGAACTAGCACGGGCGAACTGGTGCGGTCACAAGCTTTCAGTAGGATTCGGACCTTCCCAACACTGGATTTCGGTGTTCCTGACCCTTCCCTCAAACTAGGCTGGGCCGAGGCGGGCAACGCGAAGCGTTTACAATTATTATTATTATTATTATTATTATTATTATTATTATTATTATTATTATTACTATTATTACTATTACTATTATTATTAGTATTATTAGTATTATTATTATTATCATTATCATTTTCATTATTATTCGTATTATTATTAGTATTATTATTATTATTATGATTATGATTATTATTATTATTAGTAGTATTAGTATTAGTATTAATAATTATAATTATTATTATTATTAGTATTATTATTATTAGTATTATTATTATTATTAGTATTATTATTATCATTATCATTATTAGTATTAGTATTAGTATTAATAATTATAATTATTATTATATATTATTATTATTATTAGTATTATTATTATTATTATTAGTATTAGTATTATTATGGTTGATATTGTTATCATTATTATTATTATTATTATTATTAGAAAAACAGATTGATAGCGACGTTGGTTTCCATTGCCAGAGCCAATGCATCCGCCTGCCTCTTCTCCTTGCTCGAAGCAAGGAAGTCCTGGTGTGTTGACGCTGTATGTTCGTGAATTCAAAACTGAATATCTAGGCATTGCACAAGGGTAGCTCACAAAAAGAGGTGCCTAGCGGAAAAAAAGATCAACACATAAGCAGGGAGCCTTTGGGAGCATCCGTGTGCACTGCGACTTGTCCGCCAATGTCATAGAGTTAGGGACACCAAACGGGCCATGATTCGATTTCGAGGGGGGAACCTTCGGCATGACGCGCATCTGCGCATGCCGCGCATGCCGCGCATCTGCGCATGTGTCCTGGGTGTTACCCTCCTGGTTTTTGGGCGTTTCAGGCAAACCACATATTTCACATGGTGTCACCTCAAGTGTAGCGGTTTGTCAAATTCGGGGGCACCTTGGCCCCAAAGCTTGGCCGCACGTTTGATCCGGCTATCCTGGAAGGCCTCCAGGGCGTCTTCTGGAGCAACGCCATCCTGTCAACACCACAGCAACCCTTTGGTTCTGAACCCCTGGGCCCTCAGATCTCAAAGTGACGAACCTTTAGTGGGTGAAATTGGGAAACTACCACTAAACCAACTCAAAAGCTAAGAAGCTAAGGAACCGCGGCCGGGAGCCACCAAGACCTATTTTGGTTTCCCGTGAAAGACCAGTTGTTTGTTTGAAATAAGCTTGCAAAAACAACAAGAACCCCAATCATGGAAGTGGACAGGGGGCTACCCGCCCCAACTAAAAAAGACATCGAGCTCCTGTCAGCTTCCATGATATAAGAACATGAACAACCCAAAGGAGGTTTGGCTACCCTTGTTATAAGGATATTGTGTATGAACAACCTCCTTTTGGTTTCCTAGTCAGACCACTCCTCCACATACCGCAGCACGAAGTCTCGGAATGTGGGCGTCTTGCCTGTGGCCTCCTGGGCAATGCCCACGGGCAAACCAGGGGAATAACTTGCACCCAGGGGACATTTCGTGTCGGAAATAGGGGGACCCCCCAAAGGGTGGTTTCCTGTTGGATTCCTTCTAAAGCTACCCCAATAACGCACCCATTAAAAAAAAAGGAAACCCTTGAAACCGTACGAAACACATGCGCCACTCAATCAGCTCCTCCGGCCGCCCCCACTTCCGGTCGCTCCATTCGGCCTCGCCGCGCCCCCAGCGCGCGCGCTCGGAAGTAGCCGCTGGCCACCCGGACGCCGGCGGCGGCGGCGGCGGTAGCCACGGCTTGGAGTTGCGCGAGGCCTGCGGCTCTGAACCCATCAGAAAGCACCCCACGTTGTCGTTTTGATGTGTCCTTTCTCGTCGTTTTTTTTGCCCGTCATCTGGCAACCCCGCCTTGCGCCTGGAGCCCCCTTTGGACCGACTCTCGCGCGCTTTGGACCGACTCTCGCGCGCTTTGGACCGACTCTCGTGTGGGCGAGGGTGCGAGCTTCGAGCCGGGTGCACGAATCTGCAGCTTCGGCGTGTGCAGCTGGCGCCGTACCAGCACGGGTTGGGCCCGCGGCGGCGCAGCGGCGAGCGGGACCGTAGGCGCAAAGACGGTTCCCAGGGGCGGGAGGGGCTCAGATCCGGCTGACCTTAGTCAACGTACCCTAACCCTGGCTTTGCTTGTCGTATATGTTCTATCATCATCGTACCCTACTCATGTGTGTCTATCATGTTGAACAAAAAGATGGAAACCACTACCCTCCCACTAACTAACATGGAAGTGCAAAAACGCCCTTTCCAAAAGGAAAGTAGTCTTTCTACGGGGTCTGTGTGCTTCCATGTTAGCTGGTGGGAGGGTATGAGATGTTGCCAAATGTTGAGCCGGTGACTGGCACCGGGCACCGTTGGATTCTGGCCGTCCAGGTTCTCGGACTGCTTCGCATCCAACTCCTTGCCCGCCGTTTCGGCGCAGTCGTTGCCAAGAAGTGCTTCCAGGTCATCATCCGAGTCGCTGTAACTGGACGAAGACTTCATCAGAGGCCCTGGTTGAGGTTGCTGCACGTTGGAACTGGTAGAAGCCTCTGAATCCGACTCGTCGTGATTTTCCTGCTGAGTCAGCGCAGGCTGACCTTTGGCAGGCGAGGACGCCAATGGCTGCATGTCCTGGAGGGCCAAGGAGCAAAATATGTTATGCAAGTGAACCAACTGCAGCCAAGGAACCCTGGTAAAATAGATGAGACATTTTCCCCTTCGACTTGTTCCCTGTTTTGCAACATGATTTTTGAATCAACCGGAAATCCAACCCTCAAGGCTGGGTACAGCTGGTGCGCCTGTGCAGTTCGACCTCAAGGAAAACTTAGCTTCGCGAGCGGAAAGTGCACAGCAAATGATTTAGGTGTCTCAAAATAGGGGACCCAACAAATTGTGCTCTTCGCCCTGGTTTCTTTTTAACCCCAAAGTGGGCCCTCCAAAAAGCAAACAGACCCAACTGGCCATGGTGGGCGCTGTTCTGAGCGCAGGACGAGGACAGTTTGCCTTGAAGCCCTGTCTCCTGGGCCACCTAGGGTGCATACCTATCGAAGTAAAACCTTGCACAGTCATGGCGCAGCTGCCCATACATCACCCCTCCTGTGAGTCAGGGCCGCTGGCATCGTGGCTCATGGCGGAAGACGAGCCACAAGAAATGGTCAATTGTCAACCGGATGTCGTGAAAAGAATCTGTGCTGATTGGGACAAAGCATGCCACAACCGCAGCGGTCCCGATCTTGCGCGGCTGCATGGAAACACACGATCCACAAGCAAGCGCAGCGTTGCACTGCGCGAGCTTGTGCTCATTGTGCACATGATCCAAAAACATGCGCTGGAAATGGGCACTTCTCTGAATGGTTGGTTTCCTTCGGGTTGCCCTTTACACACCACTAAGGCGCTCCTTGGGTTGGGCTTCCTTGGTCGGGAACTCACTCATTGACCCCTGCTTGGAGGGTAGTCGGGGGTCATTCCCAACCGAAAACAGGAAGTGGATATGGGCTTTTGACGAAGCATGGTTTGGAAAAACATCCTTTACCGGGGTTTGGTTCTGATCCAGCGCTCAAACTTCCCGGACCACTTTGGCCAGGAGTGAAATATGGTGTGAGGGCCATGAATCTTTAGAACCCTCTTGGAACCAAGCGCTGTGCCAAACACGCATTTTCTCCGGGGCGGTATCAGTGACGATCCTCTCAGTTCATGCGCCTCAAGAGGTCGTTGATCAACTCCTGGCATCGGGGCAGAATTCCAGCCAGTCGCGCTTTCCGTGCGTTTGGCACAAGCCCTAGGCGATGTTCAGGGCCCGTGTTGCCATTCACCCAAACAAGAATCCGGAATCCCCTTAAAACGGCAATTTAAACTGCCAACGATTGACAAGGAATACATGCGAACCCTGCACTGACACTCCAAAAGCTCGCCTCGCGCCAGTAAAAAAGGCATCCAACGGATTGAGAACCCGCCGAAAGAGCAGCCACTTTCATGAAGTGCCGTCCTGGCTACTAAAATGCTGTAATTTACAGCATTGTCTCGCGAAATGTACGTATTTTACGCTAGTCCGTCAACATCATCAGCATCGTTTTCAACATCCCCCGCATGTCCAGCCAACATCCCCAGCATCACCAGCAACTTGGCTTCCCACATCTCATGGTAAAAGTGAGGATTCAATTAAAGGCGCGGGGGGGGTTGGGGGGGACGGCAGGCCCCCCCCATGATGATCGAAAAAGTGATGATTCAATCAGGGGCAAAAAGTCTAAAAAATAGCGGGGGGTTGGGGGGGGGCAGCCCCCCCATGATGATCGAAAAAATAGGGGGCAAAGAATCTAAAAAGTAGCGGTCGCATGATGATCGAAAAAGTGATGATTCAATTAGGGGCAAAAAGTCCAAAAAATAGCGCGGGGGTTGGGGGGGGCGGCAGCCCCCCCCATGATGATTGAGAAGTGATGATTCAATTAGGGCCAAAAAAAAATACAAAAGCAGCGGGGGGGTCATCAGTTCCTCTGCGGCAAGGCCTCATGGTACAAGTGAGGATTCAAATACGGGCAAACTCATCCCTGTCCTGTTAGGATTCGTATCCGGGAGCCCCGTTTTAGCATCAAGCAGCCTGAGAGAAAAGGTTGCAGCCCCTGACAAGGGTTATGAGCCCAAAGCCTTGAGGCCGCGCCGCGCCAATGGATGCGGGCATGAGGCGGCGGAGGTCGCAGAGCATGGACCCGGGGGTCTTGGTGGCCGAGCCGGACGGCGAGGCGGAACTTCAAGAAGAAGGACACCCGGGAGATGCTGGGCGGCAAGAGCATCAGCAGCGGAGGGTGGAGGTAAATCCTTTCTGGAGCTCGCGGGCGGTGGGGGAGGCGGAGTTGAACGCCATGAGGCCTGTTGGCTTGCCCAAGGTCCCGGACACCGTCAGTGCGCAGAAGGTCAGGAAGGAGACGGACGATGAGGAGGGTGCCGGAGACGCTCCTGCGGGAGATCTTCCAGGGCGAGGAGTTGGTAGCCACCCGGAAGCTGCTGGGAGAACCAGGAATGAGGAGTTCTGGAGTGAAGTGAAGAGGGATTTGATCGCGGACCTAGAGAATGCCGGGGCGGCGGAGGCAGCCAATGGTGGAGAACAAGGCCCGCGGGAAGGTAGGCGAGGTGAACCAGCTCTACTACATGGTCATGGGAGGGAGCTGCATCAAGGAGCTGATCTGTCGCCGGGTGATGGACCTGGATCGTCAGCAGATGGCCCGGGGAGACCTGGGTTGATGCGGGGGAGACCGATGGAAAGAGAAGGAGGGGCTTGAGATCCGGAAATGGGCCCTCCACGAGCTCTACGGCCAGGTGAGGAACGAGGAGATGGACCAGTTCCGAGGCCGAGTGATAGATTGGCGTGGTGGTGGACGTCGGGAAACACGGGCCCCACTACGTGAGCAGCGAGCCCTACTACCAGGTGAAGGGACTGGAATGGGATGTAGCGGTGAGGAGGTCAGGAATCCTTGGTGCCGGAGGCCAGAAGCGGGCGGAAGCTGATGAATCCGGTGGGGACGCATCAAGGAAGTGGACCTGGGCCGGACGTGGGTTGGACCTGGACTGGGTCTGGAGTGATGAACATAAGGTGTGGGTTCCGGAACGAGCCCAACGTGCAGATGAGGACGACGAACTGATCGGGGAGATGGACTTGGCGGAGAACATGGAGAGGAACTACGCACTGGCCTGCCGTAAGCTGCAAGGAATGGAAAAACAGCGGGACTACCTCTTTGGGGTGATCAAGAACCTGCAGAACCGGAAGGTGTGTAAATCAAGCATTCGTGCGCGAATGTGTATGATTGCCCGCCCGAGAGGCAACGCCAAGCATTTGTGTCACACGACACACGATAGTGCGGTTTGACCGTGCATGTTCGGAAAAGCATGTTTTCGGCCTGCGCTTGCGGTATAGGCCTCCATGGGCCTGAAGCCTTCTCCATCTGATGACATCTTGTCCGGTTCTTTTTGAAAGCTCCGCTACCACAATTGAGTCCCGCACCGGGGGCTCAAAAGAAAAATGCTGTGGTAGCAGTCTCTGTGGCCCTGGATGTATATACATATGTAGATATATCCATATATATATATATATATTTATATCTATATATATGTTGCTTTAACGTGTGAGGGGAAGAAACGAACAATTTGCACATCCATAGCTTGTGTTTGGGAGCATGCCTTTTAAATCCACCCAGTTTCTGTTCTTGAGCTGCAAACACACGTGGTGTGGCACACATTGCAAGCAGCTTCGAAGCAGCCGCTTTTAAAGCATCAAATGGAAGCTCTTCTTTTGGAGCGCGAGCTTCAGCAAGGAAGGTGCGACCGCCCGCGCGCGCTTCAGCCAAAGAGTTCGGAAGTGTTTGTTGCCCGCCATTGAAAGGGCATTGCGGGAATGGACTTTATTTAGAAGCGGCTTCTGTTTTTTGCGGAGCCGCCGAAAGGTGCGCAGAGTCGGGCCCCTTCGAACCTGTTTAGGGCGTCTCTCGCAAAGGCGTCCCATTTGATCCCAAATCTATGGAACAAAAAAACGGGGAGCTTGACCTTCGCGCAGTTTTTGTGGATCGCCCCTGCTTCCTGCCATTTCCTGCTGACTCCATGGCGCCGAACAAGTCGATCCTCAAGGTTAAGGGGACCGTGCGGAAAAGGGACAAAAACATTCAGAAGGCCAAGACCAAGGCCCCGCTGGTGCGCTGCCCCTTCCAGCCAACCTTTTCTTTGCTCAGCAAATTTGCCACGCTGCAGCTCGGTGACACACATACAGAGGGTCTGAGAACCTTGTTTTGAACGCACTTCGCCTTCAAACCGCGCCATGCAAGTGAAACTCACACGGGTAAACTGGCGTTCGCCTTGCAGCCATCTGCGTGGAATCTTTGTGCTCAGGCTTCACTTGCTGATCCAGGCTGGCATGCCTTTCACAGTGCTCAGCGTTGCGGAGATGGTGCTTCGAAACATGACAAGGCCCAGGTTGGCATCTTGGCTCCACTTGGCTTTAAGAAAGCATTGTGCGTCGGCAAGCATGCGCTGGACTGACCTTGAATGGCCTGCCATCGGGAACCTAGGAGATCTCAGCCTGCGAATTTTTCGCAGGAATCAAAACAGTGGCAAACGGATTCAGGCGGGATGTGACTGCAGGTTGCTGGGCCCTCGCCCAAAAAACCTTCGCAGGTACTACGGCCAGCCAGCTGCCTCATACGAATTGACGGACGATGGATCCCAAGATTTGATGAGCCCACTGGGCCTGGCACTTGCCCTATCACTATGTTTCAGAACCTTCTTTCGGGAAACTCGCCTCAATTACTTTGCGCGCTGTCATGTATACTTGCAGCAATTGTGACCGTAAGGAAGGGTTCACTTGGTGGGCGCCGGTCTGTTCCACTTGGATATGGATAAATAGGCACTTATAGGGTTGGCTTTGACTCCGAAACATCTGCGCTTAGAGCTCAGTGATTTTCTGCAGGGGTACATCCCTGCGGACGGCAGCAGCGCCATTAGGTTCGCGCCAGAGAACCGTGGCCGAAGCGACACTCGTTTGCAATCGCGGGGGGGCGCCGGCTGTTTGCGGCAACCCAATCCAAAGTGACGCTATCTGCAATAAAGAACGGCGGCGCCCTGTTAGCAAAACCCCTATTAATTTTGGATGGAACTAGCCACTGTTATGGGAGCAACGACAGGAACCCTTTGAGGGCTAAACCCCCTTTTTGAGGGTCAAATTTGGGTGGAATAATCACCGTTTAGTTAGACACCGGCGGGTGGCAAACTTTGGACTGAACTTCCTCTTGCGGCAATTTGGGTTTGTCCAAAAATAGGGCAACCTCGAACATGATAGTTTCTTCGTTTCTGTCCCTTTCAAACCATCCGAAAAATACCCTCAAAAAAGACACCCATTTCGGGCGGGACTAACTAAGCCCCTGCTTTGGTCAAACTAGACCTCCTTTTGCGTGGAACCAAAGCCCCCTTTTGAGTTTGCAGCGCTAAGTGAAACCAGGATCACTTGTGGAAGCACTTTTTCAAGTGGAACTGAGCCAGTTTTGGGGCTCTGTTTTTTTGCAGCGCAAATAAACCACCCCCTTTTCTTTTGGGTGGAATTAAACACTCGAATGGAACAAGGCATCCTGTTGGGAGGAACTCTTGGATGCCCAAGAGACTTTTCTTTTTGTAAAACAAGCAGTGGTGTGAAGGTCTTGCTCGCCTCAACGGGTTTCCTCTGAGGGGTCCTTTCAAAACAAGGGCTCTGTTCCTGAACCTTTCTGCAGTCACTAGCCCGGACACGCGGTCGCTCACCATGTCATCCTGCCGCAGCGAGAGTGCGGAGAATTCGGACGAGGAGCTGGAGACGCAATACGTGGCGTCTTTGCAGGAGGTGGGGGAGTTGCTGCTTGAGTACATTCCCGCTGAACACAAGGACTCGATAGCAACGAGTGCCCTATCACTAACCCAACAAGTTTATACCGAAGTTGGGGTGTCTGATTTTGGCAGGAGCGAGCTGTTGTGGCCCTTGGCAAAACGCCCACAGCTAATCTTATCGTGGGCGACTTCCTCAACCATGTCGGAGAAGATGAGCTGACGCTTGCCCAAAGCCGGCCATTTGATTTGTCCCGCTCTTTTTGCTCTACTTAAAGTTATTTTCCCAAAAGGTAAACCTTTATTTGTGGGTTCTTCGCATGCCCAGGAAAGCAAATGCCTGGGTTCTCCAGCCTCTTTTAGATTTCCCGCCCTTCCAGTTTCGCGCACCCTCCAAGGGCGAGCTGGCCATCATATGGCGAGCTTTCAATGTGAAAACCATGGCCCTTTGGCTTGTGAGCTTGATTTTTTCTCTTCAACCCAGCACGCCCCCCTTGGGCCCATCGGTCCTGCCAGGGCCTCGCTATCAGAGACACCGGCGTCCTGTCCGAGCAGCAGGCGCTGACTTCTGCGGTGGCCAAGACTCGAAAGCTTTGGTCGGTTTTGAGAAGGCGGGCAAGCTGGCGTGTTGACTTGCCCCCTCTTGTGAAAACGTGCTTTGGGCCCTGCGGCAGTCTCTGGCGGAACAACAAGAAGAGCAGCCGCGATATAGTGATCCAAAACATGAAGAATCTGATGTCCCCCAGAAAGGGAGAGGAGCGAGTTACAACAGTTGACGGCGTTTGTTTATTTGTTGTTTGCACGTGTGTGTGTGTGCGCAAGAAGGATGTGTTTTTGAGCGCGCGAACTTGCTAGGAGGACACCCAAGACGCTGCCAGCTCTCAGGGTGATGCAGAGAGCAAAAGCTCGATTTGGAATGGGGTGCCTGTGCTTAAGTTTCAAAAGGTGTCAAATACGGATTTCTGCTCTTCAATGTCCTATGGTCATTGACCTTTGTCGGCAAAGCCACTCCTCAGGTGCTTCCTGTCGAGAAAGAGATTGGGGGATCCACCGAAGGCGGCGAGTCCAGCCTTGCCACCGATGACGCGGAGGCCGAAGAAGAGGACACTCAAGCGCCTCTCACGCAGCCCGATCGTGCGGGCGAAGATGAGACCGGGGAAGCACAGCACTGCAAAGATGCGGAATCTCGGTTGAAGCCTTTGGACACTCATCAGCAAAAAGCAGCGCGCGAATCGACAATTCGTCTTCGCAACAAATTGCAAAGCAGCAAATTCTAGGGTCTAGAGAGCATTCAATGATTCAATATTGAAATCTTTTAGGCGTTGCCAAGACACGGAAGCTCCGTTGAAGCCATGGACACTCATCAGCGAGAAGCAGCAAACAAATCGGCAAATCGTGTTCC
Organism: Effrenium voratum; assembly: GCA_963377175.1. Classification (NCBI taxonomy): domain Eukaryota; class Dinophyceae; order Suessiales; family Symbiodiniaceae; genus Effrenium; species Effrenium voratum. Next base: position 179,347 of record CAUJNA010003690.1, on the reverse strand, counting down.
TGACAAATTGCAAATCAACAATTCTAGGGGGTAGGGCGTTCAATGATTCAATCTTGAAATCTTTTCCAAGGTACCCGTGGGATTTGACAAGGCGGCCGAGGAAGTGTGGGAGACGCCGCCAGACCCGATTGCAATTGATGGCCCGGATCGTTCAGGCCTGGGTTGGTGTTATGTGTTGTCCGGATTCTGGGGGAGTCATGTCACACCAGAACAGCCTCCTGGAATCAGGCAAAAGGAAAAAAGGAAAGGCTAAGCCAACCAAGCCTGCCGCCGACAAGAACAACCCCGAGACCCCTGCAAACAAAAAGCTGAAAGGTGGCGACGACCTGAGGGCGCTCATGTGGCACAAGTCAATTGGTTTGTCAGCGACGGGGGGGGGAGGGGCGACCATTTAGCTTCGCTTTCGCCCAAGGTGATCCCGACGAGTGCACAGAGGAAGTGCTGGCCAGCTTTGACCAGTGCTACCACGCCGCGATCATGAGCATGCCGCCCGTGCTTCGCCCCAACAGCGTGAAGCACGGGCGGCACAGCTACACGAAGTGCTCCGGCAGCACAATGCAAGTTTGCAATTTCAGGCTTTGAGGTGCCCAGCCAAAACCCATTGAATGTCCCTTCAATTGAATGTCCCAGGCTGGTGCACAAGCAGTCGCGGGTGGAGGTCATCCTGCGTCAGCAGGCCTTCAAACCGAAGTCGACAGTGGAAGGGGTGGTTCTCCAACACGGGTCGCGCCATGTCTTGATTATAGACGTCAAAATGGGTATTTCCCGCAAATGGGAAAAGTTACCTGTGGCAACCCCGCATTTTTTTTGACATGGATGATCGCCTCCAGCCGCCCAGGATCAGCTACGCTGCAAACATGCACGCAGCCGTGGAGAAGATCCTGGAAGCGGTGGGGCTGGTCATGTGAGGAGGATGAAAGAGGAGAAAAACGCAGCCCCAGCCGTCATTCCTGCTAACGTGCGATTCCCAAAGGCAGGTGTGCCCATCGGCTTCCCTTCAACTCCTTCCAAAACATATTGCGTTTTTCAAACGACTTGGTTGTTAAATCGTTGCTGGGAATGCCGCAGCAACCTTGAAAGGGGAACCCAAACCTTGTTTGCTCGATCGAGTTTCCAAAAGACAAGGCCAATTGATTGTGGCAAAAGACTTGGTGTTTCAATCGTTCCCCGAAACGCTGCAGCAACCTTGGCAGGGGCACCCAATCCTTTTTTTTCCAAAAGACAATGCCGTGTTTCTAAAGAGTTGGCACTTCAATAGTTCCCGCAAATGCTGCAGAAACTTTGAAAGGGGCGCCCAAACATTGTCTGCGCCCTGGAGGGGCCAAATGCTGGTTGACCCCAAGAAAATGGGCGGAGGGCTGGCTCTGGGTCTTCTGTGTTCATGGACCTGCTAATTTGCATTTGGCCTTTCAGGCCCTTTTGGGCACCCCTGGGTTAACACAAAAGCTGCGAATTATAGGTTCAGGCGCCATTGTAACAAAATCGAAAAGCGGCCTTGTTTTGGAGCAAACATTGGGTTGGAGCGCATTCCCGGCCCCCTTTGAGGTCCCTTTGGGCACACTTCTCAAGCACGTGTTTAAAGATTGGTTTCTCTGAGCTCATGGTGTCCAAAGATTGGTCACTGTGAGCCAGAATGCTTGTAAAACAACTCCTTGTATAGGGAGGCAGGGTTCACGCGAAGCATTCTCGAAGTGGCAACATAGCTGAGGAACACAATGGTTTCGCGATGCTGCCTTTGCATCTACATCATGTCGACACTCCGGCTGCCTTGGTGCCTAGAGCAGCCAGCCAGCTCTCTACTAGAGATGCACCCAATGTTTCAATTCCTGGCCAAGAAGGTGCAGGTTTTCAAGGCCCCCTTCTCAGCAAGAAGTTTGAGTTGAATGTGGATACCAACGCGTTGCGATTCCTAGTTACGCCCATTAAGGTGCATATTTGGCTCGGCCCTTACGGGGGCCACAGAAGCTTTGCAGCACATGTGAAAACGGCTTTCCGGGTGAGCTTTACCTTGCCACGGCTGACTCAAAATACGCCATGGGTCCATGCAAGCATCCAAGGTCCAAAACCCACAGTCCTGTACTCCAATTACAGGGAGCTGATTCACAATCTCTATTTGCCCTTGAGTTCTGAACAACACTATTCTGCTGAGATGAGCGTCAAGCCAGGGCCCACGCGTGAGTCCAGAAAGAGCTTGCTCCAAGTCCTGCCGCGACCCAAGGTATACAAACGCTGCTGGCGTTCGGCGAGTTCAGGGGGGTTCTCAGCTCAAAGAGAGCCAACACTATCCGCCCCTTTTCGGGAGAGCGATCGCAGAAAATGTGATCGGCAATCAGGACCCTTCAGCTGCGCGCGCGCATTTCGACTCTGACCTACCACCCTTTGCAAATTGTGTAGGACATGATCGCACGAACCGTCAGGGAAAGGAGGCGCGTGCAGCGAAACCAAAAATGCTTTGGGGGCGCGAGCGACAAAGGCGCCAACTCCTGGAGAGCCCAGCTGCAAAGGAGGCGCAGGACCCTGGCCTCGAAAGGGTTCACGGGTTTCGCTTCGCGGGTTTCATGGCGGGGTTGGGCTTCACGGGTTTCACGGGTTTCGCGGGATTCACAGGTTTCGCGGGTTCACGGGTTTCACGGGTTCACGGGTTTGGGTTTCACGGGTTTCTTGGGCTCACGGGATTCCCGGGCTTGGGTTTCACGAGTTCACGGGTTTGGGTTTCACAGGAATTCGCGCGTTTGGGTTTCACGGGTTTTTCAGGAGTTTTTGTCTTGAAAGCGTTGCTGGTGACGCTAGCGGTGTTGCTGGTGATGCTGGGGGTGTTGCTGGGGGCTTTTTCAGCGTTGCTGGTGATGCTGGGGGTGTTGCTGGTGGATTTTTCAAGACAAAAACTGTTGGAGTTTTTGTCTTGAAAGCGTTGCTGGTGATGCTAGTGGTGATGCTGGGGGTGTTGCTGGGGGCTTTTTCAGCGTTGCTGGTGATGCTGGGGGTGTTACTGAGGGATGTTTCAAGACAAAAACTGTTGGAGTTTTTGTCTTGAAAGCGTTGCTGGTGATGCTAGTGGTGTTGCTGGTGATGCTGTGGGTGATGCTTGGGGTGTTGCTTGGGGCTTTTTCGAGACAAAAACTGTTGGAGTCTTTGTCGGTTTGGGTTTCACGGGTTCACGGGTTTGGGTTTCACGGGTTCGCGGGTTCACGGGTTCGGGTTTCACGGGTTCACGGGTTTGAGCTTCACGGGTTCACGGGTTTGAGCTTCACGGGTTTCACGGGTTCACGGGTTCACGGGTCTGGGTTTCACGGGTTCACGGGTTTGAGCTTCACGGGTTTCACGGCTTCACGGATTCACGGGTTTGGGTTTCACGGGTTTACGGGTTCACGGGTTTGGGTTTCACGGGTTCACGGGTCACGGGTTTCACGGATTCACGGGTTTCACGGATTCACGGGTTCACGGGTTTGGGTTTCACGGGTTTCACGGGTTCACGGGCTCACGGGATTGAATTCACGGGTTTCACGGGTTCACGGGTTTGGGTTTCACGGGTTCACGGGTTCACGGGTTTGGGTTTCACGGGTTCACGGGTGAAGGGATGGGTTTCGCAGTTTCGGGATTCGCGGGTATTTTTTCGGGCTTTCAGTTTCTTTGGCGCGTGCCAGGATCCTGGGTGGGCCAAGATGGCAAATCTTCGGCCGGTTATCGCTGCGTTGTCTGACGCGGCGGGTAATTAGATACATGTTGCTGCGTTGCTTCAGCGTGCGCATCAAGCTTGAACAATTGCCAGGGTGGCCAAGTAGATAGGCTTGCTGCTGCGCTCCTTCAGGGCAATTAAATTGGCATTTTGCTGCACTGCTTCAGGGTTTTTGCCAAGTTTCAATGAAATTTGCCCCTGCCAGCACTACCCGTGAAACCGTGAAAAAACCGTGAAAACCCCGTGAAAAACCGTGAAATTTCATGGGTTCTGGATTTCAGCCTGTGGCCCGTCTTATGGGTAGTGCTGGGGCTGGGCAGTGCTAGATTGATCCAAACGGGTGCTGCTCGGTGTTGAAAAAATGTCTCTTTAAACGAGGGTTTCTTGAGGCCGCGCGCGAGATTGAGCGTTGCTATCACATTTCAACTCTGCACTGCAATCTAGTTTGCCTTCAAGGGTATTGGTTGCTCAAATGCCAACCGAGCCGACCATAGTCCGGATGAGGGGAAAGACCCCAGACCCAAGGACTTCCAAGAGCCCCAACCCAAAGCGGCTCAAAAGGGCCGAAAGCAAGTTGAACCTGCTGGAAAAGCCTTCTCCTGCCACGGCTTCCACAACCAGCCCGTCCAGTTTGCTGAAGGATGTCAAATCCAAGCCCATCAAGAGAAAGCTTTCCTTCGACATGACCCCGGTAGTCACTGAGATCCAGGCCGAGAACGCTCCAGGCCAGAAAAAGCCGAAGGCCAAGCCTGTGAAGCAAATGAGTGAGGATGAGGCCAACTCCATTCTGAGTGCGATGATGGTCATCAACCAGGACCTTCCTCGCACTTGTTTCAAAACAAAATCATTTTCGCGTTTGCCTCTGCGAGGAGGACAGCCAATCTGCTTCAGCGTCTTCAGCTTCCGAGAGCGAGGCGCAGGCAAGAAGCAGCGCGCGAGTGTCAAACCCTACCCTCCATCAATCTTTCTTGTTTATTGGCAGGACAGCGAGGCATGCAGCAGCGAGCATGATGACAGCGATGACGAGGAAACATCGCTGCAAAGGAAGAAGGAGAAAGCAGAGAAGGAGAAGCAAGAAGCGGAAAATGAGGAGAAGGAGAAAGCAGAGAATGATAGGAAGGAGAAGGAAAAAGCAGAACAACTGGAGAAGGAAAAGGCTGAAAAGGAGAAGAAGCAAAATGCAGAAAAGGAGAAGGATAAGGCCGAACAGCAGAAGGCTGAGGAGAACAAGGAGACGGACGAAGCAACGAGCCAGGAGATGAAGAAAGCAGAGAAGAAGGAGAAGGAGAAGGCAAAGAAGGAGGCAAAGGAGAAGGCGAAAACAGTGAGGAAGGAGCAGGAGAAGGCAGAGAAGGAGGTAAAGGAGAAGGAGAAAGCAGTGAAGAAGGAGAAGGACAAAGCAGAAAGGAAGCAGAAGGAGAAAGCAGAGAAGGATACGGAGAAGGCAGAAAAGGAGAAGATTGAGGCAGCCGCAAAGAAGGAGAAAGACAAAAAGGAGAAAGCGGATAAGGAGAAGAAAGAGAAGGCAGCGAATAAGGAGAAGGAGAAGAAGGCAGAGTGGAGGGAGAAGGAGAGAGCAGAGAACGAGAAGACGGAGAAAGGAATGCAGAAGAAAAAGGAAGCAGCAGAGAAGGAGAAGATGGAGGCAGCCGCCAAGAAGGAGAAAGATGAAAAGGAGAAAGCGGAGAAGGAGAGGAAAGAGAAGGCAGCGAAAAAGGAGAAGGAGAAAAAAGCAGAGAGGAGGGAGAAGGAGAGAGCAGAGAACGAGAAGAAGGAGAAAGCAATGCAGGAGAAGAAGGAGAAGGAGACAGCAGAGAAAGAAAAGAAGGATAAAGAAGAGCAGGAGGAGCAGGAGGAGCAAAAGAAAGCAGCGAAGAAGACGAAAAAGGAGAAGGCTGGCACGAGCAAAGCAAGCAAGCCAGAGAAACGCAAGCACGAGCAAGAGAAGGACACAACGCCAGTGACAAAGAAGAAAGTGAGAGCTGAGGAGGGAGAGGAGGGAGATAGCAGCGCATCCACATCCACCTCAGAGGCAAGCAGGGTGATTGTCGGCGGTCTTCCCCCTAGAAGAAACAGCTACCCCAAAACTGATATCAGGCGCTGGCTGGCGCCGGGGTCTATTTGGGATTACCTTAGCCGGAAGGACGAAAAGCAAACGGAAGATGGAGGAGCCGCAGAAGAGAGCGGCGGAGAAAGCGATCAGAAAAGCGCAAGTGAAAACGAAGAAGCTGAGGAGGAAACCGCGCGTGACCAAGAACAGGAAGAAGAAACTAGCAGCGATGAGGAAACCACAGGCAGCAACGATGAAAAGGACGCCGCAGAACTTGAGGAAGAGGATTCTGTGGAGTCTGTGGAGGAGTTGGAGGAGGAGTTGGAGGTGGAGGAGGAAGAAAAGGAGGAGGGAGGATCGGCAGAAGAGCAGAAGCAGCCAAAGCAGAAGAAGCAGAAGCGTGAGGGAAAAGATGAGGGAGGATCAGCAGCAGAGGCAGAGCAGAAGCAGCTGAAGCAGAAGAAGCAGCAGCATGAGGAAAAGCAGAAGCATACCGGACACAAGAAGCTTGAATCCGCAGAAGCCAAGATCAATTCTTGCACCCACCGAAAGGAGTACGCCGCGTTCCAACGATGGCTTCACAACCGAAAGAGGCTGCCAGCAAAGATGCAGGCAGCTATGCAGAACGAGGACTGGGCTTTGTTTCGAAAACGAATCGTAAAAAGACTCTTCCCCTCTGGACGAGTGCACAGTTGGATCCCTGTCAGTCAAAGCAGAGCCTGAAAAAGGGCACTTTTCCTGGACCACCCTTTGCTCCAAGCAGGAAATGTGAAAAGGCCACTCCCTTTCCGGATTGCCCCGCAAAGCTGCCAGGCTAGCCGGAGCACGGCTTTCAGGGACTATGTGGAATGCGGCGGGGATGTCGCCCAGGTTGCGCTTCGATTTGAGCAACGGCTAGAAGAGAGCCAAAAAACGGAAATCAAATGGGGATTCCGAGGTGAAAAGTGGTTGCAAGACCGTCACGGTCCCAAGAAGGCTGATAAGTTGATGACTCGGAAACGGGAGTTGGGTCTGAGTCTTGTCAGCACTTTCTTTGCCCACCCACCCTGCCTCACTGCGTGTGCGTGGTTGGGCGCCCTTTCCTGAGCAGCGGCCAAGGACAGTTGCCGACCCCGAGCTGCCGGATGACAAAGAAGAAAGACTGTTTTTCACAATGATCAACTGCGATGTTTCCAGCATCACAGAACTCAAGCGCATCACGCAGCTGGAGATGGAGGGCTGCATCGACAAAGAAGGTTTGAAAGAATTCACAAAGGCACGGCTTAAGAGTTCCAACTGCGCCGCAACAGATTCGGCTCTAGAGACACGAACCTTCAACCCCTTCCCCCCGGACCCCGAAAATGATGGCTTGGTTTCCCTTTTTTTGACCCACCCCGATACTTTGAGAAGAAAAGGAAAGCCTGAAATGACGGTTTGGTCCCTTTAACAAAAGGAGGGCGCGCCTTGAAACAGTTGCATGTCAAACAAGGGGAGCCCAAAAACGATGGCTTGGTTCCCCCTTAACCCGTCCCACGAAACGAGGATTTGCGCGTGTGTGTGTGTGCCGACATGGGGGAAACAAAAACAGATGGTTTGGTTTCCCTACAGACCACCTCAAGAAGGAGCACTTACCTTGACAAGGCGTTTTTGCCAAAACAGGAAATTCCAAAATGGCCCTTTAAACCCAATCGGCTTGCTTTGAAAAATACGTCTGAGGAGTATTTTCTCTTTGCGCTGGAAACACAATCCGCACAAGGAGGGTTTACTTTGAAAAAACCAAAGAGGGTTTTCTGCGCACCTGAAAACGGCTGGCTTTTCTGTAGGCCAACTCAAAAAAATTGGTTTACCTGTGTGCAGAAATAGGGAGGTTTACCACACCAATCTCTGGCTCCGCACGCTCCTCGACAGGGCGGCGGAGTGCTGGATCCTGCGGCGCAGTTGAAGATTGTGGACTTCACAGGGAGGGCTGGGGCTGAGAAGTTGGCCAACGCAGCCGGATCGGGGCAAGTGGACGCAAAGCAGGGCAAAGGGGGAAAGCCGAAAAAGGAAAAAGGGGAGAGCGGATCTGTCCCAAAACAGGTGCGTTTTTTGTGTTTTCAGGTCCGCAAGGATTGCCCCGCCCAGCCAGGTGATCCCAGAGACTCCACTGTCTAAAGCGCAAGCCCTGCTGACTGGCGTGCTTAAGATCGTCAACGAGTGTAGGTCAGCCACCCAGGTCCTTGTTGTTCTTGTCGTTGGCGCCAATGAAAGCCGCTTCCCGCCTAGGAACCACGCATTCCGGCTACAGCCGCTGAAAATGAGCTCAGATTTGATCAGCCAGCTCTTGGCTGTTGGGGTGAAATTGGAATCCCTGGCAAATCAGCTTCAAGAAAACATCAAGAAGGGCAAGGACAAGAACCGCTACTACGTTACCATTTTTACGGAGGCCTTGATTTGACATGGAATGTGTTTTTGCCAGCGCTCGGCTTTGCCAGGTTGACAAGTATTCGCGGATGGCTCGTGAGCGAATAGAGCTGGGCAAGGCTTTGGTGCGGGCGGCCGAGAAGGCTGCGAACCCCAAGGCTAAGCCTGCTGCCAAACCAGCAAAGAATGCCACAGGCGAGCCAGCCTAAGTGGCTCGAGGCAGCGATGTCGATAGATGTGGTCAGTTTAAAGGCGCTTCAGATTTGGGGTCTACCTTCACTGCGTTTTGTTGAAACCATAGTCTTGAAACATGCAAATAGTTTGGTTGAGGGGTTGCAGTGAAGGCTCAGCGCCCAGTTGGCTGTCACTCGACTCTCAATCGCAAGAGAACCACGGGCCGAAAAAGAGTGTGAAAGTTTGCAGTGACCATCCACCCGACAAGCAAGCTTTCCAGCTCGCCTCCCCTTCGCAGGGACGCTCCAAGATCTCGCTCGCGATCCCGATCCCGGTCAAGAGCCAGACCAGCGCGAGGAGGCATGGAGCGAGTTCTCCAACCTGACAGCAATTGAAAAGCCACCGCTAGGATCTCGTCTCCGTCCCCCTCGCCATCTTCGAGGCAGGTCATTCGTTTCGCGTTAACAATCGAAACTGTTCTCTGCGTGCCAGGTAGGGAGCTCGTTGATGCTGGAAGCGGCTCTGCCAAAAGGATTTTCAAGAAGATGTGCACAGGGGCCAGGGTTCCAAAAGAGTTCCACTTTGAGATGCCAACACGTGACGCCAAGATAGTTGGCTCCGTGCTGTCAAATCCCGCTCGCTCTTTTCGAACAAGTCACAAAGCAAACACTTGCACCCTTTTGCGAGGACACGGAGACATGTGTTCCGACCCCCCCCTTTACCCACCAGCCGCCCTGCAAGGCGACATCAGTGAGTGATGGCTGCAATGAAGCTGCTCAACTTCTGAAAGATGGCTATATATGCCCTCTGGCGCAGCTTCTAGCTTCTTGGGGTTCAACAAGCCACGGCGAACGGTCTTTTCAGCAGACTCTTCCTCGTCACTAGCAATGATGTTTTGTTTTTGATTTCAGGGTAAATATCATTTTCAAAGTTGAGCTGATGCTTCGTCAGGTGGTGTCGCATGAATTGCGAAATTCAACCTGCTGTCGCCCCACTCTCTCTGGCTGGCGGCAAGAATGATATTGGTGTCATTTGGCCATGGGATATTCTGCATTGGCTCTGGCAATCAAAGGGTGACCAAGCTTTCGCAGAATGGGTTCATGATCCCCCAAGAGAAGCAAATTCAAGAATCAAGGAGTATTGGGAGAATTTGTCCCACATGCCCTTCTACGAGGATCTTGGCCTAACAGACCCTGCTTCTACAATACCAATTTCTTGGCACGTCGACGGGGTAAAAGTGTACAAGACCCAGAAGGCCTGGGTGTATTCCTTTTCCAGCAGTATTCGAAAGGGCCCCAGTTTGCAAACAAAGTTGCTGTTTTTACTTTTCCGGGATTCCCAAATGCACAAGCCGTTCACCCACGACGACGTGGCCGATTACATTGCCTACGCTATGCGAGTTTTGCAATCCGGAGTTTTCCCTTCAGTGGATTTTGACGGGCGCCCCTTTGAGCCGAGTAGCAAGGGGGCAGCCCGTGCTGGCCAAGCAATCGCAGGAGGATGGCGCTTCGCCTTCTCCGCGTTCAAAGCGGACCTCGAAGCACGTGTTATGGTTCACAAGTATGTTCGAAACTGGTCATCGCACTCAATCTGTGAACATTGTTTGGCCTCGAAACTTCCAGCTTTTGGGTACGGGGACTTTAGCAACAACGCTGCCTACTTTGAATGCATGCTGTCTCACAGGGAGTTCCTGATGTTGAACCCCCCTACAAAGCAGAGCTCCTGGATCAAGGTGAGGGGGTGGCACAAAGATCGCAACGTTGAAGACCCTAGTCTCATCGCGTGGCATATGTTTTTCTTAACCACTTATCGCATAAATAACTGCGTTCGCAGCCTGTGTGTGTGTGTCATTTCTGGGCTAGCCCTGGTAATTTCTAAGGACATGCTTCATTGTGTTCATCAAGGAGTTGCTCCAATTGCGATTGCTTCCTTAGTGACTCACCACTATGAGGACGCTGTGCCTGGCCTCACCTTGGAAGGCCTCTCCCAGCTGCTTCAGACAGAAGCTTTTTCTCATTACAAAGACTGGTGCCGCAATCGGAGATTGCCGCGCAGCAGCAGCACATTTACATGCGTGAAGTTTGGAAGGGAATCCTGGCAGACTTACCCGGAGCTCGCTTCTTGCTACAAGGGCGCAATGGTGAAACACATGATCTATTGGGCTGCCACATTTTTGTTTGAATGCACGCGAGAGAATGACACTCCGCAATCCCGCTTGCGAGCCTACACTGCTTTCGCGCTTGCCCAATTCCAGTTTCTGCAAGACTGCAACGGCCCGTGGTTCACCCCTGAGACAGCCGAGGAGGTTTGCTATTTCGGGAGGACCTTCCTTCTTCTCTACCAAAAATCAACAGTGGAGGGTCGAGCTGCTTTTCCTTCGAGAAAGATGTACAAACTTGTTCCGAAGTTTCACAGCCTGCTTCACATGTGCCTAGCGGTGCGCAGCACAAGGCGTAACCCTAGGTACGAGCACCTTTACATGGAAGAGGATTATATGAAACACATATCCAAGATTTGCAGTCGGTGTCATCCGTCCACAATGGACAAGGTTTGTCTCTTTCGGTACCGAGCCTTTTTGGAGTTCTGCAGCTAAGGGTCCCGGCCCGTAGCCCCGCCCAGCGTGCCACAAATGCAGCGCGCAGCCGCCCGTGCATTTCAACACTGCTTTGCCCTGACTGGCTTTGACTTTGCAAAGTAACACCTGTGCAATCTTTTGCTTCGAGCCTTGAGCCTTTCAGATTGATCTGCCAGCGTCTGCGACTTGGGTAAACGATGGCCCCAATCTTGGCCCCTGCAAATGGATTGTTTTCGTGGGAAGTGCTTTCAACAGTGCAACTTTAAGCCCCCCTGTCTTGGGTTTTGCAAACCCGTTCTTCGTGGGTAGATGCTTCGACAAGCTTCGGTCGCTTCAAACTTTGCCTATTTTTCATTGGGATTCAAGCAGATAAGGTTAAACGATAGGGAAGGGGTATCTTTAAGGGCAAAACTGTTTCCCCCAAGCCGGTCTTTCGTCAACCATTTTTCCCCAACAGCTGAAAGCTTTGGGGTCTCAGCCCAGATAGGCTCCGGGGTGGTCCGAGGCGGGTCTGGGGAAAGGTACAAGGGTTCCACCAGGGTTCCACCAGGTTCCATCAGGGTTCCACCAAGGTTCCACCATGGTTCCGCCAGGGTTTCACCAGTTCTGACAAGGGCTGCGGGGTGGTCCGGGGTGGTTTTGAGGTATCACCTGAGCTTATTTCCTGGGTAAGTGTTCATGATAGTCCTTTCTCTTCCACAAAGGAACCAACGTGTACGGTTATTGCTTGGGGTCGATCCTTGCCCCTATCATCACTATCATCAATCCACATGTGGTAGCGGAGCTGGGTTTTCTACAATAGGACGTGTCGTCAGATGTGCTTCACCCGCACGACAACAAAAACCATGAATGTGTCAAAAAGCCACATCCGTGCTCTTCAGCGTGCGAACATGCGCTTTACACAACTTCTGGTTCTGCAGGAACCTGAAAGGAGAGGTGAAGAAATGGCAGGAGAGTACGTGGTTCTGGAAGAAGCGGTACGAGCAGGCTGAACAGGAGAGGTTCGAGACGCCTGCTGCGGAGGTGTTTGAAACGCCGATTGCCACAGCCATCACTCAGGTACCACCTCCACCCCCACCGCCTCCTCCAATGCCGGTGGTGGTGAGGCCTACATCGCGGACAGTGAGTCCGCCGAGGGCAAGAACAAGATCACCTACGAGGAGGGAGAGGTGGACGCCAGGTGGAACCAAAGTTCCGGATGGAGATCCGGGAGCGGTGGTGAGGGCGGCAGTTGAGCCGGAACGATGGCAGGCAAAGTGGGATGACCAACAGCCGGAGGCGAATGGCTGGTGGTATCGGAACTGGAGTGGGATGTGGAACTACTGGGACGGCTCAGACCAGAACCCAAAGGCGGAAACCAGGCCGGGGACCAGGTCGAGACGGGGGGTGCTGGAGCAAAGGTGGAACTTCCGGAGCTGGCCTATGATCATTCCCCTCTTACCTTGGGGGATTGGCTGGCGCTGGTAGCTCCGCAGATGCAGGACCTGTCTCAAGGAGCCTCGGAATGGTGGGTCGGTACCATGGAGGAAGCGAAGAGGCTCTATGAGGTGTGGTTGAAGAGCACGCCGCTGGAGCGTCTGCAGATCGTGGTGGTACTGCCGGAGGCACTTCGGGGGCTTCGGTTCGTGCGGACGGAACAGAGGGGGGTGACTCTTCTGTTGCGGGCGATACCGGAGGAGATTAAGAAGGAGCTCATCTCTTCCAGAGACATCAGCAGTACTGCGGTGCTGCACAGGCTGCTGGTACGTACCAGCCGGGTGGCCCGGGCGAGAGGACGTTGATCCTCAGGAAGCTGCGGAGGCAGCTACGGCCCTGCGCGAGTGGAGGAGGTACTACATGAGGGCCCAGGAGATCGGAGCTTCGTTGCCGGATCCTACCTTGTTGGCGGCGGCACTGGAGAAGGTGACCATGTTGGTGAACCGAGGAGGTCCACAAGCCTTTCGAGTTGCTCAAGCGCGAACCTTGCTGGGGTTGGATACCACGCCCTCGGTACAGGGTATCTGGAGCTATTCGGAGCTGCTGCTGGCGGAGATGGACACAGCGAGGTTGATGAACTCGGAACCAGCCAAGGTGAAAGCGTTGGTGGCAGGAACGACGGTGGGTACAGCAGCTGGAAGAACGAGCGGTGAGGCCTCTGGACCTAAGAAAGAAGGGAATGGGGCAGTGTGTCGGTACTTCGGTTCCGAACAGGGTTGCCGCTTGGGAAAAGGGTGCAAGTGGAGTCACGACTGGGACTCGGTGGAGGATAAGGCGGCGAGATGCTGGATCTGCGGGTCAAAGCAGCATCGTAGGGCGGAGTGCCCGGTAAAAGGAGGAGGAAAAGGTCAGATGGCCACGTTTTGAAGGCAGCGATTTACGAGCCGGGACACGGCTCGGGGGGAGGATGTGGTGGACCAGCTGGGCCTAGTGGAGGAGGATCTGAAAAGATCATCGAGAAGACTGTGGAGGTCGAGCCTACTTCGGCGACGGTGTCTTCTACCGGTGGTGGATCTGGTGGGGGAACGGGGGAGCTGCTGGTTGAAGCGGCACACTTGCTGAGATCGTTGCGAATGCCCTCGGCGAAGGCAATGGCGGTCATCAAGGAGATGAACGTGGTGACGGTAGACAAAGGCTTGCTGGACGGTGGAGCCACACATGCCCTACGGAAGTGTAAGGATATGGAGGAGTGGAACGCGGCAACCCCGACGCAAGTAATCTTGGCGGAGGGCACCACCTCAAAGATGAGGCTCAAGGAGGGCACGTTGACGTTGATCACGCTGGAAGACATCCAGCCGATTGTGCCCATGGGTGTCTTGACCCTGATGGGGTACGAGGTGGAATGGAAGCGCTTCTGCGAAGGAACCAGAGCCTGGAGGTTGAGATGGTTGACAGCTGTCCAATGGTGGAGGCAAGGGTGGCCCTAGACCTCATCGACGAGATGGAGATCATGGAAGAAAAACATGCGATGAGGTTGGCCGCGATGAAGATGCCGATGGAAGAGCTGAAGGGTTGGCGATGACGAGGGCTCTGAAGGAGTTTTGGCCAGATGTGCCGGACGAGATCATCGGCAGGGTGATCCCGGACATGGACGTGGATGGAGAGTCACTGCCGTGGAACAGAAGAAGGAGGAGAACGTTTGAGAAGGCGGAAAGCTTGGTCATCCACTTGTTCGCGGGAGCCGACGAGAAGGAGTGGATAGAAGGCCTGGAAGGTGGTGGCGTGGCGGTGCTCTGTGTGGATATGGTCATTGATTCAGGAAAGGAATTTTTGAGACTATAGGTGTTTGCGTACCTGCTGAAGCTGGCGAGGACCGGTAAGGTCAAGGCAGTTCTGGGTGGCCCACCATGCAGGACAGTGTCGGCGTGCAGGACGAGAACTCCGGGACCAAGGCCAGTGCGGTCGGAAACCGAGCCCTATGGCAAGGAAGGGTTGACGACCTATGAGCGGGAAATGGTCCAGGGGGGCGCGGTGCTGTGGCTGAGGATGATGACTCTGCACGTGGTGGCACAGGCATCAACGGAGAGCAGGGTGATGTTCGTGAAGGAACAGCCGCGCGATCCTGGGGAGTACCGGGAGGACAACAACCCGGACTATGTCAGTGTGTGGAGGTTTCGGGAGTGGAAAGCCTTCGCGGAGAAGTACGAGATGAAGCTGATCCGTATGGATCAAGGGGCATTGGGACACAGGAGGAGGAAGCCGACGACCCTAGGGCTAAACGTGCCGTACTTGGACCATTTGGATCAACTGAATGGCCCAGGATCGGGGGAGGAGGACTGGAAGGGCAGCATTGAGGAGAGAATCCAGCAGTCAAAGACATGGGCTTGCTGGGCGCCGGGATTGAAGCTGGAAATTATGAAGGCGGTGAAGGAGCTGAAGCTACCGCAGATGAAGCCGCTGAGGCCTGAGGAGATGTTGAAGTGGAAGCAGCACTTCCTCAATGACCACCTTCCAGCGAGACGGGATTGCAAGGCCTGTGTTCAGGCCCAGGGCCGGGGGAGGCCGCATCAGAGGATTACGCACCCTGAAGCATTCACGTGGACCTCTCCGGGAAGCTGAAGCAGGGAGTCGATCAACAGGGGAAGGTCCTTGTGGGCGTGTACACGTACCCGGTGGACATGACAGGGAGGTCGCTACTCCGTGAAGAGGAGGAACAGCAACTACCTGCTGAAGAAGATCTTCTACCGGAGGTGGATGAAGCCATGCAACCGCTAGAGGCGGGTGAAGAAGAAGAGGTGGAGGCTGAGGAAAAAGAGAAGGAAAAGGATGAAGGAGACCTGGAGAAATGGAAACAGCAGGTTGAGGAAGCGAAGAAGTTCAGGATTCGGAACTTGGTGTTTGCGGAGCCGGTGGAGGACCGCAAAGCGATGAACGTATTGCCGGCTATTGCCCGGATCTATGCCAGGCTGAGGGCGTTGGGACTACCGGTGAGGCGCCTGCACTCAGACAGGGCGCGGGAACTGGTCTCAGCACCGATCCGGAAGTTTGCGGAAGAGCGAGGCATCTATAAGACGACGGTGCCGGGGGACAGCTACAAGGAAAATGGCCGAGCGGAGCAAGTTGTGGGAGCGTTGAAGAGGGCGACCAGAACGATCCTTTGCGCCTCAAAGGACAAGGTGGAACTGTGGCCTTTGGCACTGCGACATGCGGCCGAGAGGATGATGAGGAGTCAGTTGAGGAGCTTGGGGTACCCGGTGAAGCCGTTGCTGCCCTTTGCCGCGGTGGCCTACGTGAAGAAGAAAGCCTGGACCGATCGATACCAGGACTGGCGGTGGGATCGGGAGAAGGTGCAGGTGATGGGGCCAGACGCGGCGATGTCGCTCACTTCGGGGGGCTACTGGGTGAGGAGCTGTGGGGATGGGAGGTATTTCTCCACCACGGATGCCATTCCGGAGCCTGCGGAGGTGGAAATTGACATGGAGGAAGCGGTGGAGTTGGAAGAGCGACAGGAAGCGGACCTACTGGCGCCTAGGAGAAGGAGACTGCGGGGAAAACAGGCAGTTTCGACGCTGCGTGTCGAGGGCGGTTTTTTGGAACAGCTGCATGGGAACATCACTACGTGGGTGGCGGAGGAGATGGAGATTCTGGATGGCGTAAATGAAGGCCAAGAGTGGTGGTTGCCTGTGGTCAGGCAAGGCGTGCGAGAAAAGAACGAGCTGGAAGTGAAGCTCAGGCAGGTGAAGGTAGAGGAAGTGGACCGCCTGGAAGAGGAATGGTGGGTCACAAAGACCGTTGGAATGCAGGAGGTGCGGTCAGAGCTGCAGGAGTGGGTTGCTCCAGCGAAAAAGGAGTACATCGCCATGACGGAAGAACTCAAGGCGGTGAGACCGGTGAAGAGGAAGGAGATTGACGAGCTGCCGGGGGTGGTGGAGTTTTTGCCGTCAAAGGCGGTCTGCACGAGAAAGGCCCCTGATGGAAGGAGGAAGGTCCGTGGGGTGGTGTGCGGCAACTTCGCATCCGCACGGCGTTTCTCCACGCTCCTAGGAGAGATGATTCCAAGACGGTGGTGATGGTCCCGGCGATCTTCAGGGAATGTGGACTCGCGGGCAAGGATGAGGTCTGGATCATCAACAAGGCGGATGGGCTGACCACGAGCCCGAAGGACTGGGGAGTGCATCGAGATAGCACTTTCAAGAAGATGGCATGGAGTGGAGAGGATGAGGAAGGTCTCAATTGGGAGATGAAGTTTGAGGTGACGCCGGAGCCGAACCATGGGAAGCAGAAAAGAAGGCAAGGAGACGGTGGATAAGCACATGGGGTTCATGTCGATCTACGTGGACGATGTGTTGATGACCGGGAAGAAGGAGGTCATTATTGCAGCGGTGGGTTGCATTGAGAAAGAGTGGGCGCTGTCGAACTTGGAGTGGCCGTCGGCGGAGGAACCGTTGAGGTACTGTGGCTTTGAGGTGTGGGAGACCGCGGAGGGCTTCGACCTGAGGCAGTCGTGCCGATGTTCAAAACTCCGGAGGAGGAAGAGCCGGATCCCACGATGCTTCGTAGGGCACAAGCCATCACGGGAGGACTGCTATGGCTGGCGACGAAGACAAGGCCGGATCTGATGGCGGGGCTCGCTACGATGGCTAGAAACATGAAGAGCCCGAAGCAGGCGGTGGACGTCGGGATGGTGTTGCTGAAGTATGTGAACGCCACGATCGACGTGGGGCTCCAGTACACGAAGGTTTCTGGTTGGGGGGCTCGAGGCCATTTGAGCGTGAAGCGGCATGACAAGCTGCTGGAGGTGTTCTCGGACATCAGCTATGGAACGGCGGGAGATCACAAGAGTGTGCAGGGGATCCTGGTCTACTTCGCGGGTTCGCCAATCGCCTGGGAGGCGACCAAGCAGCCTTTTGTGGCACAGTCAACGGCGGAGGCAGAGCTGATTGGCTACTGTGAGTCGCTGGTGGCGGGAAGGGCGACAGCCGCTTTGTTGGAGGTGATCCTGGGTGAGCAGCTCACCCAGAATAGGATCTATGGGGACAACGTGGCGGCGATAGCTTTGGCGTCGAACGGGTCAGGGAGCTGGCGGACGAGACATTTGAGGATCCGGGCGGCATCTTTGCGGTGGGCGCTGGAGGATGGCGGGTCACTCACGCACCTGTCAGGAAAGCAGTTGGTGGCGGACGGCATGACGAAATCGCTGAATGGCCAGGCCTTCGAGCGATTCAGGGAGGACCTGGGCATCGGAGTGAACCAGAAGGAGCAGGAAATCGCGGCGAGCAGCTCATGCTTGGGGGTTAAGGCGAAGCTGCTGGCGGTGATTGGAGCCGACCTGGTGGGCAAGGCGATGGCAAATGGGGATGGTTGGAAGGTCGATGAGGTGGATGCGTTGATCGCCACGGGCATCATCCTCATGGTGATTGGGGCCTTGTGGCTTGCGAAGGAAACCGCTGGGCTGGCGCGTGGATGTGTGAAAAGGCTGAAGAAAATCAAGGTGGAGGAAGTCCCGAGGAACTTCATCATGGTGGAGCGTGAGGTTGAGGAGCTTCATGACCAATGGGGCAGGACCTGGGTGGTGCTCGAAGAAGAGATGATGGGGCTTGAGCAGGAGCATCACGGGTCCACGATCAGGAAGGAGGAGAAGAGTTGTGTGGAGGCGTCAGGCTCCACGGCACGGAAGAAGTGCAACACCAGCTGGAACCAGTTCCAGCACGACAACAAGGGCAAGGGCATCACGATGACCCAGATGAGGAAGGCCTACTACAAGCAGAAGAATGAGAAGGGCTTGTAGCTTTTGCAAGAGCCGGTAAATACCCTGGCCGAATAGATGGCACAATTTGTGCCAGGGGGAGCCTGTTAGGATTCGTATCCGGGAGCCCCGTTTTAGCATCA
Source organism: Effrenium voratum (assembly GCA_963377175.1). NCBI lineage: Eukaryota > Dinophyceae > Suessiales > Symbiodiniaceae > Effrenium > Effrenium voratum. The sequence continues at coordinate 161,185 of CAUJNA010003690.1, read as the reverse complement.
CGTAGCAGGGGGGGGGGGGGGGGGGGAATTCCGCCCATGATGATTGAAGAAGTGATGATTCAATTAAAGGCGCGGGGGGGTTGGGGGGGGCGGCAGCCCCCCCCATGATGATCGAAAAAGGTGATGATTCAATCAGGGGCAAAAAGTCTTAAAAAAAACGGGGGGGTTGGGGGGGGGCCGCCCCCCATGATGATTGAAAAAGTGGTGATTGAATTGAAGGCGCGGGGGGGTTGGGGGGGGGCGGCCATGATGATCGCAAGAGTCATAATTCAATCAGAGGCAAAAAGTCTAAAAAATAGCCGGGGGGTTGGGGGGGGGGGGGGCGGCAGCCCCCCCCATGATGATCGAAAAATTAGGGGCAAAGAATCTAAAAAGTAGCGGTCGCATGATGATCGAAAAAGTGAGGATTCAATTAGGGGCAAAAAGTCCACAAAATGGCGGGGGGGGGGGGGGGGGGGTTGAAGGGGGGCGGCAGCCCCCCCCAATAATGATTGAAAAAGTGATGATTCAATTAAGGCAAAAAAATAAAAATATAAAAAAGCAGCGGGGGGGTCATCAGTTCCTGTGCGGCAAGGCCTCATGGTGCAAGTGAGGACGGGCAAACTAATCCCTGTAGATCGAAAAAGTGATGATTGAATCAGGGGCAAAAAGTCCAAAACAAAGCGGGGGGGGTTGGGGGGGGGGGGGGCGGCAGCCCCCCCATGATGATCGAAAAATTAGGGGCAAAGAATCTAAAGTAGCGGTTGCATGATGATTGAAAAAGTGATGATTCAATTAGGGCCAAAATAATATAAAACAAGCAGCGGGGGGGTCATCAGTTCCTCTGCGGCAAGGCCTCATGGTACAAGTGAAGATTCAAATACGGGCAAACTAATCCCTGTAAAACACCTAAAACGTAGCGGGGGGGGGGGTAAGAGGGCAGAGTATGTATAATGTGTCGCGGGACCCTTTCCTACATATTTAGCACAATTTCAGGCCCAATGCTGCTTAAATAAATCTTCTAAATATTTTAAATCCCCGGGTCCTGATTTCTGGAGCTGGGGCCGATTTAAGATTTTAAATATTTTAAATATTTTAAATATTTTAAATAATTTAAATCCCCGGGCCCCGATTTAAAATATTTAAAATATTTAAGCTGATTTGGGGCTCAAATATTTTAAATATCTTAAATTATAGTAAACCCCCGGGTCCTGATTTCTGGAGCTGGGGCCGATTTAAATTTTAAATAATTAAATATTTTAAATATTTTATATATGTTAAATCCCCGGGCCCCCGATTTAAAATATTTAAACTGATTTGGGGCCCAACTATTTTAAATATTTTAAATCCCCGGGCCCCGATCTAAAATATTTAAAATATTTAAGCTGATTTGGGGCTCAAATATTTTAAATAGTTTAAATCCCCGGGTCCTGATTTCTGGAGCTGGGGCCGATTTAAAATTTTAAATATGTTAAATAGTTTTGATATTTTAAATATTTCAAATCCCCGGGCCCCCGAATTAAAAATTTTTTAAAATAATTAAACTGATTTGGGGCCTAAATATTTTAAATATTCTAAATATTTTAAATCCCCGGGCCCCGATTTAAAATATTTAAAATAGTTAAGCTGATTTGGGGCCTAAATATTTTAAATATTTTAAATATGTTAAATCCCCGGGCCCCGAATTGCAATATTGAAAATATTTAACATAATTAAAATATTTAAAATTTTAAATCGGGCTCAGATCTATTTTAAATAATTTAAATCCCCGGGCCCCGATTTAAAATATTTAAAATAGTTAAGCTGATTTGGGGCTCAAATATTTGAAATACTATAAATATTTTAAATCCCCGGGTCCTGATTTCTGGAGCTGGGGCCGATTTAAAATTTTAAATATGATAAATAGTTTTGATAGTTTAAATATTTTAAATCCCCGGGCCCCCGAATTAATTTTTTTAAATATTTAAACTGATTTGGGGCCTAAACATTTTAAATAGTTTAAAAAGTTTAAATCCCCGGGCCCCGATTTAAAATATTTAAAATAGTTAGGCTGGTTTGGGGCCTAAATATTTTAAATATTTTAAATATGTTAAATCCCCGGGCCCCGATTTAAAATATTGAAAATATTTAAAATAATTAAAATAGTTGAAATTTTAAATCGGGCTCAGATCCTGGGTTCCCGGGATTTGACATATTTAAAATATTTAAGCTAATTTGGGGCCTAAATATTCTACATATTTTAAATAATTTAAATCCCCGGGCCCCGATTTAAAATATTTAAAATATTTAAGCTGATTTGGGGCTCAAATATTTTAAATACTATAAATATTTTAAATCCCCGGGTCCTGATTTCTGGAGCTGGGGCCGATTAAAAATTTAAAAATTTAAATATTTTAAATATTTTAAATATGTTAAATCCCCGGGCCCCCGATTTAAAATATTTAAAATATTTAAACTGATTTGGGGCCTAAATATTTTAAATATGTTGAATATTTTAAATCCCCGGGCCCCGATTTAACATATTTAAAATGTTTAAGCTGATTTGGGGCCCAAATATTTTAAAATATTTTAAATATTTTAAATCCCCGGGCCCCGATTTAAAATATTTAAAAATATTTAAAATAATTAAAATATTTAAGATTTCAAATCGGGCTCAGATCCTGGGTTCCCGGGAATTGTAATATTTAAAATATTTAAGCTGATTTGGGGCCTAAACATTTTAAAATATTTTAAATATTTTTAATCCCCGGGCCCCGATGTAAAATATTTAAAATATTTAAGCTGATTTGGGGCGTAAATATTATAAATATTTGAAATATGTTAAATCCCCGGGCCCCGATTTAAAATATTTAAAATAATTAAAATATTTAAACATTTTAAATCGGGCTCAGATCCTGGGTTCCCGGGATTTAAAAGATTTAAACTATTTAAACTGATTTGGGGCCCACATGATTGAAACATTTTAAACATTATAAATCCCCGGGCCCCCGATTTAAAATATTTAAAATATTTAAGCTGATTTGGGGCCTACATATTTAAAATATTTTAAATATGTTAAATCACCGAGCCCCGATTTAAAATATTTAAAATATTTAAGCTGATTTGGGGCTCAAATATTTTAAATACTATAAATATTTTAAATCCCCGGGTCCTGATTTCTGGAGCTGGGGCCGATTAAAAATTTAATAATTTAAATATTTTAAAATATTTTAAATATGTTAAATCCCCGGGCCCCCGATTTAAAATATTTAAAATATTTAAACTGATTTGGGGCCAAAATATTTTAAATATTTTAAATAATTTAAATCCCCGGGCCCCGATTTAAAATATTTAAATTATTTAAATTATTTAAAATATTCAAAATTTTAAATCGGGCTCAGATCCTGGGTTCCCGGGATTTAAAATATTGAACATATTTAAGCGGATTTGAGGCCTAAATATGTTAAATAGTTTAAATATTTTAAATCCCCGGGTCCCCGATTTAAAATATTTAAGATATTTAAGCTGATTTGGAAGACAATTAGAAAACTCGAGGGCCTTTTTTTCTTTTTCTTCTTTCTATTTTTTCTAATTAATTTTGAAAAATACGAAAAATAGGAAAATAGAAGAAATAGAAAAGCAATTGGGGATTGCGGGAAGTGGGCCCGGAACTACAGGAAATAGAAAAAACAAATAAAAAAAAAAGTCCCTCGACTTTATATTTTGTCTATTTGCTAATTTTCCTAATTAATTAGAAAACATAGAAAATAGAAAAAAAGAAAGGCCCTCGAATTTTCTACTTGTTCTAAGTTTCAAAATTAGTTAGAAAAATAGAACAAATAGAAAAACAAAAGGGGCCCAGGATTTCGGGAAGTGGGCCCGGGACTACAGGAAATAGAAAAAATAGAACAAATGCCCCGGGATTTTCTATTTTTTAGAAAAATCATAAAAAGAAATGGACAATAAGGCCCTCGAATTTTCTTTCCTAGTTAATTAGAAACAATTAGAAAAATTAGAAACAAGGCCCTCGAATTTTCCAGTTTTTCTAATTTTCCTATTTAATTAGAGCAATAAGACACAATTACAGAAAATCTAGAAAAACAATAGGGGCCCAGGATTCCGGGAAGTGGGCCCGGGACTACAGGAATTAGAAAAAATAGAAAACTTAGACAACAAATGGCCTCGATTCTTTTCTAATTTTCCTAATTGAAAAAATGATAAATAGAAAAGGCCCTCGAATTTTCTTATTTCTCTTATTTTCCTAGTTAATTAAAAATTAGAAAAGTTAGAAAAACAAAGGGGGCCCAGGATTCCGGGAAGTGGGCCCGGGATTACATATATTTTTTATTTTCCTAAAAAATGGAAAAACAATGGCCTCGATTTTTCCCAATTAATTAGAAAAAATAAAAATAGAAGAACAAGGCCCTCGAATTTTCTAATTTTCCTAATTAATTAAAAAATGAGACAATTTAGACATATTAGAAACACAATAGGGGCCCAGGATTCCGGGAAGTGGGCCCGGGACTACAGGAAATAGAAAACTTAACCTACAGCAACAAAAAATGGAACCCCTGCCCCTCAGGGATGAACTAGAATAGTGAGAACAGTTCTGATAAGTCGAATTTTAGCAAAATTAACATTGAACTTCCCAAAAGGCACCCATCCCTTGTGAGTACGTAGCGGAATTAGAACAATGAGAAGAAGTGGAGCAATTAGGACAAAGAGGAATCTGAAATTCCTCAACAGGCACCCGCTCTTTCGGAATAAGTAGAGAAAGTCGAATAGTAGAGAAAGTCGAATAGTAATGATCCGTTGAGGAAATGATTATAACAAATTAAATTAGAACACAGATGAATCTGGAATTCTCCGAAGAGCACCCGAATCATTGCAATTGGAAGAACTGGAAGAATTGTGATAAGTAGGAATATTTGCAAGATGAATTTTGAACTCCTGAAAAGGCACCCGCCCCTTTGGGAATGATCAGAATATTTAGAGAGTTAGAATAATTGGCACACACATGAATCAGGAGTTCGCCCCAAAGGCACCCGTCCCTTTGGGAATGGATGGAATAATGAAATTATTCAGGATAGTTGGAGCAAATCTTAATCTGCAATTCCCAAAGGCACCTGTCCCGCGGGGAACAAATTTACTATTTAGAACAGTTAGCAAAACATAGCCCTGTTTGTTCTTGTATTATCATAGTTATTCGATTCAATGGTCAAAAGTAGCTAATTATGAATCTATGATTCGGGAATTCCCCACAGGCGCCTGACCCTTTCGGAATACATGAGTAGAATAATTTGAAACATGAATCTTGGGTTCCCCAGAGGGCATCCTTCCCGTGAGGAATAACTAGAACAGCTTGAACAATTACAGGAACTTGCACAACACATGATGTGGATTTCCTGAGAAGGCACGCGTCGCTGTGGGAACAATTGGAAAAATCCGAATGGCTGGAAAAAAAAAGGCGTTATTTGGTCTATTTTATTAATGTGTCTAATTTGTCAGAATGAGTTTAATAGCTTGAATAGCTAGACGCGATGTTTGCGTACTTCCCCCAAAGGCACCTGCCCCCGTGGCACAAACCAGAAACAACAAATAGGGCTACGTGTCTTCGTCTTATTCTATTTATTCTAACTTTTTAGAACCACTCCAATACTCACAATGATTTAAACATATCTGCCATTTCGGGAAAAGTAGACTAACACGAATGTTTTTACACTTGCCTATTGTAAACATGAATCTTGAATTCCCTAAAAAGGCACCCCGCCCCTTTGGGACTAATTAGTGCAATTGGACAAATCAAAGAAGTAGAATGATTAGAACAGACACTGAATCTGGATTCCCCAAAGGGCGCCCGTCCCTTTGGAATACTTAGAATGATAATATAAAGAATCATTGGACGAGTTAAAACAGATGCATCTGGAATTCCCCAAAAGGCACCTACCTGTCTCTTGCAGAAAGACGAGTAATAGGGAACAATGTTCTAATTATACTACTTATCCAAATTCTTAGACTAAGTAGATCAACTAGCAACAATGAATTTGGATTTTCCCAAAAGGCACGCGTCCCTGTACCAGGAAAACTCATTTGACAAATCGAAGATAAAACACGTATTGTAATTAGACAGTAAGTCAGGATTTCCCCAGAAGGCACCCGCCCCTTTAAACATAAACAAATGTTAGGATAATCATGAGAAGTAGAATAATTAGCACAAACTGAGTCTGGACTTCCCCACAAGGCTCCCGGCCCATTGAAAATAAGTAGAACAGTTAGAGTTGTGAATGCTTAGACTAGTCAGGACAAACATGAACATTGAATTCCCCCAAGGTACCCCTCCATATGGAAAGCAAATAAGATAATGACAATAGTTTAAATCGAAGAATTACGCTAGATTAAATTGAAGAATTCTTGTAATTAGACAGTGAGCCTGGATGTTAAGTTCAGAAGGCACCCGCCCCGTTGGAAATAAATGTTGGAAGAATCATGAGAAGTAGACTAATTAGCACAAACTGAATCTGGACTGTCGCAGAAGGCTCCCGGCCGATTGAAAATAAGTAGAACGGTTGGAGTTGTGAACGCTTAGACTAGTTAGAACAAGCATGAATATTGAATTCTCCAAAAGGTACCTTTCCATTTGGGACGCACATAAGATAATGATAGTACTTATAAGAAGTAGAAGAATTAGAACAAGCATAGATCTGGAATTGGCCAAACGGCTCCTGTCCCCTGGTGAAATTGAACCTGAATATTCCCAAGCACGCCGGGAATAATGGGAATAATGGGAGGAATTAGAGACTTAGAAGACATGGATTTGGAATTCCCAACTGTCACCCTCTCTACTCACCAAAAGAAGGCTGCTCATCTGGAAATTATTCAAATGATTGGAACAGTGTGGGAAACTATGGAACTCACCAAAAGGCCCCATCTCTTTTGATAAAAGTATCATACCTAGAGCAAAAACGAGTCTGGAATTCTGTAAAAGGCACCCCCGCCCCCTAGGGACTAACTAGAAGAATGGGAACAGTTACGATAAGTAGAAAGAAAACATAACATCATATTGTATTTTCCAAAAGGCACCCGTCCCTTTGTGAGTACTTAGCACCAGAAGAAGTAGACAAATCAGGGCAAAAAGGAATCTGAAAATCCTCAACAGGCGCCCGCCCCTTTCGGAATAAGCAGAGAACGCCGAATAGCAATGATTCCTTGCGAAAAATGATCAGAACAGATCAAATTAGAACAAAGGTGAATCTGGAATTCTCCAAAAAGCACCCGAATCCTTACAATTAGAAGAACTAGAAGAATTGTTAAATAACGTAATTTGCAAGATGAATCTTGAATTCCTCAAAAGGCACCCGCCCCTTTGGGAATAATCAGAATAATTAGAGAGATAGAAAAATTGGCACAACCAATAATCTGGAATTCGCCCAAAAGGCACCCGTCCCTTGGGCAATGGGTAGAATATGAAACTACTCAGGATAGTTTGACAGGCACCTGTCCAGTTGGGAACAAGTAGAATATTTAGAACAATTAGCAAATCATACATTCTCTTATCGTTCTGGATATTCGGATCAATGGGAAAAGTAGTTAATTAGAAGTCAATGAATCGGGAATTCCGCACAACAGGGCACCTGTCCCTTTCGGAATACATGAGTAGAAACATGAATCTGGGGTTCCCCAAAGGGCATCCTTCCCCTGAGGAATAATTAGAACAGCTTAAATAATTACAGGAACTTGCCAATAAAGTGATGTTGATTTCCTGAGAAGGCACGCGCCCCTGTTTGAACAGTTAGAATAAGCCGAGTGGCTAGAAAAACAAAGGGCGTTATCTGGTCTGTGTTGTTTAATATTCTAATTCGGTAGACTCATTTTAATAACTAGAACAGATACACACGATCTACGCGTACTTCCCCCAAAGGCACCCACCCCTGTGGGAACAATAAGTGAAATGTTTGGAATAATGAGAGTCACAAGGCGATTGTTTAACTGATTCAAGCTTGAAGAAGTGGAACAATTAGGACAAAGAGGAATCTGAATTTTTCAACAGGCACCCGCTCTTTCAGAAAGTCGAATAGTAGAGAAAGTCGAATAGGAATGATCCGTTGGGGAAATGATAACAAATTCGCCTCGGCCCCAAAGGGGCCAAGGGCGCTCAGATCAAAATCCTTGAAATTTTTCGGGGTTCGTCGGCGTCCAGCTCCATGGGTCCATTTTTGTCGAAAATGCGCTGACAATTGCAATGGCCCAACCAGCAACCCGCCCAAGCGTCTGGCCCCAAGCCATCCAGGGGCGCAGACACTGGTCTCAAAGTATGTCAGCCTGAGACCAGCCTCAGGCCCAGTCCCTCAGCCCGCCTGCTGGCGTGTCTTACGTGTCTGCGACTGGCCTCAGGCCCAGCCCAGTGTGTATGAAACAGGCCTTGCCCATCCAGCAACCCGCCCAAGCACAGCTCAGCCCAGCCCGCCCAGCCCAAGTTCCAGGCGCAACCAGCAGCGTAGTCCGGCTGCCCGGCAGCCAGCAACCCACCCATGGCTTTGCAGCCTCGTGGCTGAGACTAGCTTCAGGCCCAGCCCAGCCCAGCCTGCCCAGCCCAGGCAGGGCATGCCAGCCACTAGGCCGGCCCCCACCTCCAACCCAGCGTGCCAAGGTCAGGTTTGTCTAACGTGTCTGAGACTGGCCTCAGGCCAACGACCAGTCTCACGTGTCTGAGACTGGTCTCAAGCTACGACAGCTACTAAGCCTGTCTGACGTGCCCCAGCCCCTCAGTCCGGCTGCCCAAGTTGGTGAAATGAATTCACACGAGGTACAGGGAAACTATCACTATTGAGGATATTTTTCCGGGGTACTGAAGCAAATGGAGGTTTGTATTCCCACCATGTACCTGTCTTGGGCTGAGCAACCGAGCAAGAAATGTATGTCATGGCAAGCCGCCAGCCACGTCAAATGGAGGTGCCCAAACACCCAAAGTTGGTCTTGGTTGTTCAGTGACACCAATTATTGTTCCCCTTTTTATGGAGGCCAAGCCCCACTAAAAATGCTCATCCCCAGAAAGAGGTCCTTTTTTTTTCCAAGGGCACTGAGCAGCTGAGATAGTCTTGGTTTTGGATTTCAAACCTTCCGAGCAGGACGGCTTCCGAACAACGAACTAGCACGGGCGAACTGGTGCGGTCACAAGCTTTCAGTAGGATTCGGACCTTCCCAACACTGGATTTCGGTGTTCCTGACCCTGCCCTCAAACTAGGCTGGGCCGAGGCGCAGCGCGAAGCGTTTACAATTAAATTAGAACAAAGATGAATCTGGAATTCTCCGAAAAGCACCCGAATCATTTCAATTGGAAGAACTGGCAGAATTGTGATAAGTTAGAAGTATTTGCAAGAAAAGGCACCCGCCCCTTTGGGAATAATCAGAATATTTAGAGAGTTAGAATAATTGGCACACACATGAATCAGGAGTTCGCCCCAAAGGCACCCGTCCCTTTGGGAATGGATGGAATAATGAAATTATTCAGGATAGTTGGAGCAAATCTTAATCTGCAATTCCCAAAGGCACCTGTCCCGCGGGGAACAAATTTACCATTTAGAACAGTTAGCAAAACATAGCCCTGTTTGTTCTTGTATTATCATAGTTATTCGATTCAATGGTCAAAAGTAGCTAATTATGAATCTATGATTCGGGAATTCCCCACAGGCGCCTGACCCTTTCGGAATACATGAGTAGAATAATTTGAAACATGAATCTTGGGTTCCCCAGAGGGCATCCTTCCCGTGAGGAATAACTAGAACAGCTTGAACAATTACAGGAACTTGCACAACACATGATGTGGATTTCCTGAGAAGGCACGCGTCGCTGTGGGAACAATTGGAAAAATCCGAATGGCTGGAAAAAAAAAGGCGTTGTTAATGTGTCTAATTTGTCAGAATGAGTTTAATGGCTTGAATAGTTAGACGCAATGTTTGCGTACTTCCCCCAAAGGCACCTGCCCCCGTGGCACAAACAAGAAACAACAAATTATGCTATTTATTCTAACTAATTAGAACCACTCCAATACTCACAATGATTTAAACACATCTGTCATTTCCCAAAGGGCCCCTTCCCCATTCGAGAAAAATAGACTAACACGAATGATTTTACACTTGCCTATGGCAAACATGAATCTTGAATTCCCCAAAAAGGCACCCCGCCCCTTTGGGACTAATTAGTGCAATTGGACAAATCAAAGAAGTAGAATGATTAGAACAGACACTGTGAATCTGGATTCCCCAAAGGGTGCCCGTCCCTTTGGAATACTTAGAATGATAATATAAAGAATCATTGGACGAGTTAAAACAGATGCATCTGGAACTCCCCAAAAGGCACCTACCTGTCTCTTGCAGAAAGACGAGTAATAGGGAACAATGTTCTAATTATACTACTTATCCAAATTCTTAGACTAAGTAGATCAACTAGCAACAATGAATTTGGATTTTCCCAAAAGGCACGCGTCCCTGTACCAGGAAAACTCATTTAATAAATCGAAGATAAAACACGTATTGTAATTAGACAGTAAGTCAGGATTTCCCCAGAAGGCACCCGCCCCTTTAAACATAAACAAATGTTAGGATAATCATGAGAAGTAGAATAATTAGCACAAACTGAGTCTGGACTTCCCCACAAGGCTCCCGGCCCATTGAAAATAAGTAGAACAGTTAGAGTTGTGAATGCTTAGACTAGTTAGGACAAACATGAACATTGAATTCCCCAAGGGGTACCCCTTTATTTGGGAAGCAAATAAGACAATGATAATAGTTTAAATCGAAGAATTACGCTAGATTAAATTGAAGAATTATTGTAATTAGACAGTGAGCCTGGATGTTCAGAAGGCGCCCCCCCACCCCCCTTTGGAAATACATGTTAGAACAATCATGAGAAGTAGAATAATTAGCACAAACTGAATCTGGACTTCCCCACAAGGCTCCCGGCCCATTGAACATAAGTAGAACAGTTAGACTTGTGAATGCTTAGACTAGTTAGAACAAACATTAATATTGAATTCCCCAACGGTACCCCTCCATTTGGAAAGCAAATAAGATAATGACAATAGTTTAAATCGAAGAATTGCGCTAGATTAAATTGAAGAATTGTTGTAATTAGACAGTGAGCCTGGATGTTAAGTTCAGAAGGCACCCGCCCCGTTGGAAATAAATGTTGGAACAATCATGAGAAGTAGAATAATTAGCACAAACTGAATCTGGACTGTCGCAGAAGGCTCCCGGCCCATTGAACATAAGTAGAACAGTTAGACTTGTGAATGCTTAGACTAGTTAGAACAAACATTAATATTGAATTCCCCAACGGTACCCCTCCATTTGGAAAGCAAATAAGATAATGACAATAGTTTAAATCGAAGAATTGCGCTAGATTAAATTGAAGAAATGTTGTAATTAGACAGTGAGCCTGGATGTTCAGAAGGCACCCGCCCCGTTGGAAATAAATGTTGGAAGAATCATGAGAAGTAGACTAATTAGCACAAACTCCCGGCCGATTGAAAATAAGTAGAAGAGTTGGAGTTGTGAGCGCTTAGACTAGTTAGAACAAACATGAATATTGAATTCTCCAAAAGGTACCCCTCCATTTGGGACGCACATAAGATAATGATAGTACTTACAAGGAGTAGAAGAATTAGAACAAGCTTAGATCTGGAATTGGTTAAACGGCTCCTGTTTCCTGGTGAAATTGAACCTGAAAATTCCCAAGCACGCGGGGAATAATGGGAATAATATTCCAACTGTCACCCTCTCTACCAAAAGAAGGCTGCTCAGCTGGATTTTTTTCAAATGATTGGAACAGTGTGGGAAAACTATGGAATTCACCAAAAGGCCCCATCTCTTTTGATAAAAGTATCATACCTAGAGGAAACACGAGTCTGAAATTCTGTAAAAGGCACCCCCACCCCCTAGAGATTACAATTAGAAGAACTAGAAGAATTGTGTTAAATAAAGTAATTTGCAAGATGAATCTTGAATTCCTCAAAAGGCACCCGCCCCTTTGGGAATAATAATAATAATAATTAGAGAGTTAGAAAAATTGGCACAAACACTAATCTGGAATTCGCCCAAAAGGCACCCGTCCCTTGGGCAATGGATAGAATATGAAACTACTCAGGATAGCTGGAGCAAACATGAGTCTGGAATTCCCAAACAGGCACCTGTCCAGTTGGGAACAAGTAGAATATTTAGAACAGTTAGCAAAACATATATTCTCTTATCGTCCTGGATATTCGGATCAATGGGAACAGTAGTTAATTAGAAGTCAATGAATCGGGAATTCCGCCCAACAGGGCACCTGTCCCTTTCGGAATACATGAGTAGAACAATTTGAAACATGAATCTGGGGTTCCCCAAAGGGCATCCTTCCCCTGAGGAATAATTAGAACAGCTTGAACAATTACAGGAACTTGCAAATAAAGTGATGTTGATTTCCTGAGAAGGCACGCGCCCCTGTTTGAACAGTTAGAATAAGCCGAGTGGCTAGAAAAACAAAGGGCGTTACCTGGTCTGTGTTGTTTAATATTCTAATTCGGTAGACTCATTTTAATAACTAGAACAGATACACACGATTTACGCGTACAAATACGGCTACGCGTCTTCGTCTTATTCTCTTTATTTCACCGAGTTGGAACCACTCCAAGACTTGAAATGATCTAAACACATCTGCCATTTCCCCAAGGGCCCCTCGGGAAAAAATAGAGTAACGAGAATGGTTCTGACACTTGCGTATTGCAAACATGAATCTTGAATTCCACAATAATTGGTGTAATTGGACAAATCAACCGTAGAATGATTAGAACAGACACTGAATCTGGATTTCCCCAAAGGGTGCCCGTCCCTTTGGAATACTTAAAATGATAATATCAAGAATCATTAGACGAATTAAATCAATTGCATCTGGAATTCCCCAAAAGGCACCTGTCCCTTTCAGAAACATGAGTAATAGGGAACTGTGTTCTAATTATCCAAGTTCTTAGCATAAGTAGATCAACTAGCAACAATGAATTGGTTAGTTTCTCAAAAGGCACGCGTCCCTTTGGGAATAACTAGCATAACCCGAATAATCAGAAGAGTATAGCCAGGAATTCCACGAAAGCACCCAACCCATTTTGAATAAATCGAAGAATTAGGCTAGTTAGAACATCATTGTAATTAGACAGTGAGTCTGGATTTCCCCAGTAAGCACCCGTCCCTTTGGGAACACATGTTAGGATAAAAATGAGAAGTAGAATGATTAGCTCAAAGTGAATCTGGACATTCCCAACAAGGCGCCCGGCCACTGAAAAACAGAATGTTAGAATTGTGAGAATGCTTAGAATGATTAGAACAAGCATGAGTGTTGCATTTCCCGAAAGGAAGCCCTCGCTTTGGAAATAAATAAGATAAGATAGGTTTAGAAGCAGAATAGTTAGAGCAAGCATGGATCTGAAATTCGCCAAAGGGCTCCAGTCCCTTGCGGGAACAAAACAATTAGAATAGCTGCACAAAAATGGAAATTGCGTTGAAGATCCAAAGCACGCCCGTCCATTCGGGAATATTTGGAAGAATTAGACACTTAGAAGAATTGGATTTGGCATTCCTCAACAGTCACCCGCCCCTGTAAAAGTATATGGAGTGATTCGAATAATGAAAACAACAAGGGGCGTGCGGGTCATGTGAGCCACGCGCGCGCGCGCCACATTATACATGGTCTACCCTTCCACGGGGGGGGGGGGCGGCAATTCCTCCATGATGATTGAAAAAGTGGTGATTGAATTGAAGGCGCGGGGGGGTTGGGGGGGGGGCGGCAGCCCCCACCATGATGATCGAAAAAGTGATGATTCAATCAGGGGCAAAAAGTCGGGGGGGATGATGATTGAAAAAAGTGATGATTCAATGGGCCAAAAAATATACAAAAGCAGCGGGGGGGGGCATCAGTGCCGCTTCGGCAAGGCCTCATGGTAAAAGTGAAGATTCAAATACGGGCAAACTAATCCCTGTAACACGGCAGCCAAAGAATCTAAAAAGTAGCTGTCGCATGATGATCGAAAAAATGATGATTCAATTAGGCGTGTATAGCCAAAGCCAGAAAGCCGCCAAAAGCCACAAAAAGCCAGCGGAACTGGCAATGCAGAGGATGCGACAAGAGAGGAACTGTGAATGCAGAGGATGCGAAATGAAAAGCCACAAAAGCCACAAAAACCCCCGTAAAAGCCACAAAAGCGAAAAGCCATCCACCCTGAAAAACAAAAAACAATCCTTAAAAAAGAACGAAACAAAATCCTTTAAAAAATGGCCTCCCTTCAAAACCTAGCTATATTTGGGCAACCCCCGCGCTTTGCAGAAGTTCCTTATTTCAATTCATACTAAAAGCCGCACCTGGCATCTCATTTTACCATTTCGAAGGCACTGTGAGGGAATGGCCAGCCGAAGGAAAAACTAAAACAAAAACTCCGCGCCTCGCGGTTGCCCCAATCACCGCCACGGCCCTCGCAGAAGCCGTGGCCTGGGGGCTGAGAATCAGGCAAAACAATCCCACCACGCGTCCATGGGAAAAGTGAATTGCGACAACGCTGAGAAACCTAAACCTCACCACACACATGTTATGCCTGTAGGCTCACACCGCACCCACGGTAATAGGTGCTGTCTTGGCCGCAAGGGTCATTTGGGGGCTCGTCAGGGATCCAGTGAGGTGCAGAGCTTTGCCCTCAGATGGAGTACCAAGCCGCCCCGTTTTGCACCCCATCCCGTTTCGGTCTCCCCTTAGCAAGGCTTTCCGCCGGCCTTCAGGGAACCATGAGATTTTGGGGGCTTAGTGCTCTGATTCCTTGGCAAAGGAAACGCCTCCCAAACCCTGGCAGAGCAGCAATTTAAGCCGTGAAAGGACACCAAGCAAACGAAAGCCACGTTTCTCCCCCAAAAGTGTTAGACATCTTTTGGAGGCTCGGAATGGGTGCTTGAGATTCCACAAAGGGAAACCTGCGGTGGTTCCTCTAAGGCTGTGGGCGCACCTTTCTGCTCACTTCCAGAGGCACTCGTCTATGACCCACAAACTAACTTTCGGAAGCGCCGTGACCCCTTTCGGAAGACTGGTTGAAAAAGGGCCAACAATGCCAACACCGCCGATGGGTACAAGTGCCCAAAAACGCGGTAAGTCAGTCAGAAACCCCCACTAGAGAGGAGCGTGTGACAAACAACCTGCAGACTCTTGGGTGCATTTTCTGGGGGGTTCCCCCTTTTGGTTTAAAGGTTAAACCTTTACAACCCCTCAAAAGTATTCGGCAAAAGCCAAGCGGCTTTTGGCGCCTAACTGAGTGCCGCGCGCTTGTTGATGAAGCCGCCCTTGGGGGAGGACAGCTTGAAGGGCCACAGGAAGTTAGACACCTGCGAATTGGCATGGCGTTTGAAACGCCATCGCTTCCTGAAGGCGTGTTTTTCGCCGCCCATGGGAAAGAGGGTGTTTGATGCTTTCCTTGCGGCTCCAAGGAAACCGCCAGAATGTTGGAGATCGAAAAGGCACAGCCAAGGCCCTCAGGACGCACGGCAAAAAGTGGCCTGAGGCGCCCAGTTATGACAAAACCGCCTCACGAGGGTCTGTCCGTTTTTGAGGGAAACCATTTGAAGGGAACCAAAAGGAAACAAGCCCCGTTTTTGAAGGTCTCCCTATTTTGCAACAAAATCAAACACCTGCAACGATCCTCAGCGTCGTAGCTGCCGTCTCTCTTTTTCAGCGATGCGAGTCGGAAAAAAAGGCGCGACTCGTGGAATGAAGGAACATCTAACCGCTCTCTGCCTGATCTCCTCGTAACCGTAGCTCTGTTAATATGGAAACCCGACATCCTGCAAGCAGGCACACCCCGCCGTTCATCGCATTTTTGACTTCCAGGGTTTTGTGGGCCGACCTGGTTGGTTCACTTCTGACATCTAGCAAATCCTACGTTCGTGCGTTCAACCCGAAGAAGGCGCCTGCTTGAAGTTGGGGCCCACGGTGTAGATCTCGTGGATGATGTCCTCCATGCCATGGATGCCGAACCTCAGCTGGTTTTTGGCATGGAAACCAAGCCAAAAGATGGCGACTCATGCCGAGGTTGCCAGATCTCGAAATAATGTATTGGACCATTTGGAAGGTGTCACCAACAAACCCCTCGACCATAACCCGTAAGCTGCTCCGAACTCAATGTACTCCGCTGTTTGGCGCTGGGGCCACAGCTTGCCCAAGCTCTCCGAGATGATGTCGTTGGATGACAGGGGGATGCGCTGCTTGTTGACCTGTTGAACTAAGCGCTGAAAGCCCAGCACATGCCTCGCTTCTCATGGGCGGCAGAATGATGGTCAACTTTTGTGATAAGTGGGATTCCCCAACCTCATTTTCACAGGCATGCCATTCCCGGTGCATCCTGCAAACCCAAACGCAGCGGCTTGCGCTCTCGACATTTCCCAGCTAGGCCAACAGTACCCGGGTGATCTTGGCCCTCAAAACATCTTGCAACCAACATAAACCCCACCTCAAGCGCCATCATCTTACATGTTCTTGTTTGCAAGCTGGCCAAAGCTGGCCAGATCCACTTCTTCTTTGCACCCAAGAGGGAGATATTAGATAGTGGGAAACCCCTGAGAGCTCACGCGAATTCACCCGCTTGCCTTGCCAAAGCCCCTCTTGTAGACCAGCTCTCTGACGGTCTTCAGGGACGGGTAGCCGTAGGTCACATACGGCTGCACAAGCTTCAGCATGTTCAGGATGGGCTTGTTCACCTGCAGAAGGACCATTGCCTCTTTTGCGGGTTCACTTCTTCCAGCAGTTTCCGGTTCACTACACGTGTACTCTGCGACTTCCAGGTCCTCTCCGATTCTTTGCTTCGCTTTAAACATGCACTCCCATGATACATCTTGGATCTTTCCCTCCAGCCCGTCTCGCCATCCATTCGCACGCTCCGATCTTCCGATCTTCCGATCGAGCCTTGAGGAAAACGCCATTGTGCAGCTGCTTCAAGCGCAGCAGCTGCAGCACTTTCCTTCCAGCCACTCGCAGCCTCTGTACTCCCCTTTTCCCTACACCTCCCGGCCATTGCTAACTGAGGACCAGCCACGCTTGATCTCATGCACGTATCCCTGTTATCCCGTCCTTGGCTTGGGGCTCATCTTGATGATGCCCGCAATACGAACGACAAACAGCAGCTTTGCCTCGTGGAATCGAGCGCTCATTCACTACCGTTGGCCAACACTGCCGCAAGGCCTGCAAATGGCTTTTATCTTCGAAAAAATGGGTTGTGCCGGTGACTTGATCCAGAAATCGGTACCTAGCTTTGACAAATACCAATTGAGTGACCCAAGCTTGCGTTTGGCAGGCCTGACATGACTAGTGGGGCTGGCATGATTGGTTCTCAAAAAGCGGGCCTCTGGCTCAACGAAGAAGTTGCCGTTCACCTTTGCCTCCCTTCGGAGCTTCACAAGCTCCTTTGAAGCCTCTGCATACTCCTTGCAGCAAAATGCGTTTGATACATGCTCATGCGAGGATAGAGACAGCAAAAGCAAAACACAAATCCGAAAACGCATTCAGCCACGGACTGCTCCTTCTCATAGGCAGCTGTGCGCTCCTTGAGCTTTGCCCTCTCCTCCTGCGCGCTGCTTCCCTAAATATGAATCAAGTGGGGAACAAGTTGGAAACCTTCTAGTTTATCAAACAGGGTCCTACTGACCACCAAAGAAACCCTGGAATGATGATTCCCCTTTAAATACAAACCAACAATAGTTTCAACCGTGGTGTCTGAGGTGGGGCCAACGGATTTTGCCAGCATGATCGGACCGCATTCTCACTGGAATCCACCTTCCGCAGCGGATCCCCGGCCTCCTTGGTCTTCTGCTTCGCAGCAATGGCTGCCTTCTTCTCCTGCGCAGACCCTCTGGAAATGGGAGGGGCCCAGGTCCCCAAGAACTGCACTTGACTGCTGATTCCTTCAAAAAACTGTGATTAAAGCGTGCAAAGCTTTCCCTTTTCTCTTGCAGTTAGGGAATCCACATGGGAAGCGTGAAAAAGAAATGGGACGCCCGCCCCCGAGATTTATGTTGCATGGCCCCTCTCAAAACATTCCCAAAAGGGCTCCAAGCCTTGACACACTGCCACGCTCAAAAATATCGCCAAGAAACCATCACCGAGTCACCCTGGTGTATAGCGCCAATTGCGGGGCTGCAAGGTGGGGCGGGGTCGTTCTGCCAAGAAGGGAGGTGCAACCCAACAGTCCCCTTTGACGTGCTCCTCGATTCCTACACACCAGGGACTGCAAAAAGCCCAATCTGTGCAAGGTCCAACGCGATGTTCGACTACCCAAAATGCGCAAGGTGGCCAGAAATAGGGGTCCCAGTCAGAAATCCATGAGTTCCCTTAGTTGTCCTCATGAACATCCGCAATCCAAACAGGTTTGCCCAATTTGAGGAGTTGGCTCATTTCATGGAACGGACATCGGTTCCAAAGGCCTCTCGAAAATGTGAACCCATCTTTGAGTTCATTGCGCTTAGTTCATATGTGCCACGGTCAAAACTCTGTGGGTCACGATTCCCTGAATAGGAATCATTCTAGTGGCGAAGGATCGATCCAAACCCAGGTCGAACCCCTGTCTTCACCCCAAAAGGGACTATTCTCGCCATGGCAGAGATAGCTTTGTCTCTGTTTTCCAGGAACCTGGGTGGAGTTTCTGGAATTTCCCTGAAGTACACAATCCTATAACAGGGGGATCAGCAAAATACACGCCGACATGGGTTGTTATGTTGAGGGTACCCCTTTTTTGTGTGGTTTTCAACTGAAACCCAAAGGAAACCCGCCCAGAATGAAGGGGGCCCCAAAAACCACGACGCATATGCCAAACGAATCACTCGCGAGGTTTTGCGTGGGGAACCTCCCCTTCTATCAGAACCCTCCAACCTGAGGTTGACCCCAAACTGCATCTTTTCAGGGTCCCTTCTATCAGCTCTCATACAGCCCGCCAGAAAGAAACTCATATTTATGACGCCGAAAACGCCACGAAAAAGAGGAAAGGAAAACACGGTTTTATGGACAAGTACTGCAGCGGCTTGTCGGGCTTCATCCATCCCCCCCAGGCCGCCTCCGCCAGCTTCTCGTCGCGGGCGACCTTCAGCTTCACCAGCTCCGGAACTGCCGCCCCCTCCACCGTCGCCACCTGCGAGGCAAAGGGAGTCGCTGGAGCTCGCTTGGCCCACGGAAAATGGCAACCTACAACGTCCACACATGTGTCTGAATTTAGCTGTAGCACGCCGACGTTGGCCGTGTTCATGGCTTTCTCTGGAATCACGCGTCTAAACCAGGAGAAATCCCTACACAACCCCCGGCAACCAGGTGTTTACCCATAGGCCTCGCCATTCACACACCAAACCACATCGAACCCTTGTAGAGGGTTTCGCCTAAGTCGCCGAAAACCCCCCCCCCCCCGACGTTTCTCTAAATCGAAAAAGCAGGGGGGTCCTTGGTGATGAGGTAACGCTCCGCCATGCCGCCTAACACCCGCCCGATGGGGAAATCTTCCGGCCAGTTGGCCTCTCGAGCCGCAAGCGGAGGCCGAGCGGGTGATATGTGCCATGCAGCATCTGCAAGCCATAGTGCAAGTCCCCCACCCGGTTTCCATGACCACCTTTCAAAAGGAAAAAGTTGTTTCGAGAACCATTCCCGACCAGAAAGTCGCAATGGCGCCAACCCCAGAGCCGCGCGTCCCACATTTCTCCAAAGGGTCGGTGGATGCGCTTCAGGAGCCCTCAGTTCATGCGCCTGAGGAGGTCGTTGATCAGCTCCTCAAGCAAAGAGGCTACCGCGTTTTTCAAAACTGAACCCGCCCAACGGGAAGCGATTTCCCATTTTCCCCAAAAGGCGATTTCAAACCGCCCGATCTCGGAACGGCCAAGTCCAGCCGTCCCACTGAGACTGTGCTCCCAAGTGAGTCATAAGCACAACCTGCTTACCCAGAATGCGAATCCAAACACCGGCTTGGAACCCCAAAAAGGGGCCAAATAAATATGCTTAAAAGACAATAGTACTAACAATAACAGTAACTCATTAATAATAAGAATACCATAGAATATAATCAAAGGAAGTTTAACAAGAAACTTCCGTAGTACTGGAACTAAATGAGCTAGCTGCTTTGACATATAGCTATGACAGGTAGCTAGCATGACAAATAGATAGCTTTGACATATAGCTAGCTTGACAGATAGATAGCTTTGACATATAGCTAGCTTGACAGATAGATAGCTTTCCAATAGGCTTGCATGACAAATAGATAGCTTTGACATATAGCTAGCTTGACAGATAGATAGCTTTCCAATAGGCTTGCATGACAGATAGATAGCTTTGACATATAGCTAGCTTGACAGATAGATAGCTTTCCAATAGGCTTGCATGACAGATAGATAGCTTTGACATATAGCCAGCTTAACACGTAGATAGCTTTCTCAAGTATAGATTTCGTGGCAGGCGCAGCACTTTCGCAAGCACTGTCTGCGAGCTGGGGGATGGCAAGATGCAGAAAACGTTGGCGCTGTGCGTGAATTGGGCTTCCGGACTGTGCGCAAACCACCTCGGCTGCGACGCCTGTACGGAGGCGGTCTCGGAACGGTCTCGGAACGGTCTCGGAACGGTCTCGGAACGGTCTCGGAGACGGGCCCATTGGCACGGCCGCGCGAAGGTTTCGCAAGGTTTGAATTGCGTGGCAGGCGCAGCACTTTCGCAAGGTCAAGTATAGATTTCGTGGCAGGCGCAGCACTTTCGCAAGGTCAGTATCGATTTCGTGGCAGGCGCAGCACTTTCGCAAGGTGCTGCGTCCACTCTCTGCGAGCTGGGGGATGGCAAGATGCAGAAAACGTTGGCGCTGTGCGTGAATTGGGCTTCCGGACTGTGCGCAAACCACCTCGGCTGCGACGCCTGTACGGAGGCGGTCTCGGAACGGGAACGGTCTCGGAACGGTCTCGGAACGGTCTCGGAGACGGGCCCATTGGCACGGCCGCGCGAAGGTTTCGCAAGGTTTGAATTGCGTGGCAGGCGCAGCACTTTCGCAAGGTCAAGTATAGATTTCGTGGCAGGCGCAGCACTTTCGCAAGGTCAAGTATAGATTTCGTGGCAGGCGCAGCACTTTCGCAAGGTCAAGTATCGATTTCGTGGCAGGCGCAGCACTTTCGCAAGGTGCTGCGTCCACTCTCTGCGAGCTGGGGGATGGCAAGATGCAGAAAACGTTGGCGCTGTGCGTGAATTGGGCTTCCGGACTGTGCGCAAACCACCTCGGCTGCGACGCCTGTACGGAGGCGGTCTCGGAACGGTCTCGGAACGGTCTCGGAACGGGTTCGGAGACGGGCCCATTGGCACGGCCGCGCGAAGGTTTCGCAAGGTTTGAATTGCGTGGCAGGCGCAGCACTTTCGCAAGGTCAAGTATAGATTTCGTGGCAGGCGCAGCACTTTCGCAAGGTCAAGTATCGATTTCGTGGCAGGCGCAGCACTTTCGCAAGGTCAAGTACAAAATTCGTGGCAGGCGCATCACTTTCGCAAGGTCAAGTACAGAATTTGTGGCAGGTGCAGCACTTTCGCAAGGTCAAGTGCAAAATTCGTGGCACGCGCAGCACTTTCGCAAGGTCAAGTACAGATTTTGTGGCAGGCGCAGCACTTTAGCAAGGTCAAGCACAGATTTGGTGGCAGGCGCAGCATTTTTGCAAGGTCAACTTTCGCAGCCGGGGCTCGAAAATCGCAACTTTTAAGTACGAAAGTAGTACGCGAAGTCAACTTTCGCAGCTGGGGCTTGAAAATCGCAACTTTTAAGTACGAAAGTAGTGCGCAAAGTCCACTTTCGCAGCCGGGGCTTGAAAATCGCAACTTTTAAGTACGAAAGTAGTACGCAAAGTCCACTTTCGCAGCTGGGGCTCGAAAATCGCGACTTTTTAGTACGAAAGTAGTACGCGAAGTCCACTTTCGTAGCTGGGGGTACGAAAGTAGTGCGCAAAGTCCACTTTCGCAGCCGGGGCTTGAAAATCGCAACTTTTAAGTACGAAAGTAGTACGCAAAGTCCACTTTCGCAGCTGGGGCTCGAAAATCGCGACTTTTTAGTACGAAAGTAGTACGCGAAGTCCACTTTCGTAGCTGGGGCTCGAAAATCGCAACTTTTAATTACGAAAGTAGTACGTGAAGTCCAGTTTCGCAGCTGGGGCTCGAAAATCGCAACTTTTAAGTACGAAAGTAGTACGCGAAGTCAACTTTCGGGGATTGAACATCGCAACTTTTAAGTGCAGAGAAAGATGGGTAGATAGATAGATCAATAAACAGATATAGAGATAGCTAGAGAGATAGATAGAAAGAGAGAGAAAGAGACAGAGAAACAGAAAGAGAAAGAGAAAGAGAGAAAGAGAGAAAGAGAGAAAGAGAGAAAAAGAGAGAGAGGGAGAGAAGCAAGGGGCCAAGGACAGTTCTCCAAACTATAGTTGTTCACTGCTTTGAAACTTCCGCCCCGCGGCTCTGCCGGACCTTACTTGTAACAACAATGTAGAACAAATAAAATTGGCAGCCCAAAGCCCCGAGCGCTCCTCGCGGTTGCCCCAGTCGCCGCCCCGGCCCTCGCAGAAGCCGTGGCCTCGGTTTTCCCCGCATTCCGGGGGGGGGTGGTAAAGGGAACCAAAGGACGACCATTTGAGCTAAAGAAAGAAAGACACACACACAAATGGGGGGCGGGCCCATGGCGACTTGTCCCTTTTGTGCTGGCCAAAACCAGAGGGGCTCCCCACAAGAAGACTCACCCTCATGTAGAAGCGGGGCGGTGAAAAAACAACCCCTGTGCAACCAGAGTGGGGTTGTGAACCGCCACGATCGCGTTGTCACTTTGAAGGGGATTCCATGGGCCACTCACAGAAAGTTGCCCTAAACCTCATTATGTCCGCAAAGGTGAAACGTGACTTGCAAACACACCCTTTCAATGTCTGCATTAAGGAATGAATATCCACTGGTTGAATCATCCCAAGAATTCAGGAAGCCCTGCGACATATAAAAATACAAGTTTGGACCCCAAAAACACAGATACCGAAAATTGTCTCAACCGCTTCCTTTTGGTTTCCGTTGTTCCAAGGTTGCCTTGTTTCCCTCACAGTTCCAGTGGAAGCTCTAGAGCAAAATGCTTGCCCCACCACTCTGGCAGCGATCTACTCGCGAGATGGCTCCGCCTTCTGGAGACTCCCGATTGGAATCCCCGGGTTGCAGGCTTCCCGCTGAGGCCCGGGCGCTTGTTGATGAAGCCGCCCTTGGGCGAGGACAGCTTGAAGGGCCACAGGAAGTTGGACACCTGTGGGTGACATGGCGACATGTCGCTTCCTGACGAAGGGTATCTCCTCCAAAGTAGGGGGGTGGTGTTTCATGGTTTCGGTTTTGGCTTCCCCAATCAAAACACCAAGAGCAGGAAACTGTAAGGGAAAGCCCCAGGCCCAAAGTCAGGGGAACATTGACTTCCCTTTTGGGTCTCGCAGGGCAATTACCTATGAATCTTTGGACGAAAAGGCATTTGGGGTTACCTCCTGGCCAGGCCTGCTTGAAGTTGGGGCCCACGGTGTAGATCTCGTGGATGATGTCCTCCATGCCATGGATGCCGAACCTCGGCTGGGTTTTTGGCATGGAAACCAAGCCAAAAAATGGCGACTCATGCAGAGGTTGCCAAATCTCGAAATAACATATTGGACCATTTGGAAGGTTTCACCAACAAACCCCTCGACCATAATTACCTCTTTAGTTGCTCGGAACTCAATGTACTGCGAACAGGAACTGGGGCCCCAGCTTGCCCAAGCTCTCCGAGATGATGTCGTTGGATGACAGGGGGATGCGCTGCTTGTTGACCTGTTGAGCTCAGGACCGCGAAAAATCCCAGCACAAATACGGGTTCAGCACTTGCTGTTGCGTGGAGCCCCTCCTGCGAATACAAAGCCCGTATTTAGCTCAATCAGCTGAACAGGTAGCCTCCCACTTCCAGCACCATCGTACAAGCTTACAAAGTTTGGCCAAGCATTTGACGCTCACACAAATTGGGGCAACTACAACTCGATGTTTCAAAACACTTAAGCAGGAAATGCATTCAGGCCCGCTTGCCTTGCCGAAGCCCCTCTTATAGACCAGCTCTCTGACGGTCTTCAGGGACGGGTAGCCGTATGTCACGTACGGCTGCACGAGCTTGAGCATGTTCAAGATGGGCTTGTTCACCTGCCGAACACAAAATTATTCGGGGGTTCACGGGCTCTGCGGCTCACCTCCTTTTGGCTGCCTCGCGGTTTGCTGCTGCGCCGGGGACACGTGAAGTCAAAACGAAAAAGGTGTTCTTGCACATGTCAGCGCGCTAGCTCCGGCTGCCCACCACCTGGCTCGTGCTCCGAAGCTCCAGCAAGAGCAACTATTCTCTTCGCGATCGCTTTAGGATATTTGAAATGTTGCCAAAGAGCTTCGGCGACACATCTTCATACTAGTTCGTTTGCTTGCTAGCAACGGAGTCGCCTTCACACCGGTCAGGCGAGTACTGCCAAAACGGGGTGCAGCATGCTGCAACAGCTCTTGCCGGTTTTCCTGGAAGCACTAAGCGCGACGCTCAGCCTCAGTTCAAGTGTGGCCCACGACGTCAGGAATCCTTTGTAACAGTCTGAAGGCGTGGCCAAACGCTCACACTTTTCAATGAGTTTAAGGCACCAGAAACTGTGCCAAGCCAGTCTTGCACGTTGTCCTACCATTTGCAGGGATTGCCGCCCTTCCCACCAAG
Organism: Effrenium voratum; assembly: GCA_963377175.1. Taxonomy (NCBI): domain Eukaryota; class Dinophyceae; order Suessiales; family Symbiodiniaceae; genus Effrenium; species Effrenium voratum. Next base: position 136,455 of record CAUJNA010003690.1, on the reverse strand, counting down.
GCGGGAAGCGGCATGGCCTTGTTTCTGCGCGTTGCATCAGTTGCCCTCTGCGGCTCACTGTGTAGATTTCACCCCAACGGCTTTCCCTTCTGGAGGTTTGCCATTGTATCTGTTTCTAGCCTAATTCACTCACCCCTGGCCAACCGAGCTTAAGGGGGGCATGTTGTTCATCTTAGTTTTCAGCTGTCACTCTACTGTGGTTCCGGGCCGCTCCTCGGCGCCGCACGCCAAGGCCGTGGTTTCGCGCAGACCGCGAGCCACACCTCCGGCACGGCCTGTCAAGCCTTCATCCTCTGGGCTGGGAGCCCCGGTGGAAGCCTTCTGTCGCGGCGACTGCGAGGCGCAGCCCAAACCACGCGGATCTCCGAACCGCCAGTCACCGTCGGTCGCACCGCCCAGAGCTGCCGCGCAGCGCCAGGCACTCCTTGCTTTGGGGATGCGGCAGAGAGAGGCGGGAACCGAAGACCTCAGCTGGGGCTCAGCGCGCTGCTTGCGAGGCCTCGGCCCAAGCCCCGGCACAGCCGCAGTTTTCGGCACGTGCGGCAGGACAGCCGCGGAGGGCTCCATTGTAGCGCCGCTTGAAGATAGTGGGGCCAAGGTAGCAACCTTGACATATCCACACCAGAGACACGCACAAACTGGCCAAAAAGATCCATTGCTTCAGTGGGTCATCTCTCCACTGCGCAAGGAATTCGGGCCGAGGGACACGAGACCTCTTGTTTTGCGCCCACAACCAGCACGCTGGACAAGATGGAGATGCGGAGGACCGTTGCTGCACCGCCGGCGGCTCGGTGCTTTTCTTGTTGGAATCACATGATTGAAATATCACGCATGGAGGTCCCGTTTTTCTTTTGTGTTGCTTTCTGAATTTGCCTGGAGGCTCCAGTGTGTTCTTGTTTAAACGTTTTTTTTTGATTTCACGCCTGGCCTTGGGATGTTCCCAGAGCTATGTTTGCTTACCTTTTTGGTTACCCCAATGTGGCTCGCTCGCTTGATTCCAAAGTTGAGTCTTCTTTCCGTGTCTGACACACGCACTCGAGCCTTGAGGAAAACGCCATTGTGCAGCTGCTTCAAGCGCAGCAGCTGCAGCACTTTCCTGGATCAAGCCACTCGCAGCCTCTGTACTCCCCTTTTCCCTACACCTCCCGGCCATTGCTAACTGAGGACCAGCCACGCTTGATCTCATGCACGTATCCCTGCTATCCCGTCCTTGGCTTGGGGCTCATCTTGATGATGCCCGCAATACGAACGACAAACAGCAGCTTTGCCTCGTGGAATCAAGTTCTCAGACAGACTGCAACACTCCTTCACCTCCACTGGCCAGATACGGTTTGATGCGTGAACTTCGTGCACATTCGAATGACCCAGGTTGTGCCGGCTACCTGCGAACTGCCTGACATGACTAGTGGGCTGGCGTGATTGGTTCTCAAAAAGCAGGCCTCTGGCTCAACGAAGAAGTTGCCGTTCACCTTTGCCTCCCTTCGGAGCTTCACAAGCTCCTTTGAAGCCTCTGCATACTCCTTGCAGCAAAATGCGTTTGATACATGCTCATGCGAGGATAGAGACAGCAAAAGCAAATCACAAATCAGAAAATGCATTCAGCCACGGACTGCTCCTTCTCATAGGCAGCTGTGCGCTCCTTGAGCTTTGCCCTCTCCTCCTGGGAAGCGGGCTGTGCTGTGCTGCTCTGTTCTGCTTATAGGAGTCCATGCTACACGTAATTCTCCAAACACTGCAAGTAGGGAACAATGCGCTTGTGTCACGCGCTCATTTCGGGAAGCAGTGCCGCGTGATCTCCAGCCTCTTTGGTCTTCTTAATCGCCGCAATGGCCGCCTTCTTCTCCTCATGGAAGTGCCCGGTTTGTGCCCGGGGCTTGTGGATCCCGTTTGGGGGTTAAACATACACTGGGTTCTTTTCTTGTCGGGAAAGGCATACGGCAAAAAAGACATGTTCTGATCCAGCCGTCCCAAGCTATCAGCAATCTTTGATCCGGTATTAAAATTTCGGGCGGGGGGGGGGGGGCATTCATGGATCCAAGTGTTCCCCAAAAGTCCCCCAGCAACCTTGGATCTTGGATCCAGAGTCTATTTTTTTTGAAAAAAAAGGCTCAACCTAGACTGAAACCTTTTGCTTGGCCCAAACCAAAGTGGACTCTGTCTTTGTTGGATCTGTGCACTGCACACCTCTTTTAAGCACACGAACTTCTGACTCCTCAGGAATTGAGGCCAAACTCAGACCCCCTGCGACCCGGGGCATGTTCGAACTTGTCAAACAAAACCTTCGGGCCAGGTGCTCATTGTGGCTCAGGAACCCTGTCATCATAGAACTGAGGGAACTTCAAGCTGTTGGCATCTGGGTTTGTCATTTTTCTGGAATCCCCAAAACAGTCTGGCTTTCCTTGGTGTCCCTTCAAACCCACAAACAGGGGTACCCTCAAAAACTGACGAGCCACCCATATTAGTTTGCCTTTCCCATGAGGGGGGGTGACCAAAAGGTCCTTGACACGGGATGACCATTGCAGGAAACCCACGAAAGAGATGATATTATTTTCAAGTTGTCCCGCTAAACGGGAAAAGCTACCCATGGTCAAAACTGGGGGGCCCTAAATGGAAGATTGATCAACCCCCACATGGGGTTAGTGATTGAGATACTTGCAATCATGAAAACCCCCTACCCCTCATGAACAACAAAATAGGTGGCAAATTGATGTTCATCCACTCCACATTTTTGAGCCATGGGTTATGCAAGCCATGGCCGCCATGGCCACGTGTCGCGTCCGCCTCCGCCAGCTTCTCGTCGCGGGCGACCTTCAGCTTCACCAGCTCCGGGACCGCCGCCCCCTCCACCGACGCCACCTGATCTGCGGGTCCCTGGCCATAGGCCCAAACTTGGAGAGGAGTCAAAGGCATACGAGGCTTTTCAAAAGATAGAACCTCCGAAATGGGCGTCCCCTTTTTCCTTGAACACTGTAACACCTAGCAAACACTACTTCCTGGAAACCAAAAGACACCCCACATGCGCCAGGCTGTCTCCCCATGCAATTCGACCCAACGCTGGGAATTGGAACGAGTCGACCCAACGCCTAACATCGATTCCACCCTGGGAAAGTGGGACCCCCCAAAACTTGCGGTTGTCCTTTTGGTTTTCCTTACCACAAAAAGCTTGGTACCCCCAAAGAAGACACACCCTGGCCTTAGGGGGCATGACCATGGAACTCCCAAATTGTGGAGACTCACTCGTTTGTCCCATTCCACTTGAGAAGCTGCGTAGTTTTACCGTAGCTCACGTGCGCCACAATCAATTGCACAAGCCATGCTCATGGTTCTATTCACCTGAATCCTTATACTCGCTGTCGGAAAACAAACAAAGGATCCATGATTCTCAGATCTGTTTGATCATGGCAAATATGGTCTATGACTTGGTAGTCGTAGAGCATCACTGAGCTTGGAACTTGAATCAAAGCCTGGAAATGATCGAGTCGTGTTGGTTCGTGTTTGACACCGGGCCCGACTGTCGGACACAAAACCAGTTCATATATCTTCCAAATGCTGCCAACCGCCGATTCCGTCCCTTCTTTGCTTCTCTAAACAAACACAACCACAAACACACAAGCAAACAAACAAACAAACAAACAAACAAACTAACAAACTAACTAACTAACTAACTAACTAACTAATCCCAAACCAAAACAAACAACAAAACAAAACAAACACAAACCCAGAACAAGACAAGACAAAGCAAAACAAAACAAACAACCCCCCATGCAGTAGACAAACAGTGAGCTTGCAGCCGCTGACCAGCATACTTGCAAAAGAAAACAGGATGGATGCCCCAACACTCTGTTAATTCGATGTTTGGGCTGGTTCAGCCGCATTTGGCATCCCAAAGGGCCGGGCTTAGACCCAACATATTTTTTGCTGGTTGAGAGGAAATATGGAAGAAACCCCAAAAGGCAAAAGGTTGTTGCACTAAAACAAGCAAGCTGCTCCCCTGCATATTAACATGGAACCCAAAAATGATCCCCCAAAACGAGATTCCTCTACCAATGATGGTTGGGTTCCTTCCGTTAATCAGCAGGGGGAAGCCGCCCGGACAATGAACCACTAGACCGAACATGTTTTAGCAAGGCGCCCGCCCGGGCCTTGGTGATCAAATACCGTTCAGCCATCTTTGTCGCCGACTGCTCGAGCCACAGGCAATCCGTGACTGGGGACCACTGACGCATTGCAAGCCAAGCTCGCCGAGCACTTTTCGGGGCGAAACATGTGCTGCGCCCTTTGCGCGGAAAGAAAGGCTGGTCTTCTTTAGGGAGACCCACCACGAGCTCGATAGAACTGGGTACCCCATGCATTTCATTTCCGAATCGCGTTACGCTTGTCCAAACGGCGTCAATCTCTCAGTGCCACATGCCCACATGCGGGTCTATGGCATGCCTGATTCTCCTCTTGCCAGACAGAGTGTTGTTGTGCTTTCAGAAACGGTGTAAAGGACCAGCTTGCCAAAAAAAAAAGGCCACCTAAAACCCAAAAACCTCAACTATGGAAGGCGCCCATTTGAGCAAAGTGGAAGATCCTTCTATTCCCAGGAAGTGTTCTTCGCACCAAGTAGTCCTTCCGAACTGTTCTTTTTGCCACTGGCCCCACATCTCACTCGAGTCCCTCAGTTCATGCGCCGCAGCAGGTCATTGATAAGCTCCTGAGAAGAAGGATGCCAGCGTGAAGGAAGGCGCCTTGGCCCAACTTGATTTGACACAGAAATCACTGAAAAACATGTTCTGTTTCATATTTCTACCCTATATGGAATAGTTTTGGAGAAGACCCCAAAGGGGCGATTCCCCCCCCCCACGGCCATCAGGGGTCATCTGGGACAGGCAATTTGGTCCCCCCCCCCCCCGAAATTCCGCCTTGTTTTTTTGTCATTCCCTAATGATGGAGAGTATTGATGGTTCACATAAGCAAACAACCCACAGCCCCTTGAGAGGCTCTTCAGGAACCCGTTCAAGACCTCCAAGGCCTTTGGGCGAGAACACGCACGCGAAAGTACCTTTTTGGGGGGACCGAAATCCGATGAACATAAGTCTATATCCCCGATGGACTCGTCCGTCCGCTCCTCGCGGTTGCCCCAATCTCCGCCCCGGCCCTCGCAGAAGCCATGGCCTCGCGATCTTTTTTGGCAGCTCCAAATGGATCTTTCAGTGGGGATGGGTTTTTCTATCCCCCAAAAAAGGCGCGTACCCAACTACCCGCTCAACGTGTAAAACCCAGCTGACGATTGGGGTAAAACAATTTCCTCTTAAGGACCCGTCCACAGATTGTTGGACAGAGGGTAGGGCGCGGTTCACGGGTTGCTTGGAAGAAGCCGTTCCAAAAAACCTGACCCATGGACGGGAGTTTGCGTGTTTTTCGGTGGTGGGAAAGAAACCCTTTGGTTGAATTTCAAGGACAACCCAAAAGGAAAACCACAATGTCTAGTTCCCTCATCTTAAGGTAGACCCATTCCTGCAGCCAGTTCGTTTGAAAGACCCCAGCTTTCTTTCTCGTCCTACCCCCTTTGTTTGGAGGGTCCCTGGCATCTCGTTTCAGATGCCGCTCACACCCTGTCACGCGGGTCAACTCGTGCGCGTGAGACAGCCTACAAACCCAAAGACAAAGGACATGGAGATCCGCCGACAAGGGTGAGGCGCACGGGAAGGGTGATCTCATCCTAGCTCTTGTAGACCTACTGAGCCAAGGATTCAAAAGTGACGTTAGACACCCAGCGGGCTCCTATTTGGAGCACTTTTCGGCTCGAAACCTGCCCGCGTCTAGGCCCGCTTGAGGTGTACCTTGTCGCACACACCTTATACCAAACAGTCGAAAGGCACATGCAGAACTTGGGCGCTGGCACCGGCGCCACTTGTTCACAAGCTGCGGGCTGCGCCAGAAAGAATTCGCCCCCTGTTTGGGACCGCGCCCACACCTCATCGCGGATGATGACGCAGAGAGCCGGGGCAAAGCCGATTTGCCTTTGCGCCGGCCGGCAAATTGTCGGTCAAGCATTGTCTGCCAGAGCGAACCTTCCAGTCGTTCGAGAAACGAACCCGCAGCGCAGGGGGCCGCATGGCACCACATAGGAGATGCGCGACCATGCAGCTGCCTTCCGGAACATGGGGGATGGCCCGCAGCTCTGCGCCTGACAGGCGTGTCTTTGCTCGAAGACAATGTTGCCATCTTCTTGAGCTCTGAGCATCGACGGGCAATCGGCGCAGTGAAAGGAGCCCCGCATGTGAAAGCGATGGCAAATATTTTCTCACCTTGGCGCCAACTGACATAGCCTTTTTATGGCAAACATTAGCAAACCTGAGCATGGCTGGAAACTTGCATCCTCCCTGAATGCTCAAGTGCTCAGGCCTCCTGCCTCAGGCTGCGTCGACTAAGTTTGTAAATTGCCCTGCCTCATGACCGTCATCCCCCCAACGACAGCCCTGTCTGGCGTGGAACCTAGCCCACGAGTTCGAATTGAACCAGTCTCGGTTCACAATGGCCCCGTTCTCTGCGTTGTAATGAGGTTGTGGATCGGATGCACAGAAACCTCAGTGCCAATAGGTCTGCCATTGACATGCCTCTTCTATTCCCTCGGCTTTGTCAACACGCCCCAACAGCTATCCACCCAGCGCCACTGAGCCTCGTTTTCAACGTAGAGCCTCAGGGGCCCTTGACACACATGACACCTAGAGACTCAGCCGTCTTTGACAAGGCTCAGGCTCTACAGCAGGGAGCATCTGGAAGGCGTCACACCCTGTACCAAACAGTGGAGCAAAAGCACCTGGCGAAGCCACCAAACCAAAAAGTTTAGGTTCACGACTGCTGCGGTGTTGTGGCAGTGTGTCAGTCCGGCAAGATCCACGAACAGGCTCGGAAAGGGCGTAGGCCGGCCAGCGCAGTCAGGGGGAGGCACACGGCGCAAGACTGGCAGAACGCCGACGCAGCTCGCCGCAGAAGCTTCCCGGGACATGTTGGCACCCTCCGCGGCTGTGCCAGGACTTTCCCCTGGACAAAGATGGGATTCGTCACTTTGGTACACGCCAGCTTAAAAGCGGAGCCATCAGCCATGCCGCCACAAGGAGAGTTTCCTTCATCTGCGGAGGCCCAAAACACATGAAAGGACATGAAAGGGCAAAGGGCAATTGAAAGGGACATGAGAAGGACTGAAGAGGAAATGACAGGGTTCTTCCGCTCAACTTGGAAGGCTCGCGGTGAAATGTCGGCCGACTGAGCCGGAGGCTCTTAAAAATTTCTAGGAGACACACCCCGGAAAGGGACGCTCACCGTATGGGCCAAAAGGGTGAGGCTCAAAACCAGCCAAAAATCCGGTGACCCCTGCCAGAGAGCCAGCTGAGTGCCGCGCGCTTGTTGATGAAGCCGCCCTTGGGGGAGGACAGCTTGAAGGGCCACAGGAAGTTGGACACCTGCATCCACGAGGGGCGTTCCCAAGCTTCACGCTTGGAAGAGTCACACACACACACACAGGATTCTCGTAGAAGCGAAGAGGCCTTGAGTTTGCGCTTTCCAAAACATCTCGCAGTTCTCTTCCCATTGACCCAAATCCGATCGCACAGGGCCTGGTGCAAGGGATCGGATTCACAAGGCTGGGTGAAGATGAGACACATGTCCGCCCTAAGTCCCCCTAACCCCCAGGAAACTCGATTCAAGTGGCATGTCCAAAATGAGACGCGGAAACCGGCCGAAAAGGAAACAAGAACTGGAGCCCTGTGAAAGGAGGACCCCTCTCGACAAGCACACCCTTCGCCTGCTTGAAGTTGGGGCCCACCGTGTAGATCTCGTGGATGATGTCCTCCACTCCGTGGATGCCGAACCTCGGTACATCGGCGTTGCAGTTGAAGCAAGTCAGATTGCGACTATCAATAAAAAGGGGCAACCCCCAAAACAAGCATATCAATTCCAGTTGGCTTCCCTTCTAACTAACCCAGAAGCGTGCCCTCACACAACGAACGCACAAATTGATTTGTTGCTTCCCCCCAAAAGGATGCAAGAACCCGTCCTGAACCACATGAACCAGCGGGTTCTTGCACCCTTCGGGGAGGTAACCAAGAAAAATGGAACCCTGATTCAAGCAACATATGTTTGGCACAGTCATGTCAAGCTTCCAGTCTCTAAGGGCAATGGGGAAAACCCAAAACGGGTTGGTCCCCTTCAGTTTCCCTTTCAACCGACCGCCCCGGAAGCGTACCCTCGCAAAAAAAAAATGCCCGTATGGGCACAGGTTGTCGAATTGGAGAACCTACAAAAATGTGGTTTTCTTGGGTGTCCCTCTGACACCCAAAACTGGGTGCCCTCACGCACATACTGCAGAACTGGGACCTGCACTTGCCCAAGCTGTCCGAGATGATGTCGTTGGAGGACAGAGGGATGCGCTGCTTATTGACCTGAACAAAGTACCAATGCAACACTGCGATCCATTTTGGATGGCTTCCCCAAAAGGGCACAACAACCGAAATGGTGCTCTTTTCTGCAAATCCGAAATAATTGGCTCTCAGGATGAAGGTCCTGTGGGCGAGCGTTTTTTCCCCCCAGCTGAGCTCGCCATATAATCAAATGCATGCAGAGATCGCCCTACTTCCCCTTTGCCAATACGAAGGCACTTCCTGTGCTGTGGCACGCCAAGCAACATGCGTCTATGTCCGTTTCCCAATGAGTTGGCCAAGCCAGCCACAAGCATGTAAAGCGCAGCCCCTTTCCAGAAGGGCATACGCCTCTCAACAAGGGCCGTGCCAAATACCCATACACCGCGCAAACTTGCAGGACTGCCCTTGTCCCCCAGCTGCATGTTCTGCGCCGAACAAACAATAACTCAGAAAAAAATGGGGGGGGGGGAATGAGATCCAAGAAGGGGATGTTCCAAAATCCACCCTCAAGAGGGGGAAAAAAAGGCCTGCTCCGACCCTGAAAACCGCAAAAAATATCCGCGGCTTGTCCCGAAAAAGGTCTGGAGCTCCGCTCCCTTGGCTCGCCTTGCCGAAGCCCCTCTTGTAGACCAGCTCTCGCACAGTCTTCAGGGAGGGGAAGCCGTAGGTGACGTAGGGCTGCACGAGCTTCAGCATGTTCAGGATGGGCTTGTTCACCTCATGGCTGCATGCCTCTGGGGCCTTGAAGGTTCGGACGGGCACTCGGTTCACCGAACCTTTAAAAAACCCCGAACCGGTGTTTGGTTTCAAGGGAAGAATCGGGGAGAGGGGGGTATCTGAGGCTTAGGGATTGTTGTTTGCATCACTTTAAGTGCTCATCCCTCTTTTTGGAACCTTGGGATCCCCTACTAGGTTTATGTTTGGTTGCACGAATCTGCATAAAGGGCTTCTTCACCGATCAGGACAAGCGAGTGCAACATGAGACCTGACCACTGGATTTAAGGCTGGGAAAAGAAAAGGCAAAATAATACATGCTTTGGACACCTTAAAACATTCTGACTAGCCATACCCTTTGCGAGACCCCGAACACCAGGCAAAAAACGCCCCGAATTGCTGGCTTCCCTTTGGTTCCCTCTAAGAAACCACCCAAAAAGCAAGCCGTCCAAAATAGCCACGCGCCTTCAGAAAGACCCCATTGTGCAGCTGCTTCAGCCGCAGTAGCTGCAACACCTTCCTGCGGATGGAAGGCGGGACAGTGCTGGGTTTGTCTCACGTTGGGTTTGTCTCATGGGAACCCCAAAGAAGCTGCAAAGTAATCTCTAGATGCCTTGAGAAAACGGGCCCAAGACCTTCCCGGGAGCAATTTCACGGGGCAAGGGGCGGGGCTCGCGCCACAGACCCAAGCATTCGCAAGGATGCCCGCTGGCGGAGTGGGGCACCCCGAATCAAGACACCTCGAATAACTACGGGGGCTTGCCTAAAAAGTTAAGGATCCGGGATCTCCCCTGAAAATTGACAGGCCGAATCACTAGAAGGGGCCACCCCCATAATAATCAACCAGGGGTTTGCGAATCCGGTGTCAACATTACACCAAAGGACATATTTTCAGATGCTGCGTCATGTTTTGTCTGCCCTGCAATACGTAGTGGTTTTGGAGGAGACCCCAAAGAAAAGGAAGTTCTTCATGGATCAATCCAAGGCTGGCATCACACCAACCAGTTTTTACCCGGCACGCCAACTTCCGCTTCCATGCAAATCACCGTGAGGCACAGCCTGGCTTTGCCTCAAGCTCTGGGAAATTTTCTGGGCATCGCCATCCCCTTTCGGCTTTGCCTGGAGGCATCGAACGGCCCCCGGGTAATTTCCATGTCCTGGGCTTGGGGCTCATCTTGATAATACCCGCGATGCGGACCACAAAGAGCAGCTTCGCCTCACAGCTGGTGATAAGATCAGAGGCCCGTGTTTGTCTTCTTTCCATTTTAGTTTGGGAGGAGTTTGCCCTTTGTTTGCTTTATGTATTTCTGCTTCTTCCTTCTTCTTTTTGTGGGGGGAGGGGGGGATTTTTGTAGGGGTGATGTTCACCAATCACTTTTGAGGCGGTTCCCCAATTGAAAATTCAGAGCCGGGGTGAGACTGGGCGAGGCCTCTTCCACAAGTGTGGAGGGGAGATCAATTTCTTGTGAAAAAACGAGCTTCTCGTGGTGGATTCCTCAATGGTGAAACATGATTCATGGGAACCCACAAATTGTCAACGCTTGTCCCCCAAAGCCCGAAAGGCCTCCTTCCGTGGGGGTTTTCATGGGTACTTTGGTCCCCATGTCCTGCCCAAAGAACCTGTCGACGCACTACAGCTCAGAATGAGCCGAATCATGAAGCGCTCGCTTTGGTTCGGGGATCATGGGGATCATGTCCTGGCCATTGGTAAGTTCTTGTGCAGCAAATGATGCCTGTTGATGAAACTGGAAATGAGAAATCCCAGGAACAGGAACACATTTTGGTGGTAGGGGAAAACCAAAAGAGAAACCAACCATTTTGAGGGTCTCCAAAAAAAGACGAGCCACAGATATCTGATTCAGTGCAACTGCGACTGCGCTTTCCGTGAAGTTGAGAGGGTTCAACTGAGAGACCCGGTCGCGCGGGTAGGCAAGCCGTCGCAACATGTTCCTTCGAGTTGTGTGGGAAAGAGCACTTCTAAGAAAACGAAGGAAAAAAGATGGAACGCCATTTGCAAAGAGAGAGACAACAAATGGACTCCCCTACCAACAAAAAGAGAGCGAGAGAGAGAGAGACCCCAATTTTTCGGACTCCCCTACGATGCTTGGGCCTTTTTCTCCAACGATTTTTGGCTCCCGCCTCGGGCTCCACGAAGAAGTTCCCATTCACCTTGGCCTCTCTTCTCAGCTTCACCAGCTCCGCGGCGTTGTCCGCGTATTCCTGGCGAAGCAATCCGGCGGATCTGGCGGATCCGGCGACTTTGAACGTTGCCCCCTTGAAACCCGAAAGAATCCCACCGCATAAATCGCGGGGGGTCAACCAAACAAACTACGGTGATTGGAAAGCTCCATTTGTTGATTTAAGCTCGTTGAGAGAATGGTCATCCCCTGCTCGTTTGCTCCTTTAGACCCAAAAAAAGTCAGGGGTGTCAACCAAAAAAAGCTTGGCTTGCCGGGCCAGTCGTTTGCAACTTCCCCAACGAACTCTTTCTTCCAGCCTTCAACAGGAAGTACCAAGCTGGGCACCTCCAAATGGTGGGAACCTCCAAGCTGGGTAGTTTCCCTTGGTGTCCGAAATTCAAAACAAGCCAAATTCGGGTGCCCGGGGAAGAAACAAAACACCACACACCATATGTGGCAGAATCGAACTCCCCATCTCAGCCTTGGCATCGCGTTCAGGAAATTCCAGAATGGACCAACCTTTAAAAAGGCGCCACCGAAATGCACCACACAAGCCAGACCTCCGACCGACGGCTTGCCAGCGGGCACCCGCCCGAGCTCTGCCTTTTCGTAGGCGGCCGTGCGCTCCTTGAGCTTGGCCCTCTCCTCCTACGGATCCGAGGAAAAATGTGGCTGTGTCAAACATCGAAGTGGAAACCCCAAAAAGTGGCTCGCCCGCCCTGGCAAATGGAAAGGACGAAAATTTAGGCGGTGCAGATGCTGGTGGTTTCATTTTATGACCCAGACCCATGTGCGAAAAGACTGATGGACGAAATCCTGCACCTGTTCGTAGGCTATCCCAGTATTCATGGGGCTTCATCCATGGCAACAGGATTCTGGCCATCCACAGTGGATCCAATAATTGGCGTTTGGCTTCCCAATCCCAAAAAGGGTACCATCCCCACTTGGGAATCGAAGCAGAGACTTCAGACGTTTAAACCCCCGTTCGAAACCCTGGAAAAGGCCATGTGTTGAATGGCCAAAATGTATTTTAGCAGCCTTCACTGATCTGGATACTTGGGATTTGTGTTGCGTGTTTGCTTCTGACCGTTTCGTTGGGGGGTTTGCATTGCAGGCTCCGGAACCCGCACCTTTGTTGAGTACGTTTAGAGGATTCCCCAAAGGGAAGGTTCGAGACGAACCCGCAGAGATGGACCGAGAAAGAAACCTTGGCTTTTCAGTCACTTTGTCTGTCGCTCAAAACACAAATGGATATTGTGTCTGTATGCCAAACTGACCCAGCCGTAGCATGGCTGGTTAGTAAACTGGTTGCCATTGCTTCCCCTGCTAAACTCACTCTAGTTTCTGTGGCATTGACTAAGTGCAACTTGAGCTTTTGGCACGCGTCGTTTCAAGATGCATCCAAAAGTAAGCGATGGCACACTGCCACCAGTTGGATAGAAAACGTTCACAGTGTCTAATTCAGGGCAAGCTGGAAAACCAATTATCAACCTATACATGAATGACCCCCACGACATTGTGGCCAGCCCTCAAACCTAAGCTAGTCCCCCCCCCCCCCGCTGAGGTGGCGTTGGTTTATCGGTTTATCCAGATGGGTGTGTCCTGAACAGGAATCGGATGCTTTTGCTTTCCCTTCAGTGTCCCTAACGTGTCCCTGCACCGGGAGCCGTTTTCAAGGGACCGCCTGCGTGCCACGTTGGCTTGAGGCAGGGCTGACTCGTCCATGTCCAGCCTGCCGCGTCTTCTTCTGAGCTTCTATGGCTGCCTTCTTCTCCTGTCCGCGCAGGAGTGGAAGGAGGTACTTGTTGCGTCCCAAGAATGACAAGCCCATTCTTCAATCCCTGGAAAAGGGCTGCCAAATGAGAAACACTACAAATCAGAAACACTACAAGGGCAACTAGCCAGCCAGCCAGCCAGCCAGCCAGCCAGCCAACCAACCAACCACCCAACCAAACAACCAACCATGCAAGCAAGCAAGCAAGCAAGCAAGCAAGCAAGCAAGCAAGCAAGCAAGCAAGCAAGCAAGCAAGCAAGCAAGCAAGCAAGCAAGCAAGCAAGTAAGCAAACAGAACAAAAGAACCAACCAACCGACCGACCAATCAACCTACCAATGAAACAAGAAAGCAAACAAACTGCCCTGGTTTCCTGTTGGTGTCCTTCTAAAGCAACCTCACAAAGGGTACGAACTCCGAGAGACACACACCCATCGAGTTGGCGACTCCCCGCGACTCCCCGGTTTTTCATCATCGCCTCCGCCAGCTTCTCGTCGCGGGCGATCTTCAGCTTCACCAGCTCCGGCACCGCGGCCCCCTCCACCGTCGCCACCTCTCGGGCCACAGGCGGCGGAGAAGGCGATGGGGGGGATGGGCGGCCTGTTGCTGGCGCTTTGGATGTTTCGGGGGAACTCATCTCGCGCGTGGTCCACATATACGCCCTGATTTCGTTTTGGTACCCCACCCGAAATGTAGGCTGTAAACACCCCAGAAAACCAATGCCACACTAAAACGCGTCGCAGTTCTTTCCCTTGCAAAACCTGTCGGGAAGCCTCATTGCGAGCCGGCCGGCGGTCGGCCGGCTTTCCATACTCCGAATGGTGCCGATTTTGGTGACAAACATCCCTAGCCTTTTAAATGCCGCGATCAAGCGCTGGAACGTAAGGCGTCTTTTCAACCGGCAAAGAGTCAAAGGCCTGCTTTTGGCCGCACCCTTCATCTACCCAGGTTTTTATTGTGGCATTGGCCTTTTGGCCTTCTGGGGCATGAGCTAGGAGTGTACGAAACATCTGATGGCACCACTTCCGCCAGCCAGGCCTTCGTGATCAGGTATCTTTCAGCCATAGTTGCCGACCTTCTGGACCAGTGCCTTGTCCCTTATCAGATCCAAATGCGGCGGAAAAACGAAAAGCGACAAAGTCCAAACGTTATCAGCTCCATGTGAGGCACAGATTCAGCTTGTGACCTGACGTGGTGTTGGCAACCCTAATGCTCCAGGTGCAACGTGGTGTACACAATGTCACCCCTTTACAGCAAATGATCCTGGAAATTGCAGGTTCGGTCAACATATCCAGCCTATGACCTTGGGAGGGACATCGGAAGGCTGACGAAATCTCCTGCAAAAGCAAAGGGACTCTCAAAGCTTCTCATATTCTGTGTGGATGTGCTGCGACACAGCTGCAACCCTCGCGCCGGACTTTTTCCCCTCCAACCGCTGACTCTTGGTGAAGCAAGCGTGATTTGCCGTGGATCAAGCCAAGGGACTGACTTGGGCTTGTCTGTGTGTACGCGTGTTGTGTGGCTGTGCCTGCTTCTGTGTTTGTGTTTTTCGGGGGCAATTGGTTCAGCCTAGGGATTGTTTGAGGTAGTTTAGAGCATGGCTGCGGCAAGGATTTCCAAGTTGAAGCACCCCGTGATCACAAAGCTGACATGTGAAGTCTTGCTCTCCCCAGTCCATCCTGAAAGCGCCTTACTTCTGCAAACCCCTTGACTGCAACCACGGTGTTGGAAGTGGAGCAGCAACCTCTAAAGCACAAACCTAGACCCCAAAGCCCTGAAACCCCACAGCCGTAAAGCCTTGAACCCTAAACATCAACGAGCCCAAACCCATAAAACCCCAGAAGGCCATCTTGTTTTTAATTCCGTGTTCATCTTCGCCTGCAGTTTCGCCTTCGCAAAAATCTGCCCCCCGGATGCTTGAAGTTGCTGATGCCTAAACTCGGCCGACTTTCAAGATGGCACTCATGGAGAAACAATACCCCTAGCCAAGAAATAAAACCTGAAACTCTGAATCCCTGTCTCGAGCCTCGATTTTTTCTTGGTTTGCGCCAGCATCTTCGTCCTTGCCTTCCTTTTCGTTGCCAAACCTCATCTTTGCAAGCCCGAAGGTGGCATTTGGAAACAACCCGCTGCCCGGTGTAATCGAGGTACCGACTCGAACTACCCCTGAGTCTCACGAAAGTGGCCAAGGTACCCGCTTCGGTGAGCTCCCAAAAAAAAGGCAGCCGACTTGCGCGGATCTCGGGAGCCACGGCAAAGGGAATCCAAATCCATCCCAAGAGCCAGTTCAGAGGTGTCCTGCCCATCCGGCCCACGCGATTCTCCTCTGCTCGCATTGGTTTGGGCCGACGCATGGCTCACAAGGAAGACTTGAACAAAGAGAAGCTTCATTTGCTGAAAGGGGAACTACATTGCAAATTAACATGGAACCCAGAAACCCCCCACCTGTGGAGGAAACTCCTTTTGGAGGACCCCTTTTTGGGCTCCACGTGACTTGAGTAAGTCTACCAAGCGTGAGCCAGGCACGAGGTCGTGCCAGAAGCAGCGTTTTAGCCACATCTTTCAACTAACTTGGAACGCAGTCCCTGCTCACTTTGCCCTAGCCCGGGAATTCGGATCCCAGCACCGCCTTTCCTTTTCCATAAAAGCGTAGGGCTAACAAAAAATGGCAGCTAGTTGAACGGAGTTTGGCTACAATATCAGACCTTGGGGGCTGCTCCAACACAGAAGACACAACCACAACGGACACGGCCCGTCGCCGTACTGAAGCCAAAAGTTTGTTCACTTTCAGTGGCACCTTTTTGCCGGGGGGTCTGCGCCTGGCCTAGCTGAAAGCGGTTGTCCTGGTTTGGAGCTCCAACAGTGCCAGGTTCAGTTGAAGCCCGCCAGTCAATTGCAACCGGCATGGGGAGGAAGTGAATCGCCTCGAGATCTGATTGGGCCAAACCCGTAAGGTCAACTTCAAACAAATCCGGAGCACCCCGCACCTATCTGAGGAATTCCCCCAACATTGGATCATGTCCCCGCCAACAGGTGAACCATCGCCGATTGGTGCAGTTTCTCGATAAGCCCGGAGTTGGCATGATCGGGCCATTCCAAAAAGGGGCGCCTGGTTTGATGGAGTCAGAAGAAACCGCGCTAAAGTCACCCTCTCGCACTTCGGGCACTCGTGGATGTCTTCCCAGACCAAACCCCTGACGCATGGAAATGGATGTGGGGCTTGCCGGGATTCTCCCGACGCACGCGGCTCGCCTCGGCCCTTCGGCCCTCTGCTGTCCCCTTCCCGCTCACCGCCGCTCACCCGCTCACCGAAGGCCGAAGCCCGGGGGCCTTGCGCTGGCGTCCTTTTGGTTTTCAAGTTGCTGAGGGTCCAAAAGTTGCTGACATGCTTGGCAGAGCCTAGGTTGTTTTCATATCTGTGGTTCGAACATGTTGAAACAAAGGGTTGGCCCCGCCCTGTGGGACTTAAGGCCTGGGTTCACAAGTGAGTATGTGTAAAAAAAACAAGGCAAACAGGCAAGTGGACAAGAGGATAGTCTTCCAAACCCCCTCCGTCCGCACCCATGATTCTTAGACACATTGCAATTTGGGCCCCTTTGATGGACATGATCTACATGAAGTGTTCCGTAAACCTGCCATGTTTGAGGTTGCCTCCTATCCATAGCCACAAAGCAAACTCACAAAGGCTTTCCAAAAGCTCGCAGAAAGCGGCAACGTAACACACCCGAGTTTCACAAAGAAACTCACCGGTGTGGTTTCGCCTTCAGTCAAAAGTCTAAAAGCGCACCTCGGGGGCCGTTCGTTCGTAACGATCAAACCTCGGGCGGGCTTCGGGGCTCCGGCTGTGGCCGGTCCGCAAAACCCTGTCGAGGCGTGAAGGCCCTGGCGCGCGAGAAATTCCGTTCATTCCACACGATCATCCTTTTTCCCAAAAGAACGGATCGATCCGCGTTCCTCAATAGAGAGGATCCGTCGGAGTTTACAAGGCCCGATGATTTTATCGTCAAAGTCACCCCCCCCATTCAGTGGTAGGTTAAAGGAGGGAAACACCCTCCTTTCCTGACTGCCAAGAAGCGTCGAAATACTGAACCCAGCTTGCCCAAAATGCAAAGAAACAGGGCTGCTACGCCCAGGTTTGAGCGTAGCTCAACCCGTGCTGCGTTCGAGAGAGAGAGAGAGAGAGGGAGACTCGCACGTGGGTGCCGTTTCCCCGCGCGAGTCGACAAAATGAGCTGGACCCTTTCGGGAGGGTGGCTTACAACACCAGCAAGGGATTAAGAATTTGGGGTCAACGGCTGTCTAATTCACGAAATCCTCTTCACCGCAATGGAAACCATTGGGAAACCGCAAGCCGATCCTGCGCGAGCTAACCTGTTCATAGCAACGGTCCCTCAGCCCTCCTCTGCCAGCAAAAAGAGGATTCATGATGTAGGACCAACAAAAATGCCCTACCCCTGTGCAATGTAATGTCCGTGATTCGGAAATCGGAATGCAGTCAGTGAACTAGCACGAATTGGTTGGATTGGATTGGATTGGATTGGATTGGATTGGATTGGATTGGATTTGACTGGATTGGTTTGGAGGCGGCCATGGTTGCACCAACCTCGGCTTTTTCAGGGAAAGAAACCCCAACCTGCGACGGCGAACACGAACGCAAGAGCTAGATCGGGCCTCCCGAAGGATCGCCTGCTCTCTACAAGCTTCTCCTGCTCCTGTTTCTGCACCAGGTACCGCCTTGCGAAGTGAAGAGGTGGTTTTGCACCCAAACCAGCACTCCAAATGCATGTCTTCGCTTTGAAGTACAGGTGGCGCTGGATTTGGGGTAGATGTTTGTGTCCCGAGACCTTGTCTTTTCACAGATCCGCCTGCCGACATCCTCATCCCCGCCCCCGTACTTTTCCAGGAACCTGGCGCCGCGGGTTCCGTGCGATTCCAACTGGGTGGCTTGTCTGCTTTTTGGGGGGTGCCCCCTGTTTGGTGGTTTGAAAAGGGAAGCCAATAGGAAGGGTCCAACACGCCCACATCGCTTCGGCAACCCACCGGGGGCAATTCAAGCCGCGGCCACTTGCGGAGGTCCATGTTGCTGCTGGCTGCAGCCTGCGCGTGCCAGGGCGGCAGGAGACTCTCAACTTTTTGTTGACAATATGGGGGGGGGGCCTCGAATTTTGCCATGTCCACTACGGGCAGCTGGCAACCCCTTGCAGGTGCTTGGTCAGAACATCAAACCAATTGCCTTGGATACCCTGCCCCTTTCGAAACAATAAAGGGAGTTCCCCTACAAAGATTTAGAAACCCGGCCCGGGGGAATCTCTTCACCCTGGGCACAATGCCAACCCTGCAAACATGCTGATTGGGTTCTTCCCAGAGAGATTCTTGGTCCGGGATCTGGGTTTCAAACCACTCGCTTGCAGCTTCTGCACCAGGACCAATGTGCAAGGCGCTGCGACCAAGCGGAAGCACTGGCCCCGCTCTGGTCGATGTAGGGCACCCGAATCACAAAGAAAAAGCAAAGAACAAACACGCGAAACCGGGGGAGCGGGGAGGGTCTTGGGTTGCAACCCAAAAGAATGGGGATTTGGGTCTCGGGTTACGACCAAAATGGGACCAAGAAACAGAACTGGGACCAACATTTGGACCAAAACGGGTTTGGGTAAAGCCAAATTCTCGGCGCCCGCCTTCAGGAACTCCAGCAGGTCTGCCAGCTCCTTCGTACAGCTTAGGCGACATGTTTTTGAACAGGGTACGGAACCCTTGGGGGCTGGTTGAAGGGGAAACGAAAGGAAAGCCACAGATTTGGGGGGTCTTCCTATTTCTAAGACACGCCCATATGGGTTCAAAATTAAACAGCTGGGATTGCACAGGTTGCAGTCTTAGTTTCCATATACCAAAGTGCCGTTTTGGCTTCCATTGCTGAAGCCACAGCCATATGGGTGGCTTTTAGGGGACCCCCAAAATGGCTTCGGTGTGTCCCTTTGGCTTCTCTTCAAGGCTAAAAAACCCGGTACCCTGAATAAAAGAGACACCCATAGGGAACCCCCAACAAAAACCGGAGTAGCCAATGGTGAGTTGGAATACGTTCCCAACGTGATGTGGCAGTTGATCAATATTCCTGTTTCCGGAAAACGCCATCTTCGCGAGAAAAAAAGTTTCTTTCGCGAATCTTTCGCGACTCCATCGCCACGCCCTTTTGTTTGCAGCGTGCGCTCTGGAGCCATTGTGGCTGCTGCAGTTGTGCTTGCAAACACGGTAGTCGCAGTTCACTTGCGTGCAGTACGTAGTGTCAAGTGCAGGCAGTCACCGTCGTTCGCCCTTGCCACTTGCGGTTGCCGGCGATGTGCGGAACCTTGCAACAAGCTCCCTGGTCTTTCGCCGGTCTTTCGCGGATCTTTCGCGAAACTTGCTCCAAAATAGCCCAGCCAACGTTATTGGTTTGCACCAATCCCAACACAGGCAGGGAATCAATAATGCAAGTGTAGGTGCTGCGTATCTCCCTCTCTACAAGGGAGCGGGGTCTGCAAATATGCAAGTGCACAGGCAGGCCTCCAAGAATTCAACGCGGAATCTTTCGCGAAAAAATAAGTTTCTTTCGCGAACTCCATCGCCGATCTTTCGCGGAGGGGTTTAAGCCAAGACGAATGGTCACCGAATACATAACTCCTTGCAAGGACCTTTTGATCAACCCCCATGTATAGAAGTGTTCCAAGAATCCATCGGACATCAACCTGAGGTTGTTTTGTCCCCCGGCCAGGGGACTTGTCAGGATGGTCTTCCGAAAGCCGCACCAATTCCACTGGAAGGGTAAATTCGAAGGTATCCGGAACACACCTTTTGGCTCTGCACGCGGATTCTGGAGCTCGTGGGGGTCACTTTTTCTGTGAGCGAAGGGAACGCCTTGCACTGTCTACCACGTTCGAGGCTTTGGGATGTAGGCCACGGGCTGGGTTTCTGCGCAGATCCATGACTTCAACCTCGAAATAGGGATCTCTGTTGAAAGGTGGTCCCCACAAATGTGCCTCGGGATGTTCGTCTAACTGTTGGCATTGCACATGATTTCTCCAAACAGGGAGGTGCGCCAAGTATGATCATCAGCTGACAATTGGACTCGAGAGTGCAACTGCTCCTTGACGTGATTGATGCCTTTACTAGGGCAAAGGCAGGTGGCGCTGTCTTTCAGCAGCAAACAGAGGGTCCCCAATTTTTGGTTGACACCGTATCCCCAGCAATTGACACTGAGCTGTCGCTCGCTCCTGGCCACCTGAGACTCTGGCCGGCCTTTGACTCAAACGCCGAAAATGACCAAGTTCCAAAATGGACTTTGTCCACGACTCGCATGAAAAAGTTGGCTCTTTGCTGCACCCAAGTGCAAGGACCCCCAGCCTCATCACTTTCAAGGTGTTTTCCCTTTATATCGCGGAATCACCTTCAGCAGCCATGCCCAAGCCAGGGCCCCGAGCAGTATCCGAGGTGTCGCCATCAAAAGGCCGAATCACGATGCCGTTCTCCGGCTGGCATCGCGGGGGCTGAGGGCATCCAGATTTCGGTTTTCCGCTCATAAACCAGGCATGGGGGGTCAACAAACAGGTTTGGGCTTGGGAAAGCGTCCCAAACCGAAACTGATGTTTGCAAACCCCAGAATCAGGCCATGGCCAGTGTTTGTTGGTGCTCGAGTTCCGCTCTGGTCTAACATCAGAATGAATTCTGAGGCGTAATTTCTTTCTGGGGCTAACCCGAAGGCCGCCGCAATTCTGTTCCTGTCGGCCTGCCATTTCTGACATCGGATGTCGATGGCGCGCCTGCATCTGAAAGGCCACGGGATCGTGATCAATCATCAGCACCTGACCGAACAGCCTCGACACCTTCAACCCGCAGAGGTTTGGCTCAGGTGGGTCTTTCTGAGGTGTGGCTTTTCTTAAAGTTGTTTTCAGGGAGAGGCAACTGTCCGGGAAGAGTTGGGCGGCCCAGTTGCAGCCGCCACAGGCACCAAAAGACGGTGCTTGGGTTTGACATATGTCCCTTCAACTGCCTGGAGCCAGACTGACTGCATGAAAGTTCTCCCTTCCTAGTTCGTGGGAAACGTCTATCATTCTCCAGACGACGAAATCACAGAGCAACCCTGGCGAACTGCAGTGGTTTGTAAGGTGTGTGCGGTGATTTACAGGGCTTTCCACGCACAGCCCGAGAACTTCACCAACCAACAGGAAACCAACTTGCTCCCATGGAGAAGCTTCAGCGCGCCGCATGAGTCCTTAGACCCAGTTGACAAGCCCTAGATCTGGAGAAAAACAAATATGTCAAGATGGGCCCGAAAAGTTTTGATAAGTTGCATCACGACCAAAGCGGTGCATCAAGTTCTGATCTCAGCGCCCCGCACGATCCAGTCTTCGTCCCAGCTTTGACAGGTCCTCTCGGTTGTGCTCTCCGGCACAGGCACAAGAATAGAGCATGTCCCCCAACCAAAAAAGCCGCCATCAACGCTCCCCCCCAGACTCTTTGAAGAGGAAACCAAACTAAAACTCACTTGGAAGCAACGCTACCAATCGCACATCGAGTCAAATCACGATTCCTAAAATAGAAAAATTACGGGAACCCCCCAACAAACCTTCAGGGAGGGAAATCAGACTTGCGGCAGTCTCCTTAACAAAGTGGCTTCGCTTCCTTGGCTGACAGGCGCGAGTTCTCTGAATGAAGCTTGATGGATGCGGAAGTCCGTTTTGGGCCTTGGGGGTTGGCTTTGAAGAGCAACCAAATTGCTGCAGGTCTTGGGCATCCAACTTGTTGAGTCCTGAGAATATCCACTCGCACCCGACCAGCTCGGAAAAAGGGGAAAGGCGGCAACCATGAGCACCCGACGCCAAGATCAGCCAAGCATCTTTTTGCAAAACTCCCGGTGCAAAACACCAGTGACCTCACAGGCAGCACTGGCTGCGTGAGTTCTGTGGTCGATGAAGCTGAGTCCGTCGAGGAAATCATACCAGCTGTGTGCTTGGGTCATTTTGCCATCACTACAAGCGAGGCGGAGAGCCAAACACGACCCTCCTTCGGAGAGACCTTGCGGGCTCCGTTTAGTGTCGAAGGGAGTATCCTACCAATCGGCCATTCTCATTGTGTCAGTCCCCCAAAACAACAAACTAGTCAAGCACAGCTGTCGCGCAGCAACGTGTCTGCATACAAGAAAGCTAACCGCGCTTCAGTTCATTGGCTCGAAAAGTTGACAAAGGCTGAGGGCAGGCGAGCAGAGGAGCCAACTGGCAAGTTCCACTTGGTCGCGATGTCAAGCGCAACCTGAAGTGGCACGCACGGACACGCTCGTTTCCTCGGCCCCTGCTCGCGAATCAGCTGGGGATCCCCCTAAGCTGTCTTGAAGCCCGAACCTGCAAAGCCTTCGCACGCGTCCAAATCAGGCATGGTGGGCTGAGCGCGCAGCAGGGAACACATCGTCGGAAAACAGCACCACCTCGTAGTAGTGCGGAATCTCCTGGGTCTGTCGCCAAATACGGGCGGTCTGACTTTGGGTTATCCCAAAAACAGCCCCCGAAGGCGTACACACAATGGCGGCTAGCCTTCTGGGCGGCTTTCAACAAGCATGGAATCCCTGACGTGGCATGATCACAGGGGCAACCCAAAGCCCTTGGCTCTTGGTCGTTTGGCCTCTAGAACCAAAGCCCAAGTCACACGTGTCCATTCCGCCCAAAGCAATCAGCGTCCTTGAAGAACTTGTCTGCAAAGGGTCTCTTGACGACTTGCCAACCCTGGCACAGGATTGAGCGACGTTCCGTGCAAGGGGAGAAACCCGAAGCACCCCAAATATCGGCTTCCTCGAGTGTTGGATCCCTTGGTTCAAGGAAACCAGAAAACCGTACGCTATGGATAGCCAAGCGTGTCTCAAAACTGCAATCTGCAACCCGCCTGTCTGCTGTCATGCTGCAAGTGCAGGATCACCTGAAAGGGCCGAAACTGACTGAGTTCAGATTCACAGTGCTCTCCCTTCCTGAAAAGATTGGCCCCAACAAGTCCTAAACCGACTGCTTAGGCAAGTGAGCTTCAGACACGACGGTAACTTGTGAAGTCCAGAAATTCTGCGCAATGATCCGTGATGTTAACACAATGTGTCTAGAAAGTCAAGCAAATTTGGAACCGCAGTTGTTTTGCTTCTTTTTGGGACCCCAAAGCCCTCTCCAAAAACATCCCACCCAACAAACGAAGAAACACCCCACACATCCCACCCACCCACCCAATCGAGAAAAGCAAAAACAAAAAAAAGGCCGCCTTGTCCACGTCCAGCACGAGGGTGGGCAGATGCTCCGGGTACTTCAGCGTCGCCAAGTCCACTAGCCAAGGCTCCTAGCCCAGCAGTCTGAGACTCAGCTTCCCTCAAAATGGGTGTTTCGAGTTCTGAAACCGTTGGTCTCCTTGTGGTTTCCCTCCACCAACAGGGGGTCCGAAATCATCACTTTATGAGAAACCCGCATGTGGGTTCAAATCCGAATCCAAACCACCAATCCAAACCACCAACTGAGGGTTAGCTGACTGTTTGCAAGAGAAAGGGCATGGCAACAAGCGAGAAAGCCAGCGAGAAATGCATGCTCAGGTACAAAATATGTTTGATTGTTGCATTGGATGCACAAGTGAATAAAGGAAAAATCACAAATTTGTGTATGCTGCATGTGTATATATATATATATACGTAAGCATATGTACTGAATGAATAGGTAAAAACATTTGATGAAAAGGTGAGTAACACACTGCCCACATATGTGGGCATGCACGCATATGTGCATATGGGTGCGTGCCCATGCAAGTGAGCGCATGCCCGTGCAAGTGCGCTTGGCTTGATAGTTTGGATTCGGACTTGAACCCCCGGCCCCTGTAGAGAATACATGGGGTTTCCCACCACCTACCACATCCAAAGCACCAATGTCGAGGGATGCTGATCACTTCTTGTCCTGTCTTCTGGCGAACAAGCGGTCGCCGATGCCTTCAAAGAACTCCCGAGAGGTATCGTTGAAATCCTGCGCTGCTTTTCCGATCACCATGGCGGAAAAAGCTGTAGCTCGACCTTGCACTCTCCGTGGAGGGGAGGGTGGCGTCTTTTTTGAGGGTACCCCTTTGTTTTGGTCGGAAGGGACACTAAAAGAAAACCAATCATGTTCGGGGGTTCCCAATTTGAGATGAGCCCAGGGTGAGGCTCACAGTGGGAGCGTCCGCCCGCGCGGGTCCTCGAAGGATTCGTTGACTCTCGACATCAAGCGATGCACCTCTTCTCGCACCGTCTCGCTTGCCGCATAGGCCTCGCACTT
The DNA here is from genome assembly GCA_963377175.1 of Effrenium voratum. Lineage (NCBI taxonomy): Eukaryota > Dinophyceae > Suessiales > Symbiodiniaceae > Effrenium > Effrenium voratum. The sequence continues at coordinate 112,087 of CAUJNA010003690.1, read as the reverse complement.
TGGCTAAGCGCCCAAAAGGTAAGAAGGGGGTGGTGAGAAAACTTCAAAACCAAATTAGGGAACGATTGCTTTAAAGAAAAAGTTGTTGTTTGGCTTTGTTGGTTCTACAAAAGCAAAAAGTACAAATCGAAGCATCTCATGGCACTGCGAACCGCCTGCCCGCAGCTTCCCCACTCTGAGCCACTTGCGACGCCAGCACCCACGGCGGTGACGCCAAGGACCTGGAAGCAAGAAGCGAGCGGCTCGGAGCCAGATGTCCCACCCGAGGGCCTTCCAAAAAAAAGACGAGGACCCACCCGGGCCGATTGTTTTCAAGAAACGGTGTCCTAACCAAAGCTACCGGAAGCCAAATGTTTGGAACATGCCATTAGCTGCCAAAAGAACATCTACCCCATTTCTCCCTGGGTCCTTTGTGTCTTCGGTGTGGTGTCACCGGCACACTGCGTCCGGCCTTTCCTGCGGTGAAAGCTTCTTGCCTCTTCACAGGCCTGGCAGTGTCTTTCGGAGTTGCTGAGGAGGTTGTATCCCGAAAAACAGACCAAACATGAAATTCATGTGCACCAAGTCCAAGCAAAGGCACCCGGAATTCTGCACTCCGCCCTCCCCCGCCTGGGTCGCGGCCTCTCTGCCTGGCACGGGTCGAAGCAGAACCCAACCCTAGCACAGCCGCAGCCGCTTGCTCGTGCGATAGCGAATGACCCAAGCTTTGGCAATGAACCTAGGAATGCCCCCCAGGAAACCATTGCAAAATTGCTTCGAGGGGTCATTCCCTCATTCCCTGCTGAGAACCAGCCAGTTCAGCCACTTCCACTCTCAAAATCACCTTCAGAAAACAAAGGTCGACACCAAGCCGCTAAAAGCTCACATTGGAACGAGCCTGACCCGAGAAAAACGTGGCATAAAGTTGGGCTTTATCCTCAGATTCAGTTCACAAACTTTTTGGAGGGCACCCCATCAAGCAGATGAAAACTGACCTCATGTTGACCTGATGTAGGCTGATTCTTGGTAAATTCATGGGTCCCCGCATTGGGACAAAACGACCAGAAATGAAAGCTTAACCTTTGAAGACCATGGCTATGACCAAACAAGTATTTGCCCACACGAAGACCGTGAGCTCGGCCTTGAAAAATCCCTGGGACACCTCCGCAAAGAGCCCATTCCCTCTTGCAGCCCTTCGCCGGTTTAACCGTCACCTTCCAAATGGCCAAACTTCGGAGTCAGAGCGTGCATGTTTGACTTTGAGCGGGGGGGAGTGCAGTTGGGTGTGCATCAAAATAGGGGACCCCCGCAAAATGTTGTTGTTGTTTTTTTTTTTTTCATTTGGTGTCCCTTCAAAGCCACCAAACAAGGCGCCCACTTCATGCCATCTGCCTCGGCCACGTTGAAGCGCCGCCCGCGACCCAAAGCCGCGGGCAACCGCGCGGCCGCTCGGCGCCACATGGCGCACCCGGAGTGACCGGGATTCGTGGAGCTAAAGCTGGCAGCCGAGAGGCGGGCGAAACCCATCAGTTTGGTTGCTTGCCTGTACACATATTGTACGTATGGGGGTTGATCAATATTTCGTTCGGCCCCAAAAGAGCATAGGCAACTTATCCCATTTGATGGGACGTATCATACGTTTGGTGATTTTCCCCAATCGTCATCCCAGGTAAAGGACCTTTTGATCAACCCCCATATTGCCACAACAAGCAAAACATACTGGGAGGACCCTTTTGTGAGGTGTCTGAGATTGGTAGATTCCCTACCGCAAGTAAAGTGATGTTAGTGAGGTGTGGACAAGAAAACCAGCTGCAAGACCTCCGTTCTTGCTTTGCCCATGGATCAAGATCCTTGCCCCGCTGTACAGCACCGAGCCTCTGCACAAGACCCTAAACAGCTCTGCAATTCTCCATGCAAAACAATGTGCAGGCCTCAGTGACCAGAGGAATGCTT